>PVIU01001389.1:0-26546 GCA_004026605.1 Ondatra zibethicus
CCTCTCCAGCATAAGTTGTCATCAGTGTTTTTGATCTTGGCCATTCTTACAGGTGTAAGATGGAATCTCAGAGTTGTTTTGATTTGCATTTCTCTGATGACTAAGGATGTTGAACATTTCCTTAAGTGTCTTTCAGCCATTTTACATTCCTCTGTTGAGAGTTCTCTGTTTAGGTCTGTACTCCATTTTTTATTGGATTATGTGATCTTTTGGTGTCCAATTTCTTGAGTTCTTTGTATATTTTGGAGATCAGACCTCTGTCTGATGAGGGGTTGGTGAAGATCTTTTCCCATTCTGTAGGCTGTCGTTTTGTCTTGTTGACCATGTCCTTTGCTTTACAGAAGCTTTTCAGTTTCAGGAGGTCCCATTTATTAATTGTTTCTCTGAGTGTCTGTGCTGCTGGGGTTCTATTTAGGAAGTGTTTCCCTGTGCCAATGCGTTCAAGTGTACTTCCCACTTTCTCTTCTATAAGGTTCAGTGTGGCTGGCTTTATGTTGAGGTCTTTGATCCATTTGGACTTGAGTTTTGTACATGGTGATAGATAGGGGTCTACTTTCATTTGTCTACATGTTGATATCCAGTTATGCCAGCACCACTTCTTGAATATGCTTTCTTTTTTCCATTTGATATTTTTTGCTTCTTTATCAAATATCAGGTGTTCGAAGATGTGTGGATTGATATCCGGGTCTTCTATTCAGTTCCACTGGTCCTCCTGTCTGTTCTTATGCCAGTACCAGGTTGTTTTCAGTACTGTAGCTCTGTAGTATAGTTTGAAGTCAGTGATTGTGATGCCTCCAGATGTTCTTTTGTTGCCCAGGATTGTTTTGGCTATCCTGGGTTTTTTGGTTTTCCAAATGAAGTTGAGTATTGTTCTTTCGAGGTCTTTGAAGAATTTTGTTGGGATTTTGATCGGCATTGCATTGAATCTGTTCATCAATAGTTTCTTATATCAGAAAATTGAGGTCAGGAATGGGCGAAAGGAATTAATCACCCATCAGCTAGCAGCAATCAGGCTGTTTTGTGTTTTCAACCCTGGTCTAATGTATCAGACAGCTCAGTTGTGTGTCCCTATAAACTTCAGATTGTTTTCTTGCGTTAATTATCTTAAAAACTACTAGCAAGGCATTTGTTCTCATCTGACGTTATTTTGAAGGTTTGTTTCAGCTAATGGTGCACACCAGAACCCGTGACTGCATCTTTTCAGCATCAAGAAAATCAGAGCCGGCTCCTGGGGATTCAGTTGTTTTCCTTAATCATTAACCAGGGGGCTGGAGAGATGGCTCAGTGGTTAAGAGCACTGGCTGCTCTTCCAGAGGTCCTGAGTTCGATTCCCAGCAACCACATGGTGGATCACAACCATCTGTAATGAGGTCTGGTGCCCTCTTCTGGCAAGCGGGCATACATGGAGGCAGAATGTTGTATACATAATAAATAAATAAATCTTTAAAAAAAATCATTAACCAGAGCTGTAATCTAAAACAGCTCCCCAGGTGAACTCATAGGCCTTACTTGTGAAATATATCTTTGTATTCATTTTTATTCATCAAAACTCTGTATAATCTAACATTATTATTACCAACTAGATTGTACGGCTTAGGGAAAAAAAGCATCTTCTTGACAATCCACATGTAAAAATTCCCAGTAGAACAGAATGTATTCATGATATTAGTACACTATACTACAGGCAGTAGGGAGGGTCTCCCCACATCCACTCACACCATGCCAGGTACCAGAGAAAGAGAGCCGTCACAAACTTGTAAAGGCACAGTAGAAGCAAAAGACATCCCAGGGTCTGTGGTCCTGTGGCCTTGCCTGAACAGGTTCACTGGTCAGAGAGTTTCCTACTGGGGGCTGACCTTTAAACTCCAGTTGCCATCTGCTGCTCCCTGCTGTCCCTCTGACGTGGTCACCAGCAATCAGTGGCATGGTAAAAGAAACAAAAATTATTCTACCACACCTAATATTTCGCATAAGTTAGCTCACAAGCAAAACAAGACTTTTAAACTTCAATAAGTCTTAATTTAGAGTAGTCACCTGATTTTTAGTTTTTATGACAATACTTTTTCTAAGAGTCTGGGTTAATGTTGGCATTCTAGGAACAAAAGGTTATACTGTGTTCAACACACTTTCAAAGTAGAAAGAATATGATAAAGAGAGAAAACGCAAATTGGTGAACTCAAAATGGTGTTTGAATATTTGTGGTATTATTTTATTCTTTTTCCAAATCTGAAATAAAAGTTTGAACAAAAGTATAATGGTAATAAATACTATTGAATATTTAAGAATTCTGCCAGGCGGTGGTGGCACATGCCTTTAATCCTAGCCCTTGGGAGGCAGAGGCAGGCGGCTCTCTGGGAGTTGGAGGCCAGCCTGGTCTACAAGAGCAAGTTCCAGGACAGGCTCCAAAGCTACAGAGAAACCCTGTCTCGAAAACATCAAAAAAAATAAAAAAGAATATTTAAGAATTCCAAGGTGGGCATGGTAGCTCACACCTGCAATTCTAGTACTGGGAGACTGAGCTTGAAGCTAGCCCGGGCTACAGAGTAAGAGGCCATCTCTAAAAAATCCAAATAACTTAGTTATTAGTTTGCCCTCTGTCTTACATAGGCTTTCTATTGCTGTGATAAAACACATGACCAAAAGCAACTTAGGGAAGAAAGCACTTGTTTCTTCTTGCAACTCCATCACTGAGAGAAGTCAGTCTTCTCTGACAACTCTAGTCTGTGACACATTAATAAAAACTAGCTGGCAACTGAGGAAAAATATCCAACACTGACTTCTGGACTCTGCCTCAAAGTGGGAGAACCCAAGTCTGTACTCATTAGTGTGGGATTTGTACCAAATTTCTAGTAGAAGTGAGGGAGGAATATAAACCATAGATCAGCTTGGTCGACAGTACCTCATCAAGTGACAAGGTCAGCATCAACACTGGTCAAGACTGAAGTTCGTGTGGTCATTAGGATATAAGGAAAACATCATCTCCGTGTCTTTCTTCTCACGGACCCATGAGGAAAACATCTCCCAGACTCCAGTGGAGGCACATCCCTTACTACACCTGACCAGTATTCCTTAAGGCTGTCAAGGTCACCAAAACAAGACAATCTGAGTAACTATGGAAACACGACAACTAATGGAATATGTTCTCTTGGGTGGAGTCTTGGATATTAAGTAAGAACTAAAGAAATCTTGGAGGCTGGAGAGGTGGCTCAGTGGTTAAGAGCATTAGCTGCTATTTCAGAGGACTGGGTTTGATTCCTCAGCACCCACATGGCAGCTCACAGCTGTCTGTAACTTCAGTCCCAGGGGATCTGATGCCCTCATCTGGCTTCTGAGTGCTCCAGGCACATATGTGTTACACAGGCATACATGAAAGCAAAGCACCCATACACAAAACAATAAAACAAAATTTTTTAAACTAAGGAAATCTGAATAAAATGCAGACGTTAGTTAGCCATTATGCATTAGTTCATTAATAGTGATAAAATGCCATATTAATTTCAAGTGTTATTAATAAAGGGTTTAGTAAATGGGAATTCTAGATGCTATTGGCAATTAACTTCTTTTAATTCAAAGCTATTCTAAATTGAAATGTTACTCTTTAAAAGGTTACTTGGGGGATAGAGGTGCTGTCAGTAATGACAGGGAGGATTCAGAGGTAAGCACAGCGCTTGCTTTGCAAGCTGAATTCAGACCCTCAGCTTCCGTCTGTATAAACAGGAAAGAGAAAAGAAAAAGACACAGCAGTCCACCTATAATTCCAGCACTGAGGAGGTAGAGATAGGTGAATTCCAGGAGCCTGCTGGCCAATCAGTAGAGCAAAAACACGTGCCCCAAGTTCAGCGAGAGAACCTGTTTCAAAATACCAAATTAAAAACAACCGAGAAAAACATCCAATGCTGACTTCTGATCTCCAAATGCTTGCGTGCACACACACACACACACACACACACACACACACACACACACACCCTTTGTTAAGGATTTTTATGTTTGAGTTTTTCTTTTTCAGGAGAGAACATTAGGGGAGTATTTTGGTTTTTGCCAGAGGTAGCCCAGGCTGGCCTCTAACTCATTATTCTCCTGCCTCAGGATGTGGAATGCTGAAATTATAGTCAAGTCACAAGGCTTAAAAGTTTATTTGCTGACGTGAGGAGAAGCTTGGAATACATTGCTAAAAGAAAAAAACATTAAGTTTTCAATACAAAATTTCTTCTGGTAGAGAGATACATACATGCCAGAGTATTAACAAGAATGAGTGGGGTGAATCTGAAGAATTACTTATGTTTTTGTTGGTCTTTTGTGGCTCAGAGATTATGAGCACTGGCTGCTGCTCCGGAGGTCCTGAGTTCAATTCCCAGCAACCACGTGGTGGCTCACAACCATCCGTAATGAGATCTGATGCCCTCTTCTGTAGATGTACATGTAGATAGAGCTCTCATATATATAAAATACATAAACAAATAATTCTTTAATATAATATATATGATACATTGAACATACAGTAGTAAAAAACAGTACATAAAATATTACCACAAGAAGAGGTTTGCACAGCTCTGCAGTCCTGGTCGAGGTGTGACCCCTCCACAGCTCCAGCCTCTCTCACAAGGGGGTACTAACAAGTGTCAGAGCTGCTCTAAAATTCTGGGAGCCAAATCCCCCTCCGCCCAGCACCGGGCCTCCGCTTTTTCCATCTTTCATCTGACGATTCCTGGAAAATGCCAATTTGTGGGGAACCGTTGTTTTAATGATCAGATAGCCTGAAGGAGGGACACAAGTCTCTCCTTCGACTACCTTAGCTCCTGCTACAACAACTTCACTACAACCAGTTAGGCAGCAACCGCTGATGTCCCCAAGGCAGATTCCCTGAGCACGGAAGAGGGAAGGACAAGGTATGAGGAAGCCCAGGAGGAGGCCCCAGGCGCTTGGAAATGCTTGCTCACTCATAGGATCATCACTGTCACCTCGAGGGATGTTTCCACACACATACCCTGTAGGTGGCTGACGCAGTGTCAGAGATGTGCACAGGTGGTGAAGTGTGAGCGTGGTGTCAGCCACAGCTCATTCCCGTGCAATGGGGTTATGTGTGATGTCAGCCACAGCTCACTCCCTGGTGCAGTGGGGTTATGTGTGATGTCAGCCACAGCTCACTCCCTGGTGCAGTGCGGTTGTGTCTAAGATGCTGATGAACCTAAGGTTGGTGCCTAAAAACTCCTGGTGCCACTTTGGAGAAAACAGAGGTGTGTAAGTGCACACAGAACATGGCTTGGGTGTTCCTTATCTTTCCACAGCAGGAGCAGGGTGGATTTTAAGACAGCCCAGTTGCATATCTAGGAGCATCCTGTGCCTCTGCCTTGTAGCTAAGTTGGTCCCTTAGAGAAGTTCTGTAGAATTCAGACTCATTGGTTATAGAATTCAGTTCCATATTTAAAGTTTTCTGTGAGTCAGCCCTAGCCCAAAACTTGCCTTATTATTAACACTAAAGACCTTCTTTCTTGCCTCATATACTCTACAAAAGTGACCAAGATTTAATTCAAGGTCAGTTTTGGAACAAATCACTCTACCTAAACTAGCTAATTTTTTTTTTATTTTATGTACATTGGTGTTTTGCCTGCATGCATATCTGTGTGAGGGCATCAGATCTTGGAGTTATAGGCAGTTGTTAGCTGCCAGGTGAGTGCCAGGTCTTCCTGAAGAGCAGTCAGTGCTCTCAACCACTGAGCCATCTCTCCAGCCCCTTGCATCTGTCTTAAGACAACTTTATGAGTAAGCTGCTTCAATTTACAAAACTCGTGTAAGATTCCATTCTCTTGTTATTCTAGAGCAATAGTTCTCAACCTTCCACTAGCTGTGACCCTTTCGGTTCCTCATGTTGAGGTGACCCCCAACCATAAAATTATTTTGTTGCTACATCATAACTGTCATTTTTCCACTGTTATAAAATATAATGCAAATACTTTTGGAGACAGGTTTGTGAGAGGGGTCGCGACTCAAAGGTTGAGAAGTGCTGTTCTAGAAGAGTGTATACATGCATGCATGTGTGTATGTAGGTCTATATATTCCTTTACAACATGGTTTGTATATTGCCATTGAGGCATTTATGAAATTTAAAGCAGGCTTCATTTCTTTGGCATACTAAGGAAAATTGATTTAAAAGTTTCTCATGTCTACAGCTTGCTTTGCAGTTATTTTATATGCATTCACATTTTCCTATGAGAGACCATTTAGTGACGGGCTGTGGCCCTTTGGAAAGAAGGCAGATCAGTGACTTTAACAAAGCAGGGAAGGGCTAACTGCAAAGGATTGGGAGGAGCTGCTGAGACTATATACTGATTACGGTTGCATAACTGTGCATCTGTCAAATTTATACTTAACAGAACCACTTTTACTGCACGAAGTTTCATACTTCAGTAAACATGATTCAAAAACTGAAACTGTCCTTAAATGGCCTCAAGAGTCTAACATTGTGCTATTGTGCTATTGTGCTGGACTTTTCCTGAGAGATCATAAAACACACACACACACACACACACACACACACACACACACCTGGAAAAGCCTTTGGTCCTGGGTCCCTTCTCACCTTTCCTGGGCTGAGGTTTGTTTGTTTGTTTGTTTTTAGAAAAGTGGTGAGTGAGGCTCTTACAGGCAATAAGAGAGAGCTCCTAAGAGAATTTAGGCCAAGCACCAGCCTGTCCACATTCCCCCCCCACACTCCGCCCCAGGTCATATTTACTCCTAACAAACGCCTCCATCCAGATGCAACTTAATGATTAGCAAATACTTTCTCCCTAAAGCTGTTAAGTTTTAATTAATTCCCTGAGGTCACCCTCAGTTTCCTGTCTCCTTCAGGCCTCTTCCCCCAGTTTCACAGCCCCAGGGACTCCACAGCAGTAATTTCCTGCTATAAATGAGGGCATCTCCACACAACACAGCAGTAATTACCTTCCCGGTAACTTCATAATTATTTTTGTTCCTCAGCACTTAAAAAAAGGGGAAAACTTGCTGTTCAGCAATGAACATAGCATTTGAGTAATATCCGGTTTTGTCCTCACGTCCGCCCTGACCTGTTGGGCCTCAAAGGTGTTTATTATTGCCTTGTTTCGGTGACAGGAAAGCTAAGAGCCAAATGACTGCAAAGTCACGTGGCCAATCTAGATGGAACTGAGACTTGAAGTCTCTAGCTCCCAGTGCAGGACGCTCTGTAACAACACCCTACTCAGCCCCCAGTCAGCCCTCTTCTCTTCCTGACTAGATCTAGGCCCACATTTGCTGCCTGTCCTCTTGAGCACCCAGATCCTACCAGCACCAGGAGACGCTGTCCTACACAGTCTCTAGACACCGCACTCACTCTCTCATGCCTGCCTTGCAGCCAGCTGCAGGTCAGGCTCCTGGAGCTGGAGAGAAGGCAGCCTGTGGAGAGGTTATTGATCCCAGGCGTGGTCCTCAGTGCCCTGTCTCATCACCCTGAGCTCTGCCAGACTCTTCCCTCCTCCATCCTGCAGCTATGATCCTATTTATATTCACTTACTCAGTCCAGATGTGCAACATAAGTAGCTTATCAGACCATATAAAATGCAGCACTATAACAAAGATTTAAAGCAGAGGACAAAAGAGAAAGAAAATTACTTTTTAAGAGCGGTGATATAAATGGAGTCAGTGGAAAACTAAAAAACGCCCCATGCCCTTTGTATGGGTAGGCCCCCAAGTTTGTCTCAAAAATTGTTTAATAGCCAACTCCAAAAGGACAGTCTAGTTCATTGCGGAGTTATAAAGAGAACAGCTATCCTTGGAACTAAGAACAGACAGAAATTTCTCCCAAGGACAGTCCCAGAAAGACGGCTGTGGTTCAGCCTTGACGGTGAGCTTTCTGGGCCCTCAGCAGAGCGGATGTCACCGCACTGAAGGTCCTCGGTAGCTGCGGGAGGCACCAGATGCACCCTTCCTGATGGAGCTTTACTAAAGGCAGGATTTCTCAACCCTAGCACCGTTAACGTTTGGAGACAGGGGGCTGTTCCAGGCATTTTAGAACGTTTGTCTTTTCTCCACTAGATGTCAGCAGCAACCTTTCCACCGATTGTGATACCAAACTGGAGATACTGCCAAGTGCCTCCTGGGGAGACCCAAAATAAAAAGTGCTGCTCCTTTCTTTCTTTCTTTCTTTCTTTCTTTCTTTCTTTCTTTCTTTCTTTCTTTCTTAATGGAGAGAGGCGACAGAAGAACTCTTACTTTTATTTTTATTGGTTTTTTTTACTGCTTTATTGAAGCATAAGGCCATAAAGTCCACTCCTTTAGCATATTCAATTCGGTGGCTTTTAGATGATTCACAGGGTGTTATGACCATCACCACTAACAAATTTGGGGACCTTTTTATGATGTCAAAAGGAAATTGTGTAACCATAGCAGCCCTTCCCCTTTCCCTCCCCTCCCCCTGCCTTGGCTGGCAACCACTAACACTGGTATCTCTCTATAGATTTATATTTTCTGGAAATTTTACATAAAAGAATCATTATGATTTGGGGTATGAGGCTGGAGAGATGACTCAGCAGGTAAGAGCACTGACTGATCTTCCAGGGGACCTAGGTTCAATTCCCAGCACCCACATGGCCACTCACAACCATTCATAACCCCAATTCCAGAGGATCCATGCAGTGTTCTGGCCTCCACCGCCATACATGCAGGAAAAAAATTCATACACATAAAATAATTATTCTTAAAATTTAAAAATTTTACATTTTATTCACTTTTAATTAAAATACAAATACACCACTTCGTCCTTCCCTTTTCTCCCTCCAACCCCTCCTAGGTACCCTCCTCCCAACCCCTCCCATGCCCCCCTCTCAAATTGATAGTCTCTTTCTCTTTATTAGTGTTAAATATATATACACATATATGTATGTGTGTATGCACAATTATATAACTACAACCTGCTAAGTCCGTTTTTCGAGGCGCTAATTCTCCCTCTCGAACAGTCACTAGTTGCCTTCAGTTCTTTGTGTCGGGCTCCTCATAATATCTGCTTTCGAGTTAACATGTCCACTGATATCACCACTGCATACGTCTTGTTCACGTAGCCATTTCTAGGACAGACTTTTCACAATAGACTTCCTGGTATTCTGACAGGATCATCTTTCTGTCCCCCTTCCACAATGTCTCCATGTTTCCTGAACCACAGACGCAGGAACTGTGATGTAGATGTATCAATCGGGCCTGAAGTCGCCACAGTCTGTCGATCTCTGCACGGGGTCCAGTTGTGGGATTTTGTGGCGGTCTCCATTTGCTGTAGAGTGTTTTTTGATGAAGGGTGGTAACTCATCAAAAGGATACATCCTTATACTGTGGGTGTAAGAATGAGATTTAGGGTGCAGAAAGGAATTGCGCCGGTCTAGTCAAGTGGCAGTGGTAAATCCTTTTCTCCGTTTTGTGGTGTCGCTTGCTGGGAAAACTGGCTAGGTTGCTAGCACCGCGCATGATTTCCCTCCTCCGGAGTGGGCCTTAAGCCCAGTGAGACAGCGGCATTTGAGTGTCACTTACTGCATCTTCGGGAATGTCTTGCTATACTGGTCACTGTTGCGGTTCGCAGGTGTGGCAGCTGGGTAGCACCGTTAATTGCTTCCCTCCCTTGGCAGATCGATAGTATTTTCCGGTACCATGGAGTTCGTGAAACCACAGGAAGCAGGTTTTCAGGTCAGATCCTGTACGTTATGCAGTTTACTCTTTTTATATGACTTTACTTCTCTCTTTAAAGACTTTATTATTTTTAAGCTATTTATTTCTTTCTGTGACTGCCTATACCCATTTTTCTTTTCTTAAGCCTACGCCATTGTTAAACACACTGGAGCCTGTTTAGAGGTTTTTGGTTTTTTTTTTTTTCCGGTCTGGATTGTCTTTACTGTGTATCTCTAGTCTTTTTGGACCCTGTGAGCAAACTTTAAACTGCTAAACTACAGCGGGATCCTCCGTATGGCTCGGCTCCTCCCACTTCTCGGGTTGTGAAAGCCTAACCTAAACCACCCACCTCCCAGGCCTGTCAGAGGTGTGTCTGACCTGGACCTCCATCCAACCCCCCAGCTCTGGAATGCCAGTGCCCTGCTCTGTGACAGGAGTCTTTACTTAGCTTTTTGTTTCTATTTAGCGTGTAAAAGGCTGTTTAAGCATCTGCTGTGAGGCAGAGTTTCTTAGAGGGGCCTTATCCCTTTTTAATTTTTTTCATCTTCCTCGGCCGAAGGGGGGGGGAGAACACGACACGACACGGGGAACTCTAGGGATAGTCAAGAGTCCTACATTGGGCTCCAAAATGTAACTGTTGTTTTTTGTTTGTTTGTTTTTACTCTTTGATCTTTGGGGGTCGGCTACCCAGCTCCCAAATAAACACATGGAGACTTATGCTTTCTTATGAATGCCTGGCCTTAGCTTGGCTTGTTTCTAGTCGGCTTTTCTTAAATTATCCTGTCAACCTTTTGCCTTTGGGCTTTTACCTTCCTATATACCAAATAATATTCCACTATATGGATACATTATACTTATTTATGTGTATTTGAGCTGATTATACATGGCGCTATTATTATAAACAATTACTGTGAACTTCGATGTAAAAGTTTTTGTGTGAAACAATGTTTTCAAATTTCTTGGATACATGCCTAGGAATAAAATTGTTGAGTCATGCAGTAACTCTAGGCTGTGTCTGAAGAAACTGTCAAACCGTTTCCAGAATGGCTGTGCCATCTTACAGTGCCACTCACGGTGAATTAGCTTCCAGAGTCTGCGTCCTCATAATAGCTCTCACTGTCTTTATCGTAATGATCTTATGGCCTCTCATCACAGTTCTCATCTCCTTTTCCCACAGTGGATGATGCTGATCAGCTTCTGTGTGCCTAAGGCTATTTTTGCATCTTCCCTGGAGAAACATCCTCACAATCCTCTCCTCAGTTTTTTTTTTAACTTATTTTTATTCTTTTTAGTTTGAGTGCATATGATACATGCAAGCGAATGCAAGGAAGCCAGAGGTGACAACCCCGGAGCTGGTGTCAAGTCGCTGGAAAGGGGGCTGGGAACCAGCCTGGGAGTTTACTACAAGTGTGGTGGACATTCCTAACCACGATCAGCTTTTCCAGTCCCCTTCCCCCAGTTCTTAATTATTCCTCATTTTATTATTAACTGCAACACAACACTGTGTGTTCTGGACAAAACCTCTTCTAAGTTGTAATTTTCAAATACATTCTCCTCCATGGACTGTCTTTTCACTTTATGGACAATGTCATTAGTAACGTGGAAGTTGCCAGGCAGTGGTGGTACTTTTTAATCCCAGCACTCGGGAGGCAGAGGCAGGTGGATTTCTGTGAGTTCAAGGCCAGCCTGTTCTACAAAAGCTAGTTTCAGGACAGGCTCTAAAAAAAAAAAAAAAAAAAAAAGAACAAAAAACTACTGCAAAACCCTGTCTCAAAAAAACAAAAAAGGGGGAGCTGGAGAGATGGCTCAGTGGTTAAGAGCACTGACTGCTCTTCCAGAGGACCCGGGTTCAATTCCCAGCACCCACATGACATCTCACAACTATCTGAAGATCCAGTTGCAGGGGATCTGACACCTTCACACCAATGCACATAAAATAAAGTCAAATAAACCATAAAAATAAAAAAATTTTAAAAAGGAATGGATAAAGAAAATGTACATTTACACAATGGAGTACTACTCAGCAGTAAAAAACAATGACATCTTGAAATTTGCATGCAAATGGATGGAACTAGGAAAAAAAAAACTTCCTGAGTGAGGTAACCCAGTCTCAGAAAGACAAACATGGTATGTACTCGCTCATAAGTGGATATTAGATGTGAAGCAAAGGATGATCAGCCTATAGTCCATGATTCCAGAAAAGCTAGGCAACAAGGAAAATCCTAAGAGAGACAAACATGGATCTCCTGGAAAGGGGAAACACACAAGACCTCCTGAGAAAATTGGGAGTGGGGAGGGAGAGAAGAGAGGGTGGAAGGGGAAGGAGAGAGGAGTAGGGGAAGGAGGAGGAGACATGAGGTAAGGGGATGCTCAAGAAGAAGGAGGGACAGAGAGGGAGAGAAAGGAAAGAGATATTTTGATTGAGGAACCCCTTATGGGGGTAGGCAAGAAACACGGCCCTAGGGAAATTCCCAGGAATCCTCAAGGATGACCCCAGCTAAGCCCCTAAGCAACAGTGGAGAGGACACCTAAACTGGCCTTCCCCTGTAATCAGAGTGATGACTACCTTAATTGTCATCACAGAACCTTCATTCAACAACTGATGGAAACAGATACAGAGATCTACAGTTAAACACCAGGCTGAGCTACCAGAGACTGGTCCAAGAGAGGGAGGAGTGAGAATATGAGCAAAGGGGTCAAGACAGTGATGGAGATACCCACAGAAACAGCTGATCTGAGCTAGTGGGAGCTGACACTGGACTGATAGTGGGGGAATCTGCAGGGGACAAAACTAGGCTGCACTGAACAAAACTGAATGTGGGAGACAGTTATGAGGCTGCGGGGCCACTGGCAGTGGGACCAGGATTCATCCCTGCTGCTTGAACTAGTATCTTGGAGCACGTTCTCTTTGAAGGGACACCTTCCTCAGCCTAGATATAGCGGGGAAGGCCTTGGTCTTGCCTGGAAGTGAAATGTCAGACTTTGTTGACTCCCCATGGGAAGCCTTACCCTTTCTGAGGAGTGGATGGAGTGGAGGGTGGAGGGAAGGGTGGGACAGGAAGAGGGGAGGGAGTGGGAATGGGATAGCTATGTAAAATGAGAAAAGACTGAATTAAAAAATTATTAATAAAAAAGAAAAAACTTTAAATGATAAGAGGTAGAGGGTTAGTCGGTTCTGAAAGAAAGAAATAAAGATTAAAGCTTAAATAAAGAAAACAATAAAAACAAAATCAACAAAACGAAAAGTGTTTTTTCAAAAAGATCAGCAAAATTAACTAAGTTATAGCTAAACTGATCAAAAATAAATAAATAAGAATGAGGAAGAGTCAGATTACTAAAATCAGGTAAGATTTACTAACCTTACAAAAATGAGAATTTTGAGGTAATAATGTCTTCCAAGTGGCTCTGCCTTCTGGGCTTCTGCAGGGAAGCATACTTTTCCCACCCCTCCTGTAGGATCTACACTATTCTGCTTCTTTGTATCTCTTTAAATTCCTCATTGGAAACTGGGCGTGTTAAATAACGTAACTGTCAGTTCTAGAAACCAGGTTTTGTCGCTGCTCCTTTTTTTTTTTTTTTTTTTTTGTGGTGGCAGCTGCTGTCCTCTTTGCTGTCTGTGTCTTTCCTCCACTAATCTGAACTCTCTATCCTTAGCCACGTAGAACCACGAAAGTTTCTGGCTGGCTTCGCAGTCAAATAAGAAAACAGAGATTTCCTTGGCTCTGTCTACCTTCCTGGTAGGTGCCCCACCCTTGCTGAGGGTGCCATACCAGTTGCCTTCCCTACACTAGCAGGCTGGACCTCTGACCTGGAATTCACTTCCTGCTCCAGCAGCGCCTTAAGGTGAGGGAAGAGGTGAGAGATTCTCAACTGTGCATGGATGGCTGCCACCAGATCCCCGGGACTGTGTAAGAGCTGCTAAAAGATTTTCTTCGTAAAGTCTGGCCAGTCCGTGGTTTGCTTCAGTGAGTAGCACCGCCAAGGAAATGGAACTTTAAAATTACCACCGACAGCCCTGTGAATGAGGCAATTTGCAAATAGAGACTTTACAAGGCGCGAAGCCTGCAGGAGCTGTTGGGTTTACAGTGGGTCTGAGGTTTCAAGGCTGGAAGTGGGAAAGGGTGACGATGAGACTCCTGTCCCCACACTGACTGCCCTCACAAACACTCAGCCATTTCTCCAGGAGACAAGCAGGAGAATCACTTGTGATTGATACAACTTAGGCTCATTTCTGAGAAACTTTTATTTTTGACCATTTTGCTAATGACTTCTGGCTTGACTCCGCCCACCATCCAGGAAGTGCTTCCTCCTGCTCTGATGTTTTCATCACATATTTTTACTAGTCCCCTGGGACTTTGGGAGAAAAATAACCCAACACTAGAATGCATATTGGAGCAGCCACTGCAGAACTAGAATAACATCGCCTAAAGAAATTAAAAAGTAAACTACAAAAGGACCCATCTAACTTCTGGGTAATAACTACAGGGAAAGAGATGGTTCCACATAAAGACACTTGCACTCCCCTCTTGATGGCGGAATTTCTTGTGGAATGAAAACAAATGTCCATTAACCAGCAAACGGATAATGAAACTGCAATACGGATATACAATATTACAATAAGATATTACCCACCCCCACTGGACACAACATGGATAAGATCAGAAGACATCATGCAAGAGAAATTGTTACATAAAGATAAAAATGCTAGCTGGGCATGGTGGTGGCACACACCTTTAATCCCAGCACTTGTGAGGTGGGTACATCTCTGTGAGTCTGAGACCAGCCTCATCTACATGGTGAGTTCCAGGACAGCCAGAGCTATGTAGAGAGACCCTATCAAAAAAAAAAAAAATGCTGCATGGCCTCACTTCTGTGTGAAATCAAAACCTTTTTCCACAGAGTTAGAGAATGAAATTGTGGCTACAAGGACTGGGGAAATGACGCAGTCAGTAAGCTAAAAGCCTGAACTTGGGTCCTCAGCACCCATGCAAAAGCTGGGTGTATGCACCTGTAACTGGTCACAGGACAGGGAGAGAACAGGCAAATCCCTGGGATCAATATCCATCCTAACAGTGAGAGACACTGTCTTGCAGAACAACATGGGGAGAGAGTGTTAGAGGACAATGCCCAGTACCAACCTGTCCTCAAAACAACTATCTGCAGAAACACACAACCCCAAAAACATTCGGGGTCTTGTTTGTTTGTTTGTTGAAACAGGGTCTTCAGTGTAGCCCTACCAGACCTAGAGCTTGCTATATAAACCAAGTGTTGTAGTTTGAATGCCATTGGCCCCCATCATCTTCTAGAGAGTGGCACTATTAGGAGGTGTGGCTTCGTTGGAGGAAAAGTGCCACTGTGGAGGCGGCTTTGAGGTTTCCTGTGCTCAGGATACCCCCAGTACCCTGAAACTGTAGCACTCCCAGCTCCAGCACATCTGCCTGTGCACAGCCATGCTCCCCCTCGTAATGATAATGGACTGAACCTCTGAAACTGTAAGCAAGTCTCCCAAATTAAATGTTTTCTCTTTGAGAGTTGCCATGGTCATAATGTCTTTTCACAGCCATAAAAACCCTAACTAAGACAGAAGTTGGTACACAGGTCTGGGGTATTGCTGTAATAGGCCTGCCCCTGTGCTTGTTTGGAGGAATTTGGACTTTGGTACTTTGGGTTATGAAAGCAGTGGAGTGCTTTAAACACTGCGTAATGAGCCACCCTAGTAGAAGCAGGGAAGACCGAAGAGATAAGAGTTATCTGAACTGTCAGGGACTCAAGAGGTTTCAGAGCAGAAGAATGTTACTATTCTGCCTAAAGATTATTCTTGTGATATTTTGGTGAAGAAAGTGGCTGCCTTTTGCCCTTGCCTGAAGAATCTACCTGAGGCTAAAGTGAAGAGTTTTGGATTAATTCCATTAGCAGAAAAAAAAAAATCTCAACCCATCATAGACTCTGCTGTGTGCACGTTAGTGGTAATGACAATGTCTAATGAAACAGCGCAAGCTGAGCAGGGTAAATTGCAAAAGGTAAATTTTGAGGAGAAAAAGAGCATCAGGAAGTGGAATGGAGCTAAGTCCTGTGTTCAAGGAGATAAAAGATTAAGAAGGAACACAGGGAGCGGTGACCTCAGCGCAAGTTTCCACCCAGCTAAGCTTCCAACTTGTGAGAAGGAACTTTAAAAAAAAATCTTAGAGACAGGTGTGGTGGGTCACACTTTTAATCTCAGCACTGGGGAGGCAGAGGCTAGTGGATCTCTGTGAGTTTGAGGCCAGCCTGGTCTACAGAGCAAGTTTTGGGACAGCCAAGCTTAGGCAGTGAAAGACAGAAAGCTGGCGAAGACGTAATTGAATGAGGGGTCCTGTTCCAGTCACAGCGAACAGCAGAACTTGGCAGCTTCAGCCACAAGGCTCTGGCTTCAGAGTTAAGAATAGAAGAAATAAGTTATGGAATTTGCTTCCATGCCTAAAGAAAGCTGCTGGGGCCAGGCATGTGTCAGGGGTGTCCCTGAATGGAGGCCTAGAGAGACCATTGTATGAAGCCGTGAAGGTGAAGACTGGATTGCCTTGGAGAATTTAAGATGTTAGAGACACCAGTCTGGGATACCTGCTGAGGAGAGCTGCTAGCAGCCAGTGGAAGCAGCCCAAGGGAAAGAAGTGTGTTTTAGTCAACAAAGTAGGACAGAGTTGGAGATGTGGAAAGCGTTTTGACATCGGATGTGGAGATGCACAATTTGGGGTTTGCCCAGTTGGCTTCCAGTCTAGCTTTGGTCCAGTGTTTCCTTGCTATGCTCCCTTCCCTGCGTTTCGGAATGGTAATGTATATCATGTGCCATTATATGTTGGAAGTATGTGATCTGCTTTTTTATTTTGATTTTTACAAGAGATTACAGTTAAGAAATTGCATGAAACTCAGAAGAGACTTTGAACTTTGGACTTTTTATTCATTGTTGAGACCGTGATAGACTGTGGGGACTTTTGAAGTTGTACTGATGCATTTTGCATTGTGTCACTGTGGGGGGTGGGCTTTAAGGTTTCCTATGCTCAGGATACCACCCAGTGAGTCAGTCAACTTCCTGTTGCCTGCAAGATGTAACACTCTTAGCTCCAGCACCACGTCTGCCTGTACGCCATCATGATGATAATGGGCTGAACCTCTGAAACTGTAAGCAAGCCCCTTCAGTTAAATGTTTTCTTTATGAGAGTTGCTGTGGTCATGGTGTCTCGTCACAGAAATAAAAACCCTAACTAAGACACAAAACTAACCTCAAACTCACAGAGATCCACCTGTCTCGGCCACCCAAGTTCATTCCCAACACTGGGCCCTCAAAACCTTTTTTAAACAGGGTCTCTCTTTGTAGTCCTGGCTGTCCTGGAGTTTACTATGTATACCAGACCATTCTTGAACTCACAGAGATTCTCCTGCCTCTGCTTCCCAAGTACTGGGATTAAAGGCATGCAACTCCACATCCATCTCTCAAAACTTTAAAATAGTGGTTACCCCAGTGGATTAGGAAGAAGAAATGGGGATATATAAGTCAAAGGCTACAAAGTGACAGACAAGTTCTACTAGTCTAGAGATCCAATATAGAACATGAAGACTATAGTTAATAATATAGTGTATTCAAATGAGTAGAGTTTAGCTACTCTCATCATACCAAAAGGAAAAACCCTGTGAACTTATGGGCATGTCAACTTGCTTCAGTACAGTAGCCATTTCCCTATCTAGATGTATCACATAACATATGTTGTATATCTTACTTTATGCAATCAAATTTACACCATGAATTAGGGAGACAGAGAAACAATACTAAAAGAAAAGCTTCCAAGGATTCAGTCACCCCCATCAGACCCCAAGCTAAGAAGCCTTCGACTGACCCTGTGTCCCCAGAGCCAGGGTGCCCAGAGCAGGAAGGGCAGCACTCACATCATGAGGCCAGAGCCAGGCTAGAATGGAGTTGCTCGGGAACAGAGCGAGGTGAAAATCTCGTGTGCTGTTGGTAAGCTGTACCTGAGTTTGTCGCTCACTGGTTTCAGTGCAGTCCAGACCTATCTTGAAAAGAGGAACACAGTTTTCCATTTCACAACATACAGACTCATAAGCCACATTTGCAGCTGCCACAGCTGATGTCAAGTTCATCTATAAACTGCGCTTCCTACGCAGGCCAATCAGACATTGGGGAGACAGAGAACTAACTGTCTTCCTTTTTCATACTGTAGATATATTTAAAATGAAAAAATGACAGCAAGGAGTCACTCAGTAATGTTGAACTTTTGATGTTTATTTCCAACCAACCAAAAACAAATATTTTTGTTTAAAAAAGTATTTTTAAACAGGGTCTCACTATGTAACCATGGCTGGCCTGTTATTAGCTATGTAAACCAGGCTAGCCTCAAACTCACAGAGATCCACCTGCCTCTTAAATTTTATTTTATGTGTAAATTTCTGTGTGCACGTATGTGTGTCTGTCCACGTATGTGTGTGCACGTGTGTGGGGGTGAATCCCACAAGTGTGCAGATGCCCACAGAGGCCAGAAGAAAGTGTTGAATCCCGTGGGGTTACAGATGGCTGTAAGCCGCCCTGTGTGCATGCTGGGAACCAAACTGGAGTCCTCTACTAAGCCATCTCTCCAGTTTCCCAACCAAAATTTGTTTTGTTTGATTTTTGAGATGAGGTCTCATTCTTTAGCCCTGGTTGGCTTAGAACTCTCTGTGTAGATGAGGTTGACCTCTGCAGCCAAAATTTTTAGTACAACCAATAAATACATGGTGGTTAATCTTCATTATCAACTTTATTGAATTTAAGATCTGTTGAAACACATCTCTAGGGGCTGGAGAGATGGCTCAGAGGTTAAGAGCACTGGCTACACTTCCAGAGGTCCTGAGTTCAATTCCCAGCAACCACATGGTGGCTCACAACCATCTGTAATAAAATATGGTGCCCTCTTCTGGCCTGGAGGAACATATGCAGGCAGACCACTGTATACTTAATAAATAAATAAATTTTTTTGGTTTTTCGAGACAGGGTTTCTCTGTAGCTTTGGAGCCTGTCCTGGAACTAGCTCTTATAGACCAGGCTGGTCCCGAACTCACAGAGATCTGCCTGCCTCTGCCTCCCGAGTGAAAATAAATAAATCTTTAAAAAAAAAAAAAAAGAAAGAAAAGAAAAGAAAGAAACACATTTCTAACTTGTTTATGGGAAATTTTCCAGAAAAGTTTAACTAAAGAAGGAAGATCCACCCCAAGTGGGGGTGACATCATCTTGTGGGCTGGGGTCCCTGAGTGTGGGTGACATCATCCCATGGACTGGGGTCCCTGAGTGTGCATGACATCATCCCATGGACTGGGAACCCTGAGTGTGGATGACATCATCCCATGGACTGGGGACCCTGAATGGGGGTGACATCATCCCATGGACTGGAGACCCTGAGTGTGGATGACATCATCCCATGGACTGGGACCCTGAGTGTGGGTGGCATCATCTGTCGGGAGCACCATGTTAAGGAGCCATTTATTGTAACCATACATTGGGATGATATCTGTAGGGGTTCAGCCTCTATAGGTTTATACATTCCAGGGTTATTAGAAATGTCAGGCAGAATAAACAGAGATACCAAAGAAATACAGAGACTTAGAATAGTACGGGGGGGGGGCAGTCCAGTGAATACTGAATCCGCCCGTGTTTATTTCTTATGTTCTTTAAACACCCCAATCCACTAGAGGGGAAGAAAGCGAAAGACTTTTTTATCTTGTTACAAGGAACAAAGTGATTACCATCTTAAAACCCAAAACACCAAATAACCACACCCTAGGTCAAGACACCCTGTTAGTAGCCACACCTTAAGTTAAATCTCCCATCAATAACCTTGAAGGAGCAAGACTAGGCCTGAACTATCTGACCTTTAGTCAAGGTGAAACGGATCCACTTCTGTGGGCCCCCACAGTCATCCCACGGGTGGGGGACCCATGACTGAATAAAAAGGAAACGTTGTGTTCATCTCTGTTTCCTGACTGTGGACACCATGTGACCAACTGGCTTCCCCTCATATACTGAATCCTTTCTTTCTTAGACCGTGAGCCAGAACCACTCCTTCCTTAAGCTGTTTTTGACGGACATTTTTCACAAGAAGAGAGTAACTAATATGAAATTCCAGGCTAATGTGTCTTTATTAACACTAGCAGAGCTACCTGAGGCCCTTCGTGAGCACAGGCCCAGGCGTCCTTCCCGTCCCTTTGTGTTAAGATGACCTCTCCTCCCTTCCTCACCGGGGAGTTATTTGTTCCTGTATAAGAAGAAAAGAGTTAGAATTCAGGTAAATTAGCCTCACTCTTTCCTGCCAGGATAGTTTCAGACCAATGGTTCAATGCTGGATCCTCCTAGCACACTTGTGGGGAGGGGGAAGTGTGTCCTTACTCTCCCTCAACCCTGTCTGTGTGGCGCCCCTATTGGAGTCCTGCTTCCTAGTCCAGGCCTGGAACAGTCATCCCCTTACACTGCTCCTTTCTTGTCTGGCCCAGGGAACGATTACAAAGTACTTCAAAATGAGACCAGAAGTTATACTCTTTGGGGCTGAAGAGACGGTTCAGAGGTTAAGAGCACTGGCTTCAGAGGTCCTGAGTTCAAGTCCCAACAACCACGTGGTGGCTCACAACCATCCGTGATGAGATCTGGTGCCCTCTTCTGGCCTTCATGATGGCCTTCATGCATACATGCAGGCAGGATACTGTATCTATAACAAATAAATAAATCTTTAAAAACACACACACAGTTGCACCCTTCTCTACCTGACTCATTCCCTGCATCACACCAGCAAAGGAAACCCTGGCACATCTGGGCCTTCTCTACCTGACTCATTCCCTGCATCACACCAGCAAAGGAACCCTGGCACTTCTGGGTGTTTTAAAAGAAGGGAGTTTCACATAGACCTTTTCTTTCTCTCAATCCATGTTCAAGTTCCAGATTTTGGCCAAATCATGCCAGAACTTTCTCTGTCTGGATTTCATCAGATCTTAATGGGGGAGGAACTATCTCCAGTTCCACATTTGACGCAGACAGACATTGTGTGTTGTGGTCAATCCACCTAAGAAGCAAACATACCACATCATAGCATGGATTAATTTTTCACCCAAGTCAATAACACTTAGTTTTATATTAAGAAAGCATGTATCATTCCCTTTTTTTTGTTTGTTTGTTTGTTTCTCTGTGTAGCCTTGGCTATTCTTGATCTCATTTTGCAGACCAGGTTGGCCTCAGAGATCCACCTGCCTCTGCCTCCTGACTGCTGGGATTACAGGCGTGAGCCACCACAGCCCAGCTCTAGAAATCCTGTATCATTCTTAATGTTAAGAAGTGTACCCTATTCCTTGCAGGATACTAACTCCAATGTCATTGCATTGAGGACTCTTTGGCTGAGCTTGGTTAGGGATTGTTGGTCTCTCAGGGGCTTCCAGGCCATAGGTGCAAACTCCGATCCATACTCTCTCTCTCTCTTTCTCTCTCTCTCTCTCTCTCTCTCTCTCTCTCTCTCTCTCTCTAACAAAAGAAAAGATGGGTTATAGTATATCCTAACACATTTGTGGGGAATAATAAAATATCATCTTAAAACACGAAAGATCAGCAGGGAGTCACACACTGAGCACACATGTATCTAACAAGATAAGCATGCAGAGTGCGAGAGCCATAATCTCTTCCCCATGCTCCCTGTGAGGAAACTTACAAGCTAATACAGGGAGGTTTAGCATCCACCCTTTTGAAATGTGCAAGTATTGCCTTGGATTACAAGAATGATATTTGCTCTAGCTGTTTGCAGACCCTGCCTGACCTTTACCCTGGTCCTAAACCTTGCCCCATTCCTGGTGCTCACTGATCCCTGACCCAATTGAGAGCCCAGCCTCAGTCTCTGCCCAAGTCCACATCTGCTTTATGCGATTTCTGGCCTGACCTTTGCTCACTGACCGGGCCTCTCCTACCATTCCATCTTCTGCAGATCCTAGCCTGCCTAATCTTGGCTAGATTTTACTTGAACCCCAAAGCTAAAAGGAGAGTATGAGGAACGGATGGGCAGTAACAGGAGACATGGGCAGAGGCCATCACTTGCATGGCTTTATGTGTAGCAGCGAGGAACTCAGGTATGTGTAAAGACAGTGGCTAGAAGAAAGGGTGGAAGCGAAGAAGTCAGTCACGAGGCAATTAGGGTATGCCAGCCAGGAGAGGGTCATGATCTGGTTTTGGGACCCAGGGCAGCCTGACCACACATAATGTCTGGCCACACATGGGGCCCAGGCTGCCCAGCTGCCATAGCAGGCAGCACCAGGTTCCAGAAAAAGCCATCAGCTGACATCACACAGAGGACAGCCAGCATTGAAGAGGAAGTACCTGACATTCTAACCATTAGATATGATCACCAGATGTCCCTGAGTCTAGGACTCACCTAGTCCCCTTTTGCCAAAACCCTTAGACAAATGCTAGTCAATCAGGGTCCTGAACCCCAGAAATCCCCTCACACCAACCTCTACTATGATATAAAAAAAAAACACCTCAACTGGCCTTGGCACTTTTTGCTCTCAATTGTTGTGTCAGACAGACAGAGAGTCCAAGCTTAAGTTTGAATAAAGGCTCTTTGCTTTTACATACAGGACTCGGTCTCCTAGTTGGTTTTTGGGGGACTCTATGATCCAGGCATAACACTGGTAAGGTCATGCCAGCAGAGATAAAAGAAGTGTGTGACATTACCAAATCAGGAAAGAGAGTGGACAGGGCTTAGGGACCGCTAACACATGTGGAACTCGGGAACAAAGAAAATATGAGTCCTGTCACCACTTCCTGAGTATTGGGCCATAATCCTGTGCTGTACTATACACAATTTAAGCAGGACTGGGATTAAAACACAGGGTGTTGCACATTCTAACTTAGCAAACACCACAACCGAGCCACATCCTCAGACCAGTACTGCATGTGAGTTTTATTTAATTCATCTTATTTTATTTAATTTCACATCTTTAAGAATACAAAGTGGGACACATGCAACCATCCCCCACTGCATCTGTGACCACCGTATCCTTGGCCCTGACTGACCCTGGAGAGAGACTTGGCCCTGCCTATACCTGGAGGAGCCCCAGAGCCCTGTCAGCGTCCACTAGAGGCATGGACCTGCCTGCACCTGGATGAAGAGCGACCACCTAAGCCACAGGCCCCACCTTCACCAATGGAGAAAGAGAGACCCCAAAAAGCACAAGCCCCACCTTCACCAATGGAGAAAGAGAGACCCCATAAAGCACAAGCCCCACCTTCACCAATGGAGAAAGAGAGACCCCATAAAGCCCAGGCCCCACCTTCACCAATGGAGAAAGAGAGACCCCATAAAGCTCAGGCCCCACCTGCACCGACTGGAAGGAAGAGATGGGCAGAATTATATCTGACTTCTCAATGGAAACAATGAAAGCCAGAAGGTCGTGGTCAAGCATTATGCAGACATTAAGAGACCACAGATGTCAGCCCAGACTACTATACCCAGAAAAACTTTCAATCACCATAGAAGGACAAAAAGAAGATATTCCATGAGAGAACCAGATTTAACTAATACCTAGCCCACAAACCCAGCCCTACACAAAGTACTAGAAGGAAAACTCCAACCCAAGGAAGTTCTACATCCACAAAAACACAGATGATAGATGATCTCACAGCAGCAAATCCCAAAGAAGGTAAACACACACACACACACACACACACACACACACACACACACACTAACACCACCAACAATAAAAACTAAAATAACAGGAACAAGCAGCCACTGGTCATTAATATCCCTTAATATAAATGAACTCAACTCACCTATAAAAAGACACAGGCAAAGAAATTGGATACAAAAACAGAATCCATTCTTCTGCTGCATACAAGAAACCTCAACCTCAAAGACAGACAGAATAACCAACGGGGTAACTAGAACTGTGACACTGACTGTACCACAAGGAAAACCATCTTAGCTTTCGATCTACTGGCACCTAGATGATTATTCAACAGAATCTCAGACAACACCAACCACACCTATTAGAGGAAAAGATGAGTAGAAAAGGTAAGATCACAAACTACACCACAAAGAGCAACACAATACCAGTGAAACCCAAAGACCCTACAAAAATAAGACCTGAACAACCAAATATGGATGACCCAGAAGAAAATTATCTAAAAAATAACCACAAGAAAATATCTGAAATTCTTAAAGATGAATTGAGAAATTACCTTACAGAAATGGAAGAAAAAGCAAACAAAAAATTGGAAGATATCAGCAAATCACTTAAAGAAAACCAAGAACTCAAACATATAACAGAAACTATTCAGGACTTGAAAACTGAGATAGAAAAAATAAAGAACACACAAACCGAAGGAATTATAGAAGCAGAAATCATGAAGAAAAGAACAGGAGGGGGCTGGAGAGATGGCTCAGAGGTTAAGAGCACTGACTGTTCTTCCAGAGGTCCTGAGTTCAATTCCCAGCAACCACATGGTGGCTCACAGCCATCTATAATGAGATCTGGTGCCCTCTTCTGGCATGCAAGCATACATGGAAGGAATGTTGTATACATAATAAATAAATAAATCTTAAAAAAAAAGAAAAGAAAAGAACAGGAACCACAAATGCAAGTACGAACAACAGAATACAAGAAATGGAAGAGAGAATCTCAAGTGCAGAAGATAAAATAGAGGAAATAGACTCATCAGTTAAAGAAAACACTAAATCTAACAAAAGCTTAACCCAAAATATCCATAAAATATGGGACAGCATAAAAAGGCCAAATCTTAGAATAATAGGTATAAAAGGAGAAGAAAGTCAACTCAAAGACACAGAAAATTTATTTAACAAAATCATAGAAGAAAACTTTCCCAACCTAAAGAAAGATATGCTTATGAAGATACAAGAAGCTTACAGAACACCAAATAGACTAGGTCCAAAAAAAAAAGTTCTCTCGCCACATAATAATCGAAACACTAAACATACAGAGTAAAGAAAGAATATTAAGAGCTGCAAAGGAAAAATGATAAGTAACATATAAAGGTAGACCTATCAGAATTACACCTGACTTCTCAGTGGAGACAATGAAAGCCAGAAGGTCATGGTTAAAGCATTATGCAGACATTGAGAGACCATGGATGCCAGCCCAGGCTACTATACCCAGCAAAACTGTCGATGACCATAGAAGGACAAAACAAGATATTCCATGACAAATCTAGATTTCACCAATATCTAGCCACAAACCCAGCCCTACACAAAATAATAGAAGGAAACTCCAACCCAAGGAAGATGGCTACACCAACAAAAACACAGACAATTGATGATCTCATTACAGCAAATCCCGAAGAAGAAAAAAATGCACAAATTAACATCACCAACGATGAAAACTAAATTAACAGGAGATAGCAACCACTGGTCATTAATATCCCTTAATGTAAATGGACTCAACTCACCATAGCACAGGCTAACAGATTGGATACGAAAACAGAATCCATCCCTCTTCTGCATACAAGAAATGCATCTCAACCTCAAAGACAGACACCGCCTCAAAGTAAAAGGTTGAGAAAAAAAAATACCAATCAATGGACCTAAGAAACAAGCAGGTATATCTAACAAAATAGACTTCAAGCTAAAATCAGTCGAAAGAGATGAAGAAGGACATTTCATATTAGTCACAGGGAAAATCCATCAAGAGGAAATTTCAATACTGAACATCTATGCTCCAAATACAAGGGCACCTACATATGTCAAAGAAACACTTCGAAAGCTTAAATCATATATTAAACCCCACACACTGATAGTGGGAGACTTCAACACTCCCCTCTCACCACTGGACAGGTCAATCAGACAAAAAATGAACAGAGAAATAAGAGAACTAGCAGATGTTATGACTCAAATGGACTTAACAGACATCTATAGAATATTCCATCCAAACAGAAAAGAATATACCTTCTTCTCAGCACCTCATGGAACCTTCTCAAAAACTGACCACATACTCGGTAACAAAACAAACCTCAACAAATACAAAAAAAATGGAATAACCCAATGTACCTTATCAGATCACCATGCTTTAAAACTAGAAGTCAACAGCAATACCAATTCCAGAAAACCCACAAACACATGGAAATTAAACAGTGCTCATCTGAATCATCAATGGGTCAAGGAAGAAATAAAAGGGGAAATTAAAGACTTCCTAAAATTCAATAAAAATTACCATACAACATACCCAAATTTGTGGGACACAATGAAAATGTTAAGAGGCAAGTTCATAGCACTAAATGCCCACTGGAAAAATCTCACACTAGTAAGTTAACAGAACATTTGAGAACTTTAGAACAAAAAGAAGCAAACTCACCTAAGAGAACTAGACGGCAGGAAATAATCAAATTGAGAGCTGAAATCAACAAAATAGAAACAAAGAAAACAATACAAAGAATCAATGAGACAAAGAGTTGGTTCTTCGAGAAGATCAACAAAATAGACAAACCTTTATCCAAACTAACCAAAAGGCAGAGAGAGAATATCCAAATAACAAAATCAGAAATGAAAAGGGGACATAACAACAGACACGGAGGAAATACAGAGGATCATCAGGTCATATTTTGAAAACCTGTACTCCACAAAATTGGAAAACTAAAAGGAAATGAACAACTTTCTGGATAAATATCATTTACCAAAATTAAATCAAGACCAGATAAGCAAATTAAACAGACCTATAACTGCTGAAGAAATAGAAACAGTCATCAAAAGTCTCCCAACCAAAAAAAATCCCAGGACTAGATGGTTTCAGCACAGAATTCTACAAGACTTTCAAAGAGGAACTAATACCTATACTCCTCAAACTATTCCACACAATAGAAACAGAGGGAACATTGT
>PVIU01001389.1:26646-81861 GCA_004026605.1 Ondatra zibethicus
TTTTATGAGGCTACAATTACCCTGATACCCAAACCACAGAAAGACAATACTAAGAAAGAGAATTACAGACCAATCTCACTCATGAACATTGATGCAAAAATACTAAATAAAATACTAGCAAATAGAATCCAAGAACACATCAGAACCATCATCCACCATGACCAAGTCGGCTTCATCCCACAGATGCAGGGATGGTTCACCATATAAAAATCTGTCAACGTAATCCACAATATAAACAAGCTGAAAAATAAAAACCACATGATCATCTCATTAGATGCCGAAAAAGCATTTGACAAAATACAACATCCCTTCATGATAAAAGTCTTGGAGAGAGCAGGGATACAGGGAACATACCTAAACATAATTAAGGCAATATACAGCAAGCCAACAGCCAACATCAAACTGAATGGACAGAAACTCCCAGCGATTCCACTGAAATCAGGAACAAGACAAGGTTGTCCACTTTCTCCATACCTATTCAATATAGTTCTTGAGGTCCTAGATAGAGCAATAAGACACCAAAGGGAGATCAAGGGGATACAAATTGGAAAAGAAGAAGTCAAACTTTCACTGTTTGCTGATGATATGATAGTTTACATAAGCAATCCCAAAAATTCTACCAAAGAACTTCTACAACTCATAAACACATTCAGCCATGTAGCAGGATACAAGATTAACTCAAAAAAATCACTAGCCCTCCTGTACACAGATGATAAAAGGGCTGAGGAAGAAATCAGAGAATCAACACCCTTCACAATAGCCACAAATGGCATAAAACATCTCAGAATAACTCTAACCAAACAAGTGGAAGACTTGTATGACAAGAACTTTAAATCTTTGAAGAAAGAAATTGAAGAAGACACCAGAAAATGGAAAGACCTCCCATGCTCTTAGGTAGGCAGAATTAATATAGTAAAAATGGCAATCCTACTGAAAGCAATCTACAGATTCAACACAATGCCCATTAAAATCCCAGCAAAATTCTTCAAAGACCTTGAAAAAACAGTGCTCAACTTCATTTGGAAAAGCAAAAAACCCAGGATGGCCAAAACAATTCTGGGCAACAAAAGAACTTCTGGAGGCATCACAATCCCTGACTTCAAACTATACTACAGAGCTACAGTACTGAAAACAGCCCGGTACTGGCATAAGAACAGACAGGATGACCAATGGAACTGAATAGAAGACCCAGATATGAATCCACACATCTTTGAACACCTGATATTTGATAAAGAAGCAAAAAATATCAAATGGAAAAAAGAAAGCATATTCAACAAGTGGTGCTGGCATAACTGGATATCAACATGTAGAAAAATGAAAATAGACCCATATCTATCGCCATGTACAAAACTCAAATCCAAATGGATCAAAGACCTCAATATAAAGCCAGCCACACTGAAACTTATAGAAGAGAAAGTGGGAAGTACACTTGAACCCACTGGCACAGGGAACCACTTCCTAAATAGAACCCCAGCAGGACAGACACTCAGAGAAACAATTAATAAATGGGACCTCCTGAAACTGAAAAGCTTCTGTAAAGCAAAGGACACGGTCAACAAGACAAAACTACAGCCTACAGAATGGGAAAAGATCTTCACTAACCCCACATCAGACAGAGGTCTGATCTCCAAAATATATGAAGAACTCAAGAAATTGGACACCAAAAGATCATGTAATCCAATTTAAAAAAATGGAGTACAGACCTAAACAGAGAACTCTCAACAGAGGAATCTAAAATGGCTGAAAGACACTTAAGGAAATGTTCAACATCTTTAGTCATCAGAGAAATGCAAATCAAAACAACTCTGAGATTCCATCTTACACCTGTAAGAATGGCCAAGATCAAAAACACTGATGACAACTTATGCTGGAGAGGTTGTGGAGAAAAGGGAACACTTCTGCATTGCTGGTGGGAATGCAAGCTGGTACAACTCCTATGGATGGCAGTGTGGAGATTTCTCAGAATATTAGGAAACAACCTTCCTCAAGACCCAGTAATACCACTTTTGGGTATATATCCAAAGGATGCCCAATCGTGCCACAAGGACATGTGCTCAACTATGTTCATAGCAGCTTTGTTTGTCATAGCCAGAACCTGGAAACAACCTAAATGCCCCTCGATCGAAGAATGGAAAAGAAAAATGTGGTACATTTACACAATGGAGTACTACACAGCAGAAAAAAATAACGACAGCTTGAATTTTGCAGGAAAATGGATGGAACTAGAAAGCATTATTTTGAGTGAGGTAACCCAGACACAGAAAGACAATTATCACATGTACTCACTCATAAGTGGTTTTTAAACAGAAAGCAAAGAAAACCAGCCTACAAACCACAACCCCAGAGAATTTAGACAACAATGTGGACACTAAGAGAGACTTACATAGATCTAATCTACATGGGAAGTAGAAAGTATAAAAAGGCAAGATCTCCTGAGTAAATTTGAAGCATAGGGACCTTGGGGGAGGGTTGAAGGGGAGGGGAGAGGCAGGGAGGGGAGCAGAGTAAAATGTAGAGCTCAATAAATATCATGGAAAAAAAATTCTACCAGAGAACTCCTACAACTCATAAACACCTTCAGTAATGTGGCAGGATACAAGGTCAACTCAAAAAAATCAGTAGCCCTTTTATATACAAATTGGTAAAAGGCTGAGAAAGAAACCAGAGAAACATCACCATTTACATTAGCCACAAATAACATAAAATATCTTTGGGTAATGCTAACCAAAGAAGTGAAAGACCTGTATGAAAAGAACTTTAAGTCTTTGAAGAAAGAAATTGATGATGATATCAGAAAATGGAAAAATCTCCCATGCTCTTGGATAGATAGGATCAACATAATAAAAATGACAATCTTACCAAAAGTTTCAATTCAATGCCCATAAAAATCTCAATACAATTCTTCACAGATCTTGAAAGAACAATAATCAACTTCATACGGAAAAGCAAAAAACCCAGGATAGCCAAAGCAATCCTGTACAAGAAAGAAACCTCCAGAGGCATCACCATCCCAGACTTCAAGCTCTACTATAGAGCTATAGTAATGAAAACAGCTTGGTATTGGCATAAAAACAGAGATGTTGACCAATGGAATCAAACTGAAGATCCTGATATTAACTCACACACTTATGAATACCTGATTTTTAACAAAGAAGCTAAAATTATATAATGGAAAAAAGAAAGCATCTTCAACAAATAGTGTTGGCATAACTGAATATTGACATGTAGAAAAATGCAAATAGATCCATATCTATCCCCATGCAAAAATCTCAAGTCCAAGTGGATCAAAGACCTCAGCATAAATCCAGCCACCCTGAACCTCATATAAGAAAAAGTGGGAAGTAGCCTTGAATGCATGGGCACAGGAGACTGCTTCCTGTCTATAACACCAGTATTCCAGACACTGAGAGCAATAATTAATAAATGGGAGCTCCTGAAACAGAAAGCAAAGGACATGATCAATAAGACAAAATGCAGACTACAGAAAGGGAAAAGATCTTCACTAACCCCACACTGGACAGAGGACTGATCTCCAAATATATAAAGAACTCAAGAAAATAGACATCAAAATACCAAAAAAAAATCCAATCAAAAAATGGGTACAAATCTAAACAGAGAATTTTCGACAGAAGAATTGCAAATGGCCAAAATACACTTAAGGAAATGCTCATCATCCTTAGCCATCAGGGAAATGCAAATCAAAATGACCCTGAGATACCATCTTACACCAGTCAGAATGGCTAAGATCAAAAACATCAATGATGCTGGAGAGGATGTGGAGTAGGGGGAACACTCCTCCATTGCTGGTGGGAGTGTAAACTTGTACAGCAACTTTGGAAATCAGTTATGGCGGTTTCTCAGAAAATTGGGAATCAATCTTCGTCACGACTTAGCAATACCACTCTTGGTCATATACCCAAAAGATGCACACTCATACCATGTGCTCAACTGTGTTCATAGGAGCATTATTTGTAATAGCCAGAATCTAGAAACAACCTAGATGTCCCTCAACCAAAGAATGAATAAAGAAAAGTGGTACATTTACACAATGGAGTACTATTCAGAGGTAAAAAAAAAATCAATATCTTGAAATTTGCATGCAAATGGGTGGAACTAGGAAAAAAAAAATCACGAGTGAAGTAAGCCAGACCCAGAAAGACAAACATAGTAAGTACTCACTCATAAGTGGATATTAGATGAAAAACAAAGGATAACCAATCTATAGTCCATGACCCCAGAGAAGCTAAGTAACAAGGAGAACCATAACAGAGACATATATGGATTCCCCCTGGGAAGAGGAACTAGACAAGATTTCCTGAGAAAATTGGGAGTGTGGAGAGGGGAGAAGAGAATGTGGAAAAGGAAGGGAGAAGGGGAGGGAGGAGGAGAACATGAGGGAATGGGATGGTTGAGATGGGGGAAGAACAGAAGGAGAGAACAAGAAAAGAGCTATCTTGATTGAGGGAGTCATTATGTCAGAGTAGGTGTGGTCTTGTTGGAGGAAGATGTCACTGTGGTGGTGGGCTTTGAGGTCTCATATATGCTCAAGCTACGCCCAGTGTCTCAGACCACTTCCTGTTATCTATGAGTTAAGATGTAAGTACTCTCAGCTCCTGCTCTTGCACCATGTCACACAATGATGATAATGGACCTAACCTCTGAAAATATAAGCCATCCCAATTAAATGCTTCCCTTTATAAGAATGGTGTCTCTTCATAGCAATAGAAATGATAACTACACAAGATATCCAATACTTATTGTGGGGGCTCATGTAGCTGGACTGGAACTCACTACATGGCCAAGGCTGACTTTGAACTCCTGATCCTCCTGCCTCCTTCCCACATTCTGGGTTGAGAGGCATGTGTGACCTGGTTTCTTTAGTTCTAAGAGTGGAGCCTCCCACATGCTGAGTAAGTCCTCTACTCACTGAGCCCCACCCACTCACCTCCAATATTTATATGAACATATTTTAAACCACTTTCTTTGGGACTGAGGGTATAAGTCAGTGGTGGGGCACTGGCCTAGCAACCCCCACCAAGCCAAACAGAGCAACAACAACAAAAAAAAAGATAAGGAAAGAAAGAAGTTGGCCATGATGTGTTTGCTGTGCAGCCCTTGAGGCTGTCCATGAGGAGTCACCAAGTTCAAAATCACTAAGGGAAGCTGCAGGCAAAAGGAAAAAGAAGTCAGTACTTTAACAACCCAGGGGTTTGTACGAAGATGCCTTCGTCTGAAAGTCCAGCCTCTGAGACTCTGCTGCCTTAGTGTCAATCCTGACCTGGTCCTGGAGCCCTGCTGTACTGAGTTGTCCAGGTTTCCAAGGACTCTTAGGGCAGCCTCCTGCTTCTGAGCCTACCCTCCATAGATCACACAAACACAAGAGCGGAGCAAAGCACTAGCAGGTGTGCAAGGTTCTCAAGCTTCTTCTCTCTCCTTGTTTGATTCATGAGAAGTTGAGGCCCATAAAGAAAAGACCGTTCCCAACAGATCACAGAACTCACAACCAAATCAGGACTACGCCTCAGGTCTCCAGGCTGCCTTCCTTTCTTTCTTCCTTCCTTCTTTCCTTCCTTCCTTCCTTCCTTCCTTCCTTCTTTGTCTCCTCTTTTTCTTCTATTTCTGGATCTTGAAGCCTTGAATGTGATCGCTGTAGTCAGTTCAAAAGAGTGTCTTCTTAGGGCCAGTGAGGCCCTAAGGGCCAGAGGGCCAACTGGCGAAAAGGCCTTCTGGGCATTGTCTGAGGACCAGAGCCCATGTAAAGTTTCAAGGAAAAACCAACTCCACAGAGTTGTCCTCTGACCTCCACATGCTCCCAGTGGTACATATGCCCACTCACACACATACACACACACACACATACACATGCACATACACACATGCACACACACATATACACACTGCACATACACATGCGTACACACATACATGCATATCTACAAACATACATACACACTCATAACATTAAAAAGAAAATCAGAGTCTGTTGAGATGAATCAGCAGGTAAAGGCATTTGCTGCCAAGCCTGACAATCCCTGGGACTCAAATACTAAAAAGAGAAAACTCCCTCAAGCTGTTATCTGATCTCTACAACTGCTCCATAGCACACACACACTCAAAAGCATACAGACATGCATATGTATACATACATACATACATACATTCAAGCATATATGTATATATACTACGTACATTTTTAAATATAATAGTTAAAGTTTATTTAAGTGTCCTCTTTCAGGGCAGGGCCTTGAGCGCAGCAGGCTGGCACTCTACTGCTGAGCCATGGCATCAATCCCAGAGCCTTTCTTCTGACCAGTAACCTCCCTCCTTCTCATGACCAAGCAGGTCTCACCGTGTACACTGGGTACATTCTGAGGAAAAAGGCTTCCACAATGGAAAAGTTACAGCTCTACTCCAGGGGGAAGACTGCCCCCAAGTATTAGAGCTCTACTCCTGCTGGGGTGGGGAAGGATGTTTCTTCCCCCCAAGGGTTACAGCTCTGAAGGAAAGGTATCCTGGCAGACAGGAGTCAAAGAGTATCGCAGTCACACAAGAGATGTGTTCAGACAGAAGAGCCCAGGAGGGTAGCTACCTCTGCTCAAACGAGAAGCAGCTGAGGACTGGGCAGAAGATGGGGTTTATACAGTTTCTTGGGGGCAGAGATTTCCAGGGTGGAACTTTCCAGAGTGGGGATTGGTGGGATTTCAAGTCTTAAGGTTGGGGTGAGCCCAGGGAATGATGGAATTTCAAGTTCAGGGATTGGTAGGTTTTCAAATCCAGAGCTTGGCTGCCTGTATCTAGACTAGGAGCTGGGTCCAGCCTTGTTAGCAGTTGGAGGTCCTCCAGGGAAGGGCCTGGCCACTCATTCAAGTACCTTAAGCAGCTTATACAAATGTTACTTGGCCACCATGTAGGGCAAAGTCAGGCTGCTGATTATAAAATCCCAGGGGGTGTGGGAGAATTTCTGGTTTGCACAACCTGGCCAGACCTGAAGAGAGTAAGTTGACTCTGCCCCAAACCTTGGATCTTCATGAGGCAGTGCTATGAAACATGGCCCTCAGCCCCTTCCTACTCTCCTCTGGGTAAGATAGCACAATCAACTATATTCATCTGTTCATAACACAATAATAACAAAGGCACCGCCATGATCCTTCACCCACATAAAACTTTTGAAGAGCCTGTGGGGCTGTGTGACCCATGCTACTGGAGGAATTTCATACACAGGCTCCACCCAGTAAAGAGAATTACCAGGCAGGAGACAAGGAGCAAAGTCCTGTCACCGGAGGAGGGGTGATTTATATCTACCAGACTGGGCAGAGGCAAACACCAGTGTCCCGGGACACACACAACCTAGAGCTGCTATCATGGACGTCCTGGTCCCATTTCTGCAGCTACTGGTGCTGCTCCTGACACTTCCCCTGCACCTGCTGGCTCTGCTGGGCTACTGGCAGCCTGTGTGCAAAACCTATTTCCCCTACTTGATGGCCAAGTTAACAGAAAATGCCAACAAAAAGATGGAAGGCGAGAAACGGAAACTATTTAGCCCAATAAAAGATCTGAAGGAGACCTCTGGGAAAGTAACCCTGCTGGAGCTGGGCTGTGGCACTGGTGCCAACTTCCAGTTCTACCCACCTGGCTGCAAGGTCACCTGTGTGGACCCGAACCCCAACTTTGAAAGGTTCCTGACAAAGAGCATGGCTGAGAACGGGCACCTCCAGTACGAGCGCTTCATCGTGGCTTACGGAGAGGACATGAAAGAGCTGGCTGGCAGCTCCATGGACGTGGTGGTCTGCACCCTGGTGCTGTGTTCTGTAAAGAGCCCCAGAAAAGTGCTGCAGGAAATCCAGAGAGTCCTGAAGCCGGTGAGCAAAGTGGGAAGGGTATGGGCTGAGGGCAGGTGAGCATGGCACTGGCAACTCCAGCGTTCAGGACCCCAGATGAGGAAGTTGATGTAGCCTACCCTCTGACAGCAAAAAAAAAAAAAAAAAAAAAAAAAAACGCCATCAGAATGTCATGGTCCATGGCCTATAACGCCAGGCGTCTTCTTGTGGATAGGAGATCTGTGGGGGTGCAATGGATGCTCCAGAGACACGGGGGAGTATTGTTCAGGACAGTGGTGAGGACAGCTGGCAAAGACACTGAGGGCAGTGAGCTCTAAATTGGTATCTGAGGAGTTACAGCGTAGAGGAGGTGGGGGGATAAAAGTGTTCTAGTGGAGGAAGTGGGGGGAACAAAAGACTTCAAGTGGAAATGTTAGGGGGAGCAGAGCCTCTGAGAGTTTGAGCTGGGTGTGAAAGAATGGAATTTAGGCTAATTTCCAAAGTTTCTGACTTGCACAGCTGAGGGGAAAGCGGATGAAACAGTCACTAGTCGGCATGGAAAACTGTTCTGAACATGTTGGGTCTCAGGATTTGCTAAGACATCCATGCAGAGAAGCCACACAGGTCATTAGAAGTTCAGGTCTGGAAGTCAGGTCAAGATGCGGCCTGGAGAAAGAGCTATGGACAGTATGACCTTCTAGTGGGAATTCAGTATGGGGATGAATGAGCCCTCTGGGAAGAGAACACTGTGAGAGAGAGCTTGAAGGAGCCCTGCTGTAGTCAGAACCCTGGGGTGTCTTGGTTGTGCTAGACACCAGAGTCTCAGGAGAGGCTGGGATCACGTCTCTAGCTAGCAGGTATATCTAACCCACAGGCCCTGGTTAACTATGAAAGTGGCCCAACCCAAAACCGTAAACTTATTTAAAATACGATGAGACTTTTTGTGTGACTTTTTTTTTAAAGATTTATTTATTTATTATGTATACTACAGTGTTCTGTCTAGATGTATGCCTGCAGGCCAGAAGAGGGCACCAGATCTCATTATAGATGGTTGTGAGCCACCATGTGGGTGCTGGGAATTGAACTGGGGTCCTCTGGAAGAACAGCCAGTGCACTTAACGGCTGAGCCATCTCTCCAGCCTCTTGTGTGACTTTTTATAACTTAATCACAAAGCATGGACACGGTAGACAACAGGTGTCATGTCACAATACCAGAAGGTTACACACATAAAAGAACCCTCAATTGCTCCTGCTCCCCCCACTGTTCCCCAGTCTAGTGATTCTATAAAGATCTCTCACCAGTCATGGTCGCCCAGTTATCAGAGGTTCCTTTCTTGCCCTGTGAGGAGGGCAGAAGCTAGACGTACAATGTCAGGAGCAGTTTGCTCCCCAAACTCTCAGGCCAGAAGCTCTTACTTCGGAGAGATGGGTCTGAAGGATGGAAGGGGGCATGAGGACGAACAGTGCAAGACGGACTAGATAAGTGACCTTCACCCCCTCCCAGGGAGGACTGCTCTTCTTCTGGGAGCACGTTGCCGAGCCTCGGGGAAGCTGGGCCTTGCTGTGGCAGCAAGTGTTTGAGCCTACCTGGAAACACATCGGGGATGGTTGCCACCTCACCAGAGAGACCTGGAAGGACCTTGAGAAGGCACGGTTCTCCAATATCGAAATGGAATGGCAGCCCCCTCCCTTCAGGTGGTTACCTGTTGGGCCCCACATCATGGGAAAAGCTGTGAAATAACCCTCCAAAAGGAGTCCCTCTGCTCCCTCCCTGCCTGTAGTCAGAAGCCACCCCAGTCAAAGAACGAGAAAACCTCCTCAGCACCACTGCCGCGGCTGCCAGGGTGACCCTTGGCCTCAGTCCCGCTAGCACAGTGAGGCTTGCTCCCTGCTTTCTCCAGAGGCACCAAACTATACAGTGCCATATTGTCACCTGCAAAGCCCTGGATTTTGCCCAGACACCTTCTAGGACCTCTCTACTCTCCCTTTCCCTTATCTGCGTGGTAAAGTTCTCACTGCCATCCTTCCGACACTACACCCACGTGCCCCTTGGACCTGATCGCATGTGTTCCCCGCCAGGCCACCTCAGCCTCCCTCCCTATCACCCACTTTGTTCCGAGCTTCAGGGGGGCAGAGGGAAGCCAAACCCTCAAGATAAGAGAAAAGCACTTAATAAAGCAACCAGAGTTTTTTATTGTCAAATTCTTTTTAATAAATAGACAAAAACCACTAGGCTGATACAGCACATTAAGGTCGGAGGACAGGGAGGGCTAGGGAGGGAAGAGCCCCTGAGACAGCCACACGCTCTCCTCCCTGACCCTCTGTCTAAGGCACTTTGGGGAAGACATGCTATCCAGGGTGGATGAGAGAAGGAGGTGGGGCCCCTACTCCCCATCCTGCATCAGGATGTGCCTGCCCTTCCAGCTGTGCCCACAGCCCATCCCTGATACGCCCCCTCGTCTCACAGCATTCTAAGAGGAAGTTGGAGGGGTGGTTCTCACGGTGGGAGAGGTCTGTGCCCCTGAGGAAGTAAGAGTCTGCCATATCTCAATGTGACGCCAACAACCTACCCCACTATTTCCATCCCAAGAAGCCACTTTGGGAAAGGGTGGAAGGGACTCAAAGGCCAGGCCTAGAATAAGGGAAGTTAAGCAGTGGCTGGCACAGGAGTTCCATCAGGAGCCAGATCAGCATCCAGGATGGGGCGGGCATCAGAACCCTCCCACTGGGAACCACCCCAGTTACTCCTCTGGATGGTGCCTGTCTTCTCCTCCTTGAACTGCTGTCGGTCTTCCCGAAGGATCTTCACTGCGTGGTACTGAGGCACAGTGGCCTCCGGGTGCTTTACGCGCTTGAAGAATCCCAGCTGTGAGGACAGCAAGACAGACCATGAGAAGAAGCCTGCAGGGCTGCGAGCCCTTAAAGCTTCTCAACATCTCTGAGCCAGAGAGAAAGAGCTGAAACAAAAGTGAGGTAGGCTGACCAAATTCCAGCACAGTGGCAAGTCCCCAGCTTGCTACCATCAGTACCAGGGTCCAAGGCTCTCATTCACAGCCAAAGGAAGACCAGGAGGAAGCCCAAGGTGTAAAACCAAGGAAATCACCCTTGGTCCCTGAAAGAGAGGCTTAAAACTGAACATCAGGGCCTCCCAAGCTTTCCTCTCCCATCCAGGTTTCTTAAAAACTTCAGTAATGTCTCCTAGAACACAAGATCCAAGGGATAAAAAAAGACACCCCTCCCCCACAAACCCTGAATGATGATGGCTCATAGCCATACTCCTGTGTGCTTGCCACTGAATTGCATCCCCTCAGGCCAGGGCCTTGCATCCATGAATACAGTAGCTTAACCCTTCACCTACCAAGGTGGTGCTGGGCCCCTTGCACACTGAGATTCAGAACAGCCAAGACTCCTGCATGCTCAGACGGCACAGGATCTCCTTGTGCAATTGTCTCTGCACACTCGTTCTCACAGAAAAGACATGCATGGAACCCCACATGCCCACATGCCGGCACTCCTAGCCTACCCGCTCCCTGCGCATGCTGGGCTGTGTGCTCACACTGAAAACCTCACCTTTGAATTGCTCCTTACCTCAAATATCCGGACCCTCATCTCCCTTGTACACACCCCTCTCTTTACTGAGCCCCTCCCAATGCCGGATCTGTACTTAGACATACACACACACATATAGACACACACACATGTTCATACACACGTGCACACACAGCAGTTACCCCACAGTCCCTGGACCCCCAACTTCCATGGCCGAGGGCTGCACGGCCAGATGGGCTCGGTGATAGCTGGTTGGAAATGATGGGCTCGGACTGTTCCGATGGAAGAAGCCACACTGGGATGTTGAGGGAGAAGGGGAAAGAGGCAGACGATGGGAAGGCTGAGGAGGGAGGGGGACTTTGTATCTGCCTGTCTCCCTTCTATGGGAGTAGTGCATGGGACAGGCATCCTGAGGCCGATCCTGAAGGCATCAGTCGTCCCTAAGACAGGGCAAGTTCGCAACAGCATTGATGCCACTGCAGAGCTGGTCCGCTGATGACACACCCTTGTCAAACAGCAGTGGACAGGGCAGCTACAGAGTCCAAGGACGTGCTCGGTTCTGCACAAGCCCCATATGTGGCATGTGGCTCAGGGATGGGCCTTAGTGGAGCATGAGATCCCCTGTACTGACATGTGCATGTGTGTGCTTTTATGTTGAGCCAATAGGATTCTGTTACAGCTCTGTCAGAACAAGAATGGTCCCACACGAGGCAGCTCCAAGCAGTTCCCTGGAGCCAGTGCTCCACACCGTAGGCCTTGATCACAGCTTCCTTCCCAACCTTTGCTGCCACACTGTGGCTAAATCGGACCACACTTTCCTGCTCCTGAGGCTCTATCCACCATGGTTCTTCTGGAAGCCTCACACGCCACTGCCCCTTCTCCCCACATCCCTATCCGGCCCAGCTCCAGGGGACCATCCCCCAAAGCCTTTCTTCTTCTGAGTTCCCACCATCTCAACTCGACACTTCCGCCTCGTCCTCAACTACAAGGCTCCCGCCCTCCCGGTAGACTACACGAGCCTTGAGGACAAGGTCTGCACCAGAGTCCTGAGAAGACGGAGTTCCTGGGGCATGCTGGGTAAGTGCTCGCGGTGGGCCACCTTCCTCTAATTCCAGTTCCCACTGGCTCCATCCCTCCCGGGCCTCACCTTCCACAACAGCAGCACCAGCAGGGCCAGCACCAGCAGCCCAGCCAGCACTGCCAAGAGGATGACCCACCAAGGGACTCCTTCTGCAACCACAGCCATAGGGTCCAAGTACACCATCACTGGGATCTGAGAAACAAGGAGTCAACAGGGCAAAAGCTGGAGAGAGTGGGAAGGGGGAGAGCCCCCCCAAACCGGCCCCGTCCTCCAGCCTGGCAGGCAGCTCACCATTGTTGACGCATCTCTGAGCAACAAGTTCTTGACAGAGGACTTCACTGTGATGTTGGCTCTGACGATCACTTCCAGGGACTTCACGGCTATGTACTCCTAAGGGATAGGGAAGGAAGGAGACTTTTAAAGGCCCATGTTCCCCTCAATCCTCTCCAGCCACTGACACCACAAATGAAATGGTGCCAACGCAGAGGGCGTTTCTGCCTGGCTTGGCTTTAGAGAGTGGCCACATTAGGATGGGGAAGAGACAGAAGTAAACTCCAGGGGGCGCGGTTTGCAGAAGCCGTCCAGCCTGGAACCCGTGGTGCCCTCACCTCCAGAAAGGTGCTGTTCCAGAGACGGCCCCAGACGTGTAGTACAGCTGCACGATCAAAGCTGTAGAGCGGGCAGCTAAACACCACACACTTGGCTGTGCCCTGGGCACAGTCCTGCAGAGAAGGATAGGAAGACCCTGAGCCATCTTTCCCATGCTCCTCAATGGACCTCAAATTCCTCTCCTCCAGGAGGTCTTCCTAGGCTAACCCTCTGGCCCAAAATAGCTGCCTACCTCAAACCTGGGCCTTGAAACACATTGGAAGGGGTCTTTCACTCCCAAGCAACAGGCAAAGTGACTTCCTGAGTTGATATCTACTCAGCTCATTGTCTCAGTAATTAAGCACCCAGAACCTACCAGGCACTTATATCAGTTAAGCTCCAAATCTCCTGCAAGGTGCTTCCTTTTTGAAACAGAGACTCACTGTGCAGTCCAAGTTAGCCTAAAATTTATCCTTCCACCTGGGCCTCTAAGTGCTGAGGCTGCTCTGGTGTGGCCCACTGTGCCTGGCATCAGCGTTTTTCAAAAGAAGAAACTGAGTCTTAAGGAAGAGGCCACCAGCCTACTTCAGGTCACAGAGCTAGCAAACTTATCCAGTGGTGTCAGACACGGTGGTGCACACCTTTAATCCCTGCACTCAGCAGGCAGAGGCAGGCGGATCTCTGTGAGTTCAAGGCCAGCTTGGTCTACAGAGTGAGTTCCAGGATAGCCAGGAATACACAGTGAGACTCTGTCTCAAAGAAAGGAAGGAAGGATTAAGAGAGGGAGAGACGGAGAGAGGGAGGGAGGAAAAAGGAAGAAAGAGGAAAGGGAAGGAAACCTATCTAGTCAGTTGTGGAACACAGGTCCATATTTGGCAAAGTCATGATCCCAGTCTAAACTCAAACTCACTGTGGGAGAGGCTGCCTGCGAGCTACTGGAGCCAGGAAACTCACAGTCTCCTCCTTCCAAGTCTGACTTCCACACAATTGCCTGAAAGCCATTGTTTGCCACAATACACATACATAAGAACAGCTTGAGAGTGTTTGTAGTCTTTTCTCACTGGGGAGGATGCATGCTGCCCCAAGAGTCAGAGGATGACTGCAGGAGTTGGGGCTCGCCTTCCGCCATGCGGGTTCCTGAACGGAACTCAAGTCTTCAGGCAGCAGGGCCCTTACTCAGTAAGCCGCCTCCCTAGCCTCTTTTTGGAATCTTTTTGTTTTCTGCTTTTGAGTAATTCAGAGCTCTTTAGCCGATTTGTTGAAAAGCAAGACTATCTGCTTTATTTTATATAAAAGAGTCCAAATGATAGGAGAGATAGCTTAGCAGTTAAGAGCACTGGCTATGCTTGCAAAGAACCTGTATTCAGTTCTCAGCATCCACACAACAGCTCACAGCATCCATCACTCTGGCTGCAGGGATCCAATGTCTTCTTCTGACCTCCACAGGTACCAGGAACGCACATAGCACACATACATATATGCAGGCAAAATGTTCATAAACATAAAATAAATCTTTTTAAAATACCTTTTTAAAGAATCTAAGAGCCAGGCAGTGATGGCGCATGCCTTTAATCCCAGCCCTTGGGAGGCAGAGGTAGATCTCTGAGTTCAAGGACAGCCTGGTCAACAGAGTGAATTCAGGGACAGACAGGACGACACAGAGAAGCCCTGTCTTTAAAAAAAACCAGAGCTAGGGCTGGAGAGATGGCTCAGAGGTTAAGAGCACTGACTGCTCTTCCAGAGGTCCTGAGTTCAATTCCCAGCAACCACATGGTGGCTCACAACCATCTGTAAAGAGATCTGGTGCCCTCTCCTGGCCGGCAAGCATACATGGAGGCTGAACACTGTGTACATAATAAATAAATCTTTAAAAAAAAAAAACAGCTATTACACAGGTGAAATGAGCCAGGTACAGATGAAAAAATGCCACATGGTCACCCAAATGTGACCTCTGAAAGAAGGCATGCACATGTGGCTTTCACACATACATGCAGGCAAAAAAAAAAAACACGCATGCACATGAAAATTTAAAATAATAAATTCATTTTTTAAAAAAATAAAGCCAGATAAAAAGTAAATAATAAATAAGTGCAGGCACGGGGGCATACGCCTGTAATTCCAGCATCTGAGAAGAAATAAAAGGATTTTTGTTTGGAGGGACGCCCGGGCTGCATAGCACAGCAGCCCTTCCCCTTTCAAAAGAATGAGGAGCTGGGCCATAGTTCAGCAGCAGTGTGTTTGCCTGGCACAGACAAGGCCTTAGTTTGGTCTCCCTCCCTGCTAGGAGGGAACACCCTGTATTTTATGAAATGATACTCTGCTTGATTCTGAAATAAAAATAAGCACAATTAATGAATAACTAGATATAGTGACACACACTTCTAATCCTAGCACTGTGAAGGCTGAGGTAGGATTGCCGTGAGTTCAAGACCGTTTCTAAACTGGGCATGGTGGCGCACGCCTTTAATCCCAGCACTCGGGAGGCAGAGGTAGGCGGATCTCTGTGAGTTCGAGGCCAGCCTGATCTACATAGCAAGTTCTGGGTCAACCAAAGAGACCCTGTCTCCAAATAGAAAGAAAAAAAATACTCTGTTTCTAAATAAAGAAATATTAAATAAAGAAACTATTTCAAAGTTCTTGTTAAACAGGGACTCTCTCGGAGCTGTCAGTCCTGTGGAGAAGGCGGGACTAGATGTCTATCACAGCAGCAGTGAGTTCCAGATGCAGCACAGCTGCCTGTGTTCTTTAGCCTCAGGTTAGGTATCAAAGGGGCATGGGGAGGCTTCAGCCCAGAAAAAGGAGGAGACGCGACAGAGCTCACCATCCGCCTACCGTGACTGGCCAAGGATCTCCAGGGCTGTACTTCTCGTACTCCGTGCCTAGGCTTAGCTCAATCCCCAGTGTCCCTAACTGACATCTGTACCACACTCTCACTGTCTGCACCAATCTAGGAGGAACAAGCACAGAGCGTAAACTACATACCAAAACTATGTAGGAAAGTGGGAAGCCAAGCTGTTCAAAGCTTAACCAATCTTGTGTATATACTACAATCTTAATTATGAAACACGGAGCCTGAAGGCACATGCCTGTAATCCCAGCCCTTAGAAACTCGAGGCAAGAGGATGAGTCCACCCCAGCTCCTTACAAAATGCAATGTTTTAGACAAATGAGCAGGGTTGTTGTGTGGCTACCTAGCTGGCCCTGGAGTGCACACCGGGAGTTGCAGGGTCTGAGGTGTCAGGAGCTGCCTCACGGGTACTGTCTCCCTCCAGCTGGGATACAAACTGTCTGGCCAACTTGCCCCTGGTGTCTGAGCACCATACGACTTGCCAGGCTGACTGAGCGGATGCCCAGATCCCTGACCCTCACTGTGGCTGTGCCGTAGCCATGTTGCCCCTCACCAGGGTAATGTTTCTCTTTCTCTCGGCAGAGGATACTGGCCACCAGGATGTGCTGGGCTCCAGCTTCTCTGGAGGCTCCTGTGGCTTCAGCGGTTCCAGCTCTCGCCGCCTCCTATCCCTGCTGTCCACATCCTGGAAGGAGCAGAGAGAGTTTCTTCAAATACTGCAACCCCCACACATACCCCCTGCCTCACGACATCCCTCCCACACTCCACCCGGCCTGCCCTGCCTAAGCCTCACCAGGCGGAGAATGTTGGGTCTTGGAGAGCAGATCCCTTTCTTCCCAGGCCCCTGTCCACCCTCCAGCTCCACCCGCATGGGGTACAGCAGCCACTTCCCGTTGGCAATCTCGTGGGGCCACATGATGTTGAGGAAGGCCGAACCCAGAGTGTTGAGCGACTGTCCTTGATTGGAGACCTGTGGGCCCAACGCAGTGGGAAGAAATGAAACTCGGGATTCTGAGTGGACCCTACGTCACAGAGAGAGAGGCAAGGCTGATATAGAGGACCTCGGGAAGCAGAGCAGAGCTGCGCAATCTAGACAAGACTGTGTTGTTCTCTGCTCATTCTCCAGGAAAAGCTGGCCAACTGTGAGGGGATCTAGGACGAGCCAGTGCAAAGTATTGATGAAAGTTATAGATTCCCCCAAGAACCCATTCCAGTGAAAGCCACGGCAGAGCCGTTCCTCTGAGTTCCCAACACCTCTCAGATCTGCCAGAGAGATAGCCTGTCCAGATGACTCCCTGAAACCCCAGCACCAACATGTGCTTAGAGCCATGTCTGCCCGGTGCAGAGGCCTGGAACCCCAGGGCCACATTGCTGCCATGTGGGAAAAAAACCAAAACATTGAGAAATCTCTAAAGCCTCTTCTCTGGGGCCACACGACAGGATGCTTACCGTGACCTCATACTTGACCTTGCTGCCCACATCCCTCTCAGATCGCATGGCACTTTCTCCCTTCACCTCGCCAGAGAAGAAGAGTTGCTGGGGAGTGGCCACCCTGGTTTTGGGGAGATGAGAAGAAGAGCTGAGGAAGCCTGGAGTGCAGCAAATGGAGCCAAGAGGGTAAGGTCAGGTAAGGCAGAGCCCAAGCTCTGGGAGCCGCAGAGGGACCCACGCAAGCAACACCTACCCTGAAATGGACAGCGGCAACTCAATGAAGACTTGAGCTCGAACAGAGGCTGGATGCAGCTCCTGCTCACTGATCCTGGCATACAAATATGGGGACGTGTGGGCCGCTGGCACAGGAACCTCCATGGGGTGCTTGAAGCCTTTCTAAGAAACCCAACCTGTTCCCAGTCTTACGTGGCCAATAGCAACTCCACCTCCAACTCCGTGGTCTCAATAGTGATTCCAGAGGTGCTGAGGATGAGGTAGAAAGTGACCTGCCAAGTGTGGAATGACAGGTGAGTCAGACGAGAGCTGGGTCTTAAGAATGGGCCACTCAGACAGAGAAAAGGCTAGACATGCCAACCTGGGCACCTCTCTTCATAGGGTTCCCCAGCTCACACGCAACATGAGAGGCATTCTCATTGGACAGGCAGAGCGGCTTCTCCTGGATCAGGGAGGGAAGGATAGGTCAGTTTGGGTTACCAAAGCCCTCAACATCTCATCTCTTGTGAATACACAATGGAGTTTTACTCGGTCATAAAGAAGAAGAAAACTATGTCATAAGCAGGAAAACAGATGGAACTGAGGTCACCACATTAAGCAAAACAAGCCAGACTCAGAAAGACAAACATCACACTTTCTCTCATATAAGAAATCTAGCTGGATAGCACAGGCCTTTAATCTCAGCATCAGGAGGTAGAGGCAGGCAGATCTCTGTGAGTTCAAGGCCAACCTGGTCTACAAGAGCTAGTTCCAGGACAGGCTCCAAAGCTACAGAGAAACCCTGCCTCGAAAAAAAAAGTGGAAGAGAACCATATGGAGAGAAGAGGGGTTCTACACTGAGGATGAGGAAGCACAAGGAAGAACAGCAGAAAAAAATAATACTGCATATTTTGTGGAATCTAAATGTATATATATATACATACACACACATATATATATATACACACACATATATGAAGCCAAGTGTGGTGGCACATGCTTGTAACCCTAGTCCCTAGGAGGGTGAGGCAGGAGGATTGCCATGAGTTCAAAGACAGCTTAAGCTACAGAGAGAGACATTGTCTCAAACATACATACGGACCAACCTTGGTATTCGGAAGACAGAGGCAGGCAAAGTTCAGTGAGTTCATGGTAGTATGGTCTAGAGAGCTAATTCCAGGGCAGCCAGAGGTAAACGCGCGCGCACACACACACACACACACACACACACACACACACACACACACACAACTGTCTCAAAAAATAAAAATAGAAACAAAGGAAAAGATTATAAATAAGCATAGGGGACAATTTTGGGCGAGGAGGGAAACCAAAAGGAGAAAGGAGGGTGTGGTGGTTTGAATAAAAATGTCCCCTATAGGTTCACAGATTTGAGTTTGTCACTGGGGAGTGGCACCACTTGGCAGGGATTAGGATCTGTGGCCTTGTTGGAGGAAGTGTGTCCCTGAGGGTGGGCTTTGGGGTTTCAAGTGTTCAAGCTAGGCCCAGTGTCTCTCTCTTCCTGCTGCCTGCCAATCCGGATGTGGAACTCTCAGCTACCTCTCCACCACGTCTGCCTGCATGCCGCCGTGACAATAACAGACTAAACCTCTGAGCTGTAAGCCACCCCGATTAAATGTTTCCTTTGTAAGAGTTACCATGGTCATGGTGTCTCTGCACAGCAATGTCAGGGAGGGAGAGTAATGGGAGTGACTTTGATGAGCTAAGTACAGTGACATGCCGGTTTGAAAATATCATAAGACCTATTACCACTAAAAAAAAGTCACGAAAAGAAAATAAAAATTAAAGGAACACACTAGGCCCTGTCCCAGGTTCTTACCACAGAATCCAGGGCTCGAACGCCTGAGTAGCGTAAGGAGGCCGGTAGGGTGACCAGGAGCTGGGCTTCATGGGCGTCATCCCCATCTGCCTGAGGCTGGGCCGGGTCCGAGGGCAGGTTGGTGACCATCAGTTCCAGGCCTATGAATGGCTGCCCACTCAGTGCAAACAGGGCCGTTGTTCCATCCACAGCCCTGGAGGATGGGACCCAATTCACTATAGGATCCAAGCCTCCCACCCCCTCTCTACTTCCAACCTCCAAACAAGTGCACGCCGCCTCTCCTCTCACTCCAGGTCCCCCAAACCACACACAAGCCAGCTCTTTCAGGGGACCTCCATTCTTATGCTGACTCCACCGCTTTCTGACCTGGTGTAAACAGCAACCCAGAGAGGTTGCTCTCCATTCACAATGGAGCCACAGAGGGGTGCACACTGTGATGACGTGCCCATAAAATACATGGTATTATACAGATAGGAGCATTGTTCTCTGGTCAGGACCCTGCCCTCGCTCGGACCTCTGAATCAGAGCCCTGTCTGACTCCTCTGAAGAAGTTTCCTCCATTTGCTGAGGCCTAGCCCTCTCCTCCCGGACACATGCACTCTCCACCCATCTCACATGGGCAGAGGTTGGAACTCGGTGTCGCTGATCCGGGAACAGAACCGGGCCTGCACCAGCTGCAGGTTGCTCTGACAGATCTTATCTTCGCCACAGCCTTGCTTCAGGAAGTGGATCTGAGGAAGAGTGTTCAGAAGAAGATCACGTCTAAGGTGGAGATCAAATGTGTCACCGAGGCATACGGTGCATTAGCAAAGCACGGGATGAAACAACTCCAGGTTGGGCCATAAACAGACCACAGTTCCCTGCCCAGACTGCCCAGACTGAAAAGCAGGTGGCGGGTCCCACTGGGCTGCCAAGAGAACCACGCAATGAGCGCACGCAGTCCATTCTGGCCGAATGGGAGCAGGAGATTTAAGAGGCTTGATGTCCATCTCAGAAGACACCAGGCCTTGATTATCTCAGAACCATGAGCAACTCCAGGGAGTGAGGGAGCAGGAGCACTGTCCTCTTAGACTACGAAGGAACACATGGCCATCTTGGCCATTTCCCCTTTGGGGTATCACCTCACCTAATACATAGGCTTCTACTGGGGCTATGTGTGCGGAGGAGCTTTTTTTGGAAGCAGCAAGTGGGTGTCACCATGGAGGCACCGGGACCATTGTCCCTCCCAGCTCCATTTCCCCCATGCTCACCTCTGTCCTTTGGGTGCTAGGCTGGTGAGCATTGAGGATGGGAGCCACAGGGGGGAGCCCCTGGCCAGGAGCTAGCCGAGGGCTGTTGAGGCTATATTGCAGGGTCACCACAATGGCCCGAAGCTTGTCTTTGACATTTTCCTGAAAGGGAAGTATTGTTACTCACTGGAACCACCCCTAACCCCAGCCCTGATCAAGGCCCTCACCAGTACACTGAAGACTCTCAAGCTTAGAAAGAAATTGAGGGAGACAAACAAGCAGTGAGGATGACAAAGAGACCACAGCAGAAAAGGCTTTCTCTTCGAGTGAGGAGCAGACGCCACCTCTGTGAACTTCCAGACTTCACTTTACAGATGTGTGAAAACAGCAAGGAGTACTAGCTGGGTATAGTGGCTCATGCCTGCAACCCTAGCACCCAAAAGGCTAAGGAAGTGGGATCTCATAATTAGACCAGCCTGGCCTATATAAAAAGTTCCAAGCCAGCCTGGGCTACATACAGACACTCCATCTCATTTTTTTAAAAAATCAGGCAGAGAGGCAAAAGTAGAAAGGAGATCAAACGGAGGACTGCTCAGTGCCTACATCTTTTAAATATATATATATATATGGAATTCTTCACAAATTTATGTGTCATCCTTAAGCAGAAGCCATGCTAGCCTTCTCTGTCATGCTAGCTTAAGGTCATTCCAATTTAGCATATATGTTGCCAAGTACAAAGGCTTTTTTTTTTTTTAATTATGTGTGTCTGTGCATGTGTGTGTGTGTGTGTGTTTGTGTGTGGTGTCTGTGCATGAGTATAAGCACATGAATGCAGGTATCCAAAGAAGCCAGAAGAGTGCCAGGTCTCCGGGAGCTGGAGCTGCAGGGCATTACTGGACCCCCAAAGTGGGCACTGGGACCCAAACCTGGGTCACCTACAAGAGCAAGACAATCTCTTAGCTGCTGAGCATCTTTCTAGTCCCTTGGGGCCCAGAGCTCACAACAAAGTGTGAGTGTGCTAGAGAAGAGACATGTAATAACGATGTCACTTGGAGACCAGAAGGCAGTGTCCACCTGCAGCTGGAACACTGTGTCCCCACAGACTCGGTCTTGTTGGTGCTTCAACCACACAGTGCCTGAGGACTGGTGCTTAAGGTCATCCGGGCCTCTGCTCAGGAAAGTCACTCGTGGGACCTGGCCCCGGAGCCTGCGGTCCGTGTCCCCATCTAATGTGTAATCCAGGGCTGTGGCGTGGAGGGAGAAGAGGGAACCCGGTGAGCTGAGTACCCTGTTACTGGGGTGCCCTCCTCTCTACCCTGGAAGCCATCAGAGAGAGCGGTGGGTGAGGATTCCACTCACCCACAGCAGGGTTGTAGCTGCCGGGCACAGCAATGTAGCTGAAACAGATCCTTATGTCCACACTGTGGGGCAAAGGGAGGCTCTTGAGCAAACAACACCCCAAACCCTACCTCTGCCACAACCCAGACCCAAGCTAGGGAAGAGAGGCAGGGGAAGGGAAGCCAGAACTGGCTTCCTCCTTGGCACAGTCCCTTCTGGTTGGCGCCTCACCAGACCAGGAGTCCATCAGCACAGTTGGGTTGTTCTAGGTCGATGGCTCTCGGAGCAATGAAGATCTCTTGGGAGACGTGAAGAACGGGTCTGGCCCTGGGTATGGAGAGTTCATTGGGTAGGGAAGATGAGAGTGTGAGGCTAGGAACACTCTGCAGGACCAGGCGTAAGACTGGAAAGAGGCCAGACCTGCAGGGAGGATCTGAGAGCCTGGAGGCTCACCTGAACAGTGCGGCAGTATCAGCCAGGGAGCCCACGAGCAGGTCTGGGTAGTAGTTTTCATCCACATCCAGGCCCCCAGACAGGGAGTAACCAAAGCTCTTGATGCCCACGGCCTCGCCCTCCAGCACCTGGAGAGCAGCGGTCACCCTCCTTGAGCCCCACTTTCCCTCCCTACCCTGCTCTCTGCAGTCCATACTCCACCCGAAACCATTCCTCCACATCAATCCCCTCACCTGTGAGGGCTTAACAACCACCCCCAGGCTGCTCCCATGGTAGATAAAGACTTTCCCATCTCCATCAAAGGGAGCTCCCACGGCAATATCTGGGGGCATGAGAGAAGGCATCGTGAGGCTGCAGAGGATGGCAGACAAGGTCCATACCCAACTCTAGTTCATTGAGGAGTTCCACACATCATTCTAAATCCACCCGGCCATTTCCTCCAGACATCGCTAGCTCAGCTTGGCTGAGTTACAGAATCCGCTGATCTCCACTCCCGTCTCAGCTCCTCCCCACACTGAGCTTTGCTTTCCCGATCCCAGTCACACCTGGGAAGCCATCTTGGTTGAGGTCCCCCAAGACAGCCAAGCTGATTCCAAACATGGAGTCGGGGGAGCCACAGATCCGCAGCGGGGAGACATGTGCCCAGTGGCCACCCCGGTTCAGGTACACATACACGGCACCCCCCAGCTCTTCTTGGCGCTCAAAGAAGTAAGGGGCACCCACAATCAGGTCTGGCCAGCTGTGGAAGAGGGAGACAGCATGGGGCCCTCTAGACCAAGGGAGCCGGGACAAATTGTAGAAGCCACTCCTGGACCCCGGGGCACACACACCCCCTCACCCGTCATTGTTGAGATCAGCCACAGCCAGTGAGTAGCCAAAGCCAGAGGTCAGTTGCTCCCCAGACAGCACGACCTCAGGTATCAGGCGGCTGGCGCTATCCTTGCGCAGAATGACCACAGCCCCCTTGTGGTTGGCACGGGGAGCCCCTGCCACAAAACTCAGCTCTTCCGCACGCAAGAGACCCTTCCCAGAGTCGACGGAGAAACCTAGGTGAGGAAATCCCTTATTATGAGTGATTCTCTAAAAGTCAGAAGCCAGGGAATTCCCCTGGAGCCACAAGGGAGAGTTGCTCCCCAGTTGCCACCACTGTGTCCGAACTATTCCTCCGCCGCCGCTGCGGCCTAAAAATCCTTATAGCCCTCCTGGTCAGAGACACAGGACGTGATATGGAGGTGTCATAGAGCAGAGAGAAAAGCAGTAACAGAGAAGCCTTGGTGACTTGGTAAGAGGGGCTGGCACAGCTGTGGGAGTTGGACCAGAGCCACCACCATTCATGCCCAACCTGGGGAACTGGAGAAGAGGATGTCCCTCCCATTTTGCACACCCAGGAGGTCCATTGGCATCCAATGCACCTTCTTTACCCCCCTCTCCCCAACCCTGCAGAGGAGGAAGTCTTTACAGATATGGGAGGAAGACAAGGGAACAAAGCTGAGCTTGCTTCACCTAAATGTTTCCTGGACCTCATTTCGTCTTTGATGATGATATACAAAAGAGGCTATAAATGACCCACCCACGAGGCTAGAGCTTCTCCAATCATAAGCCCACATTCACCCCCAAAAGGAAGTTCCCCAGAGGTCAAGATTGTCCTTCCAACCAGGGTACCCCTTGCCCTCTCGCTCCACCTGTGTCTTCCTCCATGAAGACCCTTGGCTCACAGCCCTCAGGCCTGTCAATTCTCCTCTGCAGTTTGGGCCCAATATTTATTTCCCTGGGCATATGTTAGGAGAGGGCAAGGAAGGAAGGAATACTCCCTAGGAGAGAAGCAGGAAAGCCAGGGCCAAACCCCAGGACCCAGAATGCAGGAGCTTACAAACCTAAATAGCTATTCAAGGTCAAATCTCCGGCTGGTCCTGTGAGCCGGTCAGCAGGATCCAAAGTTTTATACACCAGCTGGTCAGGGTCTGAGCTATCAATGTTGGTCACAAAAAGCAACCCTGTGGGGGGGGGGGCAGGTCGGGAAGAGACACCAGGGAAAGGCCAGCAAGAGAAGGGGGCATAGAGTAAGGAGACAGAGACAGGTAGAAAGGCCAGAAGGAAGTGAAAGGGTAAGAAGAGGAGGAAGAAAGTGAGAGAAATCAAGAAGCCAAAAACAAAACAACAGAAAGACAGAGACAGGAGGATGGGAGTGTGGAGAAGAGGAAAAGAGAAAGGAGCAGAGGGTTAGAGTGGTTCTGGACCAGGGAGGGGTCCCTACCAAAGTAGCTGTTGGCAGGGACCGGAATGAGGCTGGGGTCTTGCTCCTTCTCGCCCCCTGCCTCGTAGGGCCCGTCATCCAGGTCTGCCAGATCGGACGAGCCCTGTGCACAGAGCTCCACCCTGGCCGTGCCTGCAAGGACAGTCCTGTTAGTACTCAAGGCAGGAGAGAGGTGCACCCCTCAGACCAGACACCGTTGGATAGGCACACAGGGAAGCCCCTCCCCTCCTCTTCAGCCCCACCTCCACCATCTCCCGAGCCCAAGCTTCTAGGGTCCCCCAGACATGGCATCACACTCACCGAGTGGCAGCTCAGCCAGTGGCAGCGTGCAGAGACAGGAATGGCAGTGATGAGGTGTGGGCTGCTGTGTTGGAGCATGCGGGCCTTGGCCCAGCCGTGCATGTGGGAACTCATGCCAACATGTAGATAAACACACGGCCATGCGATGGAGAGTAGGCACCCCCATTCATTTATGTGCTAGCAAGATGGGAGTGGAAGGCATGGCAGTGCCCCAGGTCAACACGCCAATGAACTCGTGGTCATGCTTGGCCGTGTGCTGCTGGCAATCCCATCTATGAGGTAAGAGGAGGCCTTGGTCTCCTCCTTCCCCTCCCCAGTGAATGACTCACCCTTCCAGTTATAAGTTCCTGGAGCCCCAAAGACGAGGTAGTGGCTGTCGGGGGAGAAGGTGGCAGCTGTGCCCTGCTGGCAGAACCCAAACTGTTCATGGCCCTGGGGGCGCCCCTCACAGAACTTCCATTCCCCACCATCTAGCTCATCACGGATAGCCAGGTCCTGGCTTAACACAAAGCAGCGACCAATCACATCCCGAGTCTCCAGGATCTGATCCACTCTCTGTCGAGACTCATATCGGTGTGCACAAGTCTGTGAGAGAATAGGAGGAGGTCAGGTCATTCCCCTGTGTTTACCAGGGACCTACAAGCGGCTCACACGTATGTAGACTTTTGGCAGACACCCATACATGCACACATATGTCCGTGCACACACGGACAACCCTATGCCAGCATCACGCGAACACCATCACCTAGCCAGTGTGAGGTCCTTTTCCGGTATACCATCTGTGGCCACTTGAAGAAAAATAGCTTTGTCCTACATTCTACCTGGGTACTCACAGACATATAACAGCACATAGAACACGGGCTTCCCTGATCGTGTAACAATCTTGAAACATGCTGTTGTGTGTGTGTTCATGCAGATGTGTGCAGGGGAACATACATGCAACATCAGTGCACAAATACATATGTCAGGTGCATGTGAAACTTAGAAGACAACCTTGGGTGTCATTCTTCAAGAGCTATTCACTTTGCTTTTTGAGACAGAGTCTGTCCCTGAGATCAGGACCCTTTCAATTGGGCTAGACTGGCTGGCCAGTAAGTCCCAGGGATCCTCCTGTCTCTGCCTCCGTAATGCGAGGGTGATAAGCACAACCTCCAAATGTTGCTTTACTAATGTTGATTCTAGGAATCCAACAATGTTGCTTTTTTGTTGGTGGTGGTGGTGGTTCTAGGAATCCAATTCAGATGTGCATGCTTACAAAGCAAACACTCTACTGAGTCATCTTCCCAGCCCCTGTCCCTAGACCTTCACAAGTGTCATCATCTCCCAAAAGAAGACATCCTAATATCTGTCCTCTAAGTATTACCTATTCCCAAAAGCATGGCTCAGCGCGCCATGCTGGCAGCAGCCCTTTCTACTCTTCCTTCGGACTTACAGGCTAGAAACTAGACCACTTAGTGAGCATTGGTGACATTCTGCCTCATGGTGACTTCTAGTGACAACTGTGTTTCTGCGTACGTCAGTGAGAGACCCAGACGAGAAAAAGAATTGTCATAACTAAAAGGCATGATGCCACACGACTTAAATCAGCACTCAGGAAGCAGAGGCAGGAGGATCTCTTTGAGACCCCGGACAGCCAGGTCTACCTGGTGAGATTCTGTCTTAACAAAGCAAGCATTTCCAGAACTATTTGGCAGCGCCAAGGCCTCCACTGTCTTCACGTGTCCTCTCTCAGAAGTTAGCATAATGTCTGAAACTAAGCAATGTTCACAGTAGGAATCTGACAAGAACCCAGATGAATAGATGGGTGTTTTAAAATTGATAAGGAAAGGGACTGTCTCTTACACTTTCGTGTATCAACCAATGGTTCTAGGAACCACCCCAGCGTCCAGTTTGTGTTCTGTAGGTGCACCTCTATGCACGCGCGCGCGCGCACACACACACCACACACACGGCCAGAGCCTCTACATTGTCACAGAAAGCAGTACTCACGACAATCTTGCCCCCGGGGCCCTGGCTCCGAACACTGACTCCCAGCCACTGGTTGTCCTTGCTCTCCTTTTGCACATCAGCTGAAGCAAGACACTGGGTTTCAGAGGAAGGAACAACAGACAAAGTCCTGCCCTCCCCTCTTCACACGCTGCTCCCATTCCACCGTGCCAAGGCCACACCTCCTCTGTCGATGTCCACTCTGTAGCAGTTCCTCTCGTCTAGGCTCAGGGGACAAGCAAAGAGGCCTCCAGTGCGATTTGCTTGCTGCCCAGGAAAAGCCAGGGCCTGGGGAGCACCCACCAGCAGCCTGTAGGATGGGACAAGGGCGAGATTCAGAGGCCAGAGTGCTCCAGCCACCCCAGAGCTTCCCTGATCCCAAATTCTCAGTGCCAAGCGGAATGTTCAGGTACTAAAGAGAAAAAAATAAAAGTCATTTTTCTCAAATTCTGGCAAGGGTATGTTAAAAGACCTGGGCACACATTCATGTCACATGTGTGCTGAGTCTCTACATAAAGGACCAACAGAAAGAGTGGATATACACATGTCAACACACATGCCAGCCACAGCAGCCTGCCAGCGTTGCCAGCTTAAGAGAACTGCCCGTCCCTAGCACCTGTTCCTGACAAGCTTCTCCACCCCTGCTTGGCCCCAGCCTCAGACTTCTGCCCTCCTCCCTAACCCTGGTCCAGTTGAAAGCCTGCCAGAGACAGCAGGAGCCGCAGGCTCACAGACTGGTACCGCAGTGCCTCAGGGGCAAAGAGGCTAGAAATGGGCCTGTTTCCCCTTCACCATGTGCCCAGCAAAGACCCTACCCACTGGTAGCCGCTAACATCACCCCATTTCCTTCCCACGTCCACAGATTTCTCTTTTCCTCTCCCTCCACCCCTACCCTTCTCTCTCACTGCCCCCTCAGCCTCTTTCTTAGTTACAACTTTCTTGGCAGAACAATTTTCCACGATTACAGCCAAAGCGTCTTCCCCAGAGGGGGACTGTGCTGGGAATGGAGGCTGCCTGGGTCCCTCAGGACTGGACCCCAAAGCCAGGAGTGACTGGGAAGTGAGGTGCAGTAACTGATACCCAGATGGCAACCGAGACCTTCTCTTCAGGAAAGGCTCAAGAGTGGTAGGCAGCAGGACAAGTCCCAAGTCCTCTCTCCCACACTCTTCCATGTCCCATCCTGGGGGCAAATCCCGCAACTGTCGCACAGTATTACAGACAGGCATCTGTGGGGCACTGAGCCAAAACTTGTAGGGTGGGGGAGACGTTCCCACAGCTCCTGCTGTCCCTTAACTTAGCAGCTGTCATATCGTTTCAGAGCCAGTGTCAAGCAGGGTCGGGGGAGCACGCAGCTGGACAGATAGCCCAGCCGTCAATATTACTTGCTGTTCTTGCTGAGGACCTGGGTTCCATTCCCAGCACCCACATCAGGTGGTTCACAACTGACTGTAAGTCCCATTCCAAAGGATCCAGGCACCTATCCTCACGTGGTACATATAAATTTATATGGGCACAGGGAACACACACAAACAGATAAATAAAAAATTTAAAAATAAATCTTTGAAGATATATATATATACATATATATATCACCAAAAAATCTCTCAAAATGGGGGAGCAGGAAGAAAGAGGACATACGTTCTCATTCATTTCACCACTGTTTACTGACGTCCCATTATACACCAAGGCCTGGGTCAGGCAGTGATTGGCAAGATAACATAGCACCTACTATAGGCCAGGCCCCAGGCTGGACAGAGATTGAACGAATTAACCTTTACCACTCTTCACTTGGACTCCTAGGAAAAGAAGCCACAGGCACCATCCCACTTGATCTCACAGTCCTGTACGATAAGGATTCTTATCTTACAGGTGAGCAAACTCATTCAAATGCTTCGGGCAGCCTGCCCACCTCTAGATCCTCATCTGCCTAATTGCTCGGTCAGTCCACTCATTGCCTGGCCTGTTTTCAGAAGGTCGAAACTACTCCAGCAGAGGAAGAGGAGGGGGAAATGACACCCTAGGAACTCTAGGTGATGGTGCCCTGAGAAAACAAACTCCAGCTTTCGCAAGGGTCCGCGGCGTACCAGCCTGCAAACACAGCGGATGTCATCTGTTACACTGGGGTCGTCTAATGTGTCTTTGGGCTCGCCCCAAAGGAAGTGTCAGGACTCATTACTGGGTGCACACCTGTGGTGGACGCACAGAGAAACCCAGGGCCTCCACTGCTTAGTGTGCAACTGCACCCACCATCAAAGAAGTAGAAGTGTGAGTGTTCAGTGTTCACACCTGCCCTGGAGGTCGAGGGCCGGAAGGAGGGAAAATATGGACAGATGCTAAGTGCCCAATCCCACTCCTGGAAGGAAGAACCCAGCCAGTTCCTCCTGGAACAAGAGCGCCCTTCTCCCCGATCCAACCACACTCTCCTCTCAAACTTCGTCCCAGAAGTCCAACAGCCCCAGGCCTTCAGACAGAACAGTAGCAATGGCTCCAGCTACTGCAAGGGTGGAGGTGGTGCTGGCTGCTGGGTACAGAGTGAGCCTGGGGGCCCAGTAAATAGCACACTACTAGTGCATCCTACCAGAGCGTGGGCTCTGTCCCGCCCCCTCCCTGGCCCGCCGCAGTCTGAGTGGCCCCCTGGGGAAGCTGTTCCGCCAGGAAGGTTAGCTCAGCCAGGGACCCTTCAGTGAAGCCTCTGGATCCAGGATGCTGTGATGCCGCTGCTCTCAGGCTCTCTGAATCCCAGCACAAGAGCTCTGGCTCAACAAACACCTCCAAACACTCACCTCAGGTCTGTGCCGGCATAAATATTCTGCGTATATTAAGAACTTTTAATCCCCCCCCCGGAACAATCCCATGGGATAGTGATGTTGTTGCCTCTGATCCTCAGTTGATGGGAATAAATGAGGCGATAAAAACAGCACAGGAAGGTTAGGCCTCAAAGTCTCATCTCTAGGTTAGACTGAAAACAAACAAGGTCTTCTCGCCTCCGTCAGGTCTAAAGAGGGACTGAGCAAGGCAGCAGCTTCTCCATGCCCCCAGTCAGAGGAATGCCCCCTGCTGGAGCGAAATGGAGCCAGATGGTCAGGCCCCTCTGGGAATACCCCCAACTTGGCTCTAGAGACAGAATCAGGGGCCACCTTCAGACAAGGGGAAAATGACAAGAGACCAAGCTATTAAAAATAACCGAGAATTTGCCTGGAAATAACTCAGAGAGTTCAGCATGTCCTAAAAAGGCCTCCGGGCCTGGAACTCTAGCAGATGGCAGAAGGAGGGAGGGAGGGAGGGAAGGAAGGAGAGAGGGATGGATGACTGTAAGGCTTGCTGATGGCTTGAGACATCAGTTGGTTCCTATCTTTCCCAAAGGTTTAAAGAGCACAGCCTTCTCCCAGATGACGGGAATAATGGAAGGAGAACGATTAAGGCTCCCCCACCTCCAGTGGGTGTGGAGAAATAAAGTATGGTCCCTGCCTTCTGCCCCCAGACCAATAGTAAGGGGAGAAGACAGTCCCTTGGGGACAGCATTGATCCCGGTAATGGACACTTAAATGTGGCTTATACATTGGCTATGAGGGCGGGGGATGCCCCTTGGCAGGAGGGGGTGGAAAGCTTTCTCCTGTTCTTGCCTCTTTTCCTGTGTGGTAAGAACCGAGGATATGGAAACGCAATCAGCTGCAAACGTATCTCTCTACCAGGAGTCCTGAAAAGACCACAACTGTCCTCTTCATTTTGCTCCTGCTTGTCTTTCCCCACTACTGAGATTTCTGGAGTTGGACATTCCCTGAGGAGGAACGGAAGCAGCTTGGCATCTTTACTGGATCCTGCTGCTGCTGCTGCTGCTGCTGCTGCTGCTGCTGCTGCTGCTGCTGCTGCTGCTGCTTCTGGCAGCAGTGGTGACAGCTGCCACCATCCCTTGCTACTACTCGGAGTCTCTATTTTCCTGCCACTGTTTCTGACCAAACCATCGCTACAGATTGCCAGGCCCCCTTGGTCTTCCTATAGATTCCCTGCTGTGTTGAGCCCCACCAGTCCTGGCCTCCCAGAGCCTTGCCGCCCTCACTCCATCTCAGGGTGATGCTCTGGTAATACCTATTTGTTCTCTCCTCTTTTCCTTCCACAGCACCCTTATCCTCTCTGTCCTGCCCACTCCTTTCGCCCTATGCACTTCGCTGCTCTGAGGAAGAAGAGGAGCCAAAGGTGCAGGGCTGGAGCAAGGATGCACCCTGAAGGGAAAGGCAGAGGGGAGGGGGTCTCTGGCAAGACCATTGCTCTCCAACTCATCCCAAAGGCAAGATCCTGGGTATGGGGATCTGGACAGGACCAGGAAACCTTTCAGGTTAGAGTGTGGGATGCCTGTGGGCAGAGCACAATTGAAAGTCTGAGAGACAGGTAGATAGGGAGTTGGGAGAAGGTAGCCCAAGGCTTGAGCCTGGGAACTCTGGGCTGGTATGGTGACTCACCAGCTCCGGGGTTGGGGTTGTAATTGTCGGTGCAGGGCTACCGAGAAGCCGAAGAGGCTGCCAGGTTCGCCTTCCTTGCGCAGGGCGTTCATTACATCCAGATTGAAGGCGACAGTCCGTGGTAAGAGCATTCCGGCGAACAAGGAACTAAGAAGGTAACAAATCCCAGGGGGCCGGAGGGAATCGCAGCTCGGACTCCTGCCCATGGAACCAACCCTGCAAGCGCTCCCTGATAGTGCGAAGAAATCGTCGCGCGCCTAGAGCCCCCGGTTCTCCCCAGGAGTGTTTCTGGTTTCCGAAACCTGTCTGGTCTTTCAGGAGTTTTCCAATCTTCCAGTCACCTCGGCACCCCTCTCGAGACCTCCTCTCCGCTGCCCCAGGACCTGCTAACTACAACTACTGCAGTGGGAGCGCCGGCGTGCGCTCCGGCTCCGGCTCCGCCTCCGCCTCCTCTCCAGGATGCCGCCCAGGCCCCGCCCCTGCCCCGCCCCCTGCCCTCTGAGGCTGATGGAGAACCCGCGCACCGCCCGGGATGCCCAGAGCCTCTGCTCCGGTGTAAACTGGTCTACCATCCGCCGTACCCCCTACCTAGCACCCTGCCGCCCCACCCTTGCACAGTGTACCCTTGCACAGTGTACCCTTTCCTCACCCTTCCCCCAAAAAACTGGAGGCTGAGCTCAAGCAAGCTGAGAGAAGTGCAGCAGGAGAGAAGGCTGAAAAGAAAGAAGGGTCATAGAGAACTGGGAGGAGGCTGAAGGACTGACTACTACCTGAGAAGACAGATGCGCTGATTAAAAACAAAGGAAGGGAAAGCAGACGGTCCCTCGACCCCGCATGGTCCTTTACAGACTCCGCCTCCCCAGAGTAGCAAAGCACACCTCTTAGGCTGTAGGAATCAAACCGCTCCCCGTGCCACAGAGCCCACAAACAGCTCTGGCGTTCTAGGGACCAGAGAGAAGCAAAGGCTCAGAGAGAAAGACACTCAGCAGGTGTGGAGACTGGAACAAATGGAAAGAAAGAAAAAAAGAAAAGAGGGCAAGAGGAAGGCGAGGAGTTAGCTCAAAGTCTGCAGGGAAGGAAGAAAAAACGAGTAAAATAAGAAATGCAGATTCAACTGTGGAGAGGGAAGAGGGGGTCAGAAAGGGATAAAGATGAAAGGCAAAGGAATAGAAAGGGAGTGTCCTGCTATCCGATCTTTCCAGGGACTGGGCATTTCCCGCATAACGATAAGGGATGGCAAACTGGGCAGGGTGGGGCACGCCTGTGAATCCCAGCATTTGGCAGGCAGAGGCAGGCAGATCTCCGTCTCTTGGGGGCCAGCTTGGTCTACAAGGAGCGTTGCAGGCCAGGCAGAGCTACAGAGTGACAGACACCCTGTCTCAAAACAAAGAGGGGAAATGGAAGACAGGCTTTGTGTACCACACCTGTAACCTCAGCACTGGATAGACCCAAGGAAGTCAGCCTGGTCTACATAGCCAGGGCTACAAAGTGAGGTGGTGTGTCAATAAATGAATCTAAAGGGGGCACAGAGTTCAGGCAGGAGTTGGGTGTCAGAAAAGAGATCTCCCCAAAGACCCTGTCTCAAAAACAAGAAGAGTTCTTCACAGAGACCCAAAGGCCTACCCGGCTTCCTTTCCCTTCCCCCACTCTGGGATGGACGCAAAGGGAGGGGATTTTTTTCCCCATCTCTCTGCTATTTATAACTCTAATCAAGAAACGGTGCCAGGGACTAGATAGGAAATAATTTGGCAAAATGGTAGCCTCACAGCCTTCCACTTCACCCCCTGGTTCCTCTTTCTTACCAGGCATTGGTCTTGTGTATGGCACTCCTGACGCTTAAAGTCCTATTTTTACCACTCCACCCCTTATTGGGTACGTCACTCTTGAGATCTTTCTCAAGAACATTTCTCATTGTCACTATTGTCTCTGCCCTTCGAATACCTCATATTCTTGTGAACTCTCTTCTTCCCTTTCCTATGTCCTCACATCTCTCTCCTGTGTTCAAGGTTATACTTCTTCAGCAGAGAAAAAGGAAATATGGGCTCTTACTCTGACCATAGGACAGTGTTTGTTGCCAGGTGAGTTAAATTCATACAACAGTTTGGGCATTTTCTTTATGCTCTGCAGGGCTGCAGCACCCCTCTAAACAGTTGCTATGAAACAGACACATACACAAGGCTGCCGGGACCAGGGCTCTACCTTAAGTGTCCCCTGGCGTTTCCTCTCCAGTGTGTTGTGTCTCAGAGCCCCGGTCAGCAGAAAAGAGATGCTATGAACACACAGATGGAACCCAGTGCTCATGACTCCTCCCTAGGCCTCTGACTCAGGACAAAGTGTCTTGAGAGCCTTCCTTTCTGCACCTGCAGCCTTGCTCCCTCTGTCTGGTCTGCACTCCCCTGCACTCCACCAGCTTCCCATAAATCGGAGGCTGAAATCAGATGCCAAGAATCTGCTTCTGACCTCCTCTGCCCAAATATTTGAGAAGTCACCTCACCCGCCACAGGAGGAAGAAGCAGAAAATAAGAGAGATTGGTCACCCAAAATTAGCCTGGCTATAAATAGTGGGGCAAGGGAGGGAAAGAACACAGAAGACTACTGGACCAGCTTAGTAATGAAGACAAATATATTTCCCTAAGGGATGATCCAGAGCAGAATGTTGCGGTGCTGAGCTGCACTGTAGGTGAACAGACATAAAGAAACTAGAGAAACCCAGAGAGTGAGGGAAGGTCGACACTAAACATCCTGCCAGAAAATGATTTGTATTTGAGTCAAGAGTTTAGAAATTAAGCCGGGCGGTGGTGGCGCACGCCTTTAGTCCCAGCACTGGGGAGGCAGAAGCAGGCGGATCTCTGTTAGTTCAAGGCCAGCCTGGAGTTCTAGGACAAGCCCCAAAGCTACAAAGAAACCCTGTCTCAAAAAAAAAGTTTAGAAATTAGTAAAATTAATAAGCAATGCTCAAAGCTGGACATGGTACTGCACTCCTTCTACCCAAGCTCTCATAGGCAAGATCTTTAGTGTGAGGCCTAAAATCCAGAAGAGCTCAGGCAGGGGCATAGCTGGGTGGAGGAACCCTGCCTAGCATACGTGATTATGATTTCCAACACCGCGTACGCAAAAGTACTGCATTATAACATTGATATAACATTCTCAAAATGACAAGACTATAGAGATAAAGAGCACATGAGTGTCTGCCAGCGGATGAAGACCTGGGGGTGAGTCCAAGTATTAAGGGGAGGCTCAGGGCAGCTCCTTCACAGTTGCAGGCTCTGTACTGTGGCGGAGGCTGAATCTATACGGGGTAAAAATGCACAGTCCTCGAGCACAAATGAATACATATGTAAATGACGGGCTTGGAGGGTTTTTTTTTAAGATTTATTTAAAAATGAGTAAGGCTTGTGGATTGTTGATGGCATTGTACCGATGTCAGCTCCGGGGTTTTGATGTCACACTGCAATTGCATGTTCAGAAAACCGAGCAGAAGGCCCTCAGGACTTTGCGCACTACTTTTGCAATTTTCTTTCAGTCTAAAATTATTTCCAGAAATATTTTAATTGAGAAATGTCCGTACCCAACAAAGACAGTGGCCTTTTCTCCAGTCCCTTCCTGATTCCCTAAATACCTTCTTCACCTGTATATGGAACCTCTATTTGCTTGCTCCCCAATACATACTTTTCCCAGCTGATGTCTCTAAGGGATAAGCAAGCACTTCTAGAGGATACACTCCACGGTTCACTTCACCCTCCAACCCCTCTGGCAACAAAGGCTTGGAGTGTGTGTCAAGGGTCAGGCTTTCTCTCCCCAAGACACACAGCTTGAGGACTTTCTCACTCACCCCACCCACCTCTCAAGCACTGGAAGCCTTTGCAGACCTCTGAATTCTGCCTGTAGCCAAAGCTCATGCTGTGGGAGTGGCTGGGAAAGAAAGAATCTAAATGTGATTGAGTGAAGTCTGCAGGGAGATGGCTTGACCACTCTGTTTCTTGAGGACCCAAAAGAAACTCTTGTATGTTGGAAAGAGGACCAAGGGGTCACTCCCCACAGGGAGCCATTTAGACCCATCTTAGGGCCCTTTTCTTTGAGCCCTGGCTTTAGACCGACATTTGGAATTTGGCCACACTGCCAAGAGCCCCCTCTCTTGAAGCGCAGCCAAACTTCCTAGTATGTGAAGCCTTCTCCACTCCCTCCATGTCCTCCCTCAGTCCTCGCCCAACCCCTAACAACTCGGCAGTTCCCAGCACTAAGGTTTGGCCTGGACACTGAATTTGGAGTTTGTTCAATAAAGCTAACTCTGAGAGAGACCTCAAAGAAACAAGGGAACAGTGAAAAAACGGGAATGTGAAGCCGCACGCATTCATTCTAAGGGAAAAGAAGCCAGGGGCGAAATCACACAGAGAAGTGAGCAGAATGTGATTTCAAATTCATTTTTTACTTGATTTACTTAGGGGTTTTGTTTGGTTGGTTGTTGTGGGTTTCCATTTGTTTGCTTTGTTTAGCCAGAACTGGTGAACCTGGGTTCAGCAAAAGACCCTGCCTCAATAAACTAAGTGAAGAACCATTGAAGAAGGCACTCAGGGTCAACTTCCAAGCTCCATACACACACGCACATGTGCCTCACACACACTCAAGCAATACAAATAAACATACAGAAAAGCATGCTACAGAGAGAGAGGAGGGAGGGGAAGGGGAGAGGAAATCTTTAAGCAGAGGAACCATCCTCTGGAGACTTGTGTCCCACTTTTGCCAAAGTCAGCTAAAGCTAACGAGCTTCAACTACAGCGGAAACCAGAGTCACACAGTAAATAAGGGAAAACCAGAGTAAAGATAACCCTGTAGAGATCAGCTGGAGTTCCCAGATATAGGCACCCCATGTCCACTTCCTAGCTCTAGGGCAGAGGAACAGCCGGTGTGTGGGAAAGAAGGGCAGAGACTGATGTCTGTAGCCCTGGCAGTCTCTAGTGTGAAAAACGTCAGGACATTGTGCCAAGGTAGGTCAGGGGAATACAAGGTGACCCTAATCTTCTCTCTGAGCCACTCCTGAAATTCCCAGTACCAACCCCTCTCATTAACCCACCTTCTGTACCTCTCTTAATTATGTCTCTCTTTTCTGGTACCCAGCCAACTCAAACCCTTCTCCCTCGAGCCCCAAAGCCTTGGGAGTGAAGCACCAGGCACCTTCCATTTGGCCTCTTTTTTGCTTGCTCACTGCTGTTAGAAGCAGGGCCCAGAGCGGGAGGGGGAGGAGCCTGGGCCATGCTGCCCTATGATGCTCTCACTCTTTCCCATCAACCGGTATATAGAACAGAGCCTCTTCCCAAACACTCCTCCCCTTCCAGGATTCCCTTTAGTTCACACCCAGCAAGCTCCCCTGAAAAGTGTTTAGGGTCTCCCCTTTCTTAGGTCTTTCCCATGGTTTATGCAATGCAGACTCAGGCTTTAGATCAGCCTGAATGTGCATCCTAACTCTGCCTATTCGGAGCTCCATTACTTAACTGAACTCTACCTCAGACTCCTCATCTGCATAACAGAAATGACGGCAATATTGCACAGGATTGTCCTAGGAATCAAATGAACACACAAAGCGCTTGGCCTATTATGAATGCCCAGGAAGTGTTTATAATAGACATAGATACATAGATATTATCCAACATTTTATTTAGCTTTTGTGTGTAGTGCTAGGGATTAAACTCAGAGTCTTAAACATGCTAGGCAAGCACTCCACCACTGAGCTACATCCAATCCAGTCCCTACTTAAAAAGTTTATTGTGGGTACTTGGAGAGATGGCTTAGCAGTTAAAACCTCTTGCTACTGTCTTAGTCAGGGTTTCTAGTGCTGCGACCAAACACCATCACCAAAGAGCAAGTTGGGGAGGAAAGGGTTTATTTGGCTTACACTTCAACATTGTTGCTCATCACTGAAGGACATCAGGACAGGAACTCACACAAAACAGGATCCCAGAAGCTGATGCATAGGCTATGGAGAGGAACTACTTACTGGCTTGTTTCCCCTGGCTTGCTCAGCCCACCTTCTTATAGAACCCAGGACCAGCAGCCCAGGGATGACACCATCCACCATGGGCTGGGCCTTCTCCCAATGATCACTAATTGAGAAAATGCCTTACAGTTGGATCTCAAGAAGGATCCTTCCTCTGGTGACTCTAGCTTATGTCAAGTTGACACACAAAACCACCCACTCTTCCAGAGGACCTGAGTTCAGTTCACACCACCCCAATAGGTGACTTATAACCGCTTGAATTCTAGCTCCAGAGGATCAGGTGTCCTCTTCTGGCACTGTGGGCACACACACAATAATAATAATAATAAATGAAAATGAAAGTTCGTAAATGTTATTTTGACAGTTAATGAAATTCTGCTTAACTCTGTCATTTAACAATTTCATGTTTCTCCCCACTCATTTTTGATGGTTCTACACCTCCCAGGATATAGGATACCATTCTTCAGATTGCGGAATGCAGGCCAGCAAGCTCTGAATTTCATCCTCTGGACCCATACGTTAAAAGAGAGAACTGAGCCAGGCAGTAGTGATGCACCCCTTTAGTGCCAGCACTCAGGAGGCAGGCGGATCTCTGAGTTTGAAGACAGCTTGGTCTACAGAGCAAGTTCCAGGACAGGCTCCAAAGCCACAGAGAAACCCTGTCTCGGAAAAAAAAAATTAAAAATTTGGGGTCAAGAGTTGGGTTTGGTTTGGGTTTTTGTTTTGTTTTGTTTTTCGAAACAGGGTTTCTCTGTATACTCTAGCTCTCCTGAAACTCGCTCTGTAGAGCAAGCTAGCCTCCAACCCACAGAGATCCACCTGCCTCTGCCTCCAGAGTGCTGGGATTAAAGGTGTGCGCCACCATGCACCGCTGGGATTTTTTTGTTTGGTTTTTTTTTTTAATTGGGCGTAAAGAGAAGAGTATTGCTATGCAGTCCAAACTGATCTAGAACTCTCCGTTCTTCCACCTCAGCCTCCTGACAGGTTTACATCCGCTAAATATTAATCTAATCACCTTATTTTAGTAACAATAAAACATTAGTGAGTGGGTAAGCAAATTGACCAAATTTTGCCAAGCATGTCTCCACATTTGTGTGTGTGTGTGTGGTTTGTTTGTTTGCTTGCTTGCTTGCTTTTGCTTTGAGACAGGATCTCCTATGTAATCCTGAAGGCCCTGGAGTTTGCTATATATGTAGACTAGGCTGTCTTTGAATCTACAGAGATCCCCCAGCTTCTGTCTCGGGAGTGCTAGGATCAAAGTCTTGTGCCACCTCAATGAGGTATGTCTGTACACTACTTGGATTTTTTTTGGGGGGGGATGTTTTTGTTTTTCAAGACAGTATTCCTCTGTAGCTTTGGAACGTGTCCTGGAACTAGCTCTTGCAGACCAGGCTGGCCTCGAACTCACAGAGATCCACCTGCCTCTGCCTCCCAAGTGCTGGGATTAAAGGCGTGCACCATCACCACACAGCATGTCTGCACACTTGTAATGCACCCCACAGCCCCAGTTGCTTGCGGGTCTGAATCAGAAGGTTCCTGAATTCCAGGCCATCCTGAAAAGCACAGGGAGCCAACACAGACAGAAAGACAGACAGGTAGGCAGGCAAGCAGAGAGGCAGAGAAAGGGACAGAGACAGATTGTAACAACAGCAATAAATTGATGATGTTTATAATTTTTCTTGCTGGAATTAATCCTGGAAGCATTCCTCCTTCGTCAGAGAGGCACTGTATAAAATTTACCTTTCGCTTTGGCTGCAGCACTTAGACTTCTGCCACGGCTAAAATGGGTTCGCATTCCCTGACCACAAAAGGACAGGGATGGACTTGCACGCTCACCACTCACAGCCCACAGCCTTAGCAAAGCTCCATAGAAGGCCGCTTGAGGTGCCTTAAAACGGTTCACTACCGTGATCACCCAGAGCTGAGGGAACCTTGGTGGAGTGGGGAGATGACGAGAGGGCTGGGAAGGAAGAGAAAGCGGTCTCTTCTAGGGAGAGGACCTGGGAACGCACTGAGAACCCGTCAGCGCTGCCAGGAAGGAAGGTGAGGGAAGGAAAAGAATTTTAATGAGTTTGGAGAGCTTCTGCTACCCCAATAACAGAACTAGGACGGACAGCATGAGGCCTCCAACCCTCTCGGGTCCCGACGACCAGGGCATGTGAAAACTGACGCTTCAGATTGACCAAACGGGAAAGCGCTTCCAACTCTGAAAAATGAGCCCCGTTACAGAACAGCTCACCCACCAGCCACCCAGCCCGCCACTTCCCTCCTTTAGAGACGCACTACCCAACGCCTAGCACAGAGGGCGGCTCCGGCGTCACGTGACGCAGCGGCCACGTGACCCCGTCCTGGCGAGCCGAGGCGCGATCCCGATCCCGCAGCCCGAGGGAGGGGCCCGTTGTGCCCAAACCCAGCCAGATCCGACCATGCTGTCCCGCCTGCTCAAAGAACATCAAGCCAAGCAGAATGAACGCAAGGAGCTGCAGGGTGAGCGCAGTCCCATCGGCCCTCCCGGCCGCGGCCTGGCTTCTGCCGGAAGCCTGGGGCCCGGGCAACCTCCCAAACCAAAGGGAGGGCGCCGGCTAGCGGGCGACCCGAGTGCGGGGCAGGGAACTGGGGCACTTGTGCAAACTCCGTTCCCTTGCCAAGGCGCTCGGTCCCTTCGGCAACTCCCCCATCCCGCCGAGGCGTCGTCTGAGCCCCGCCCCTGGCTCTTGACGCGCGGTGCCAATTGGCCCAGGCAGCCTCTCGCCCCGGAAGTGGGAGGGAATTGGGACCGCCCACCGCTGAGGCTGTGGAGCGCGTGTCGCAAGGCCCGGACTGGGAATCCTGGAGTTGCCAATCTATTGCCCAAAGTAATGGAGAAAGGGTGTCTGGGAAGAGGTCTAGGAGTGCTTGAGGGAGTCCCTTCCCCTCGCAGGGTGCCAATTTCCTCACCTCCAAAATAAAGGGGTTTGGTTTTATGTTTGTGAGGTTCTTTTTTAAAGGTCTGACGTTAGTTGACCAGAATAGTAAGAAGTGCATGGGGAACCCCTTAGCACCACCTCTTAAATACGAAGTCTGCTCCAATCCCTTTCCCCTTCCCCAGAGAAGAGGAGGCGAGAGGCCATCACGGCGGCGACCTGCCTGACCGAAGCTTTGGTGGATCACCTCAATGTAGGGTATGAACCTCGTCCCTAAGCCCGGTTCCTCCATCCACCCTGGTTAGACAAAGTCTGGGTCATCCTCCTAAAGGACCCAGGTGCCCCAGTTACTCCCCCGACCTCCCTCCCCCTAGTGGAACTTCACGGAGACTTGAGTCAGCTTTGACCCCTAAGCAGCTGCAGTGGTCAGGAAAGTCGCCAGAATTCCCCCTCCCCATACCAACCTCCCTGGTACAACTTGATGCCATCTGGCCAACTCGATTACCCTTTTAAATCCAGCTGTCACTTGGGTGGGAGGGAAGGACAACCTGTCTCACCACATCCCCCTTCCCTTCCTTCCTTCCTACTCTCTGGCAAGCCTGGGAAACAACTGGCAGGAACAAGAGGGCACAGCTGGTAGAACTGAGGAAGAGCCTATGCCAAGAGCGATGACAAAACCAGGCTGTCTCTTCCCTTCCTTTGGGTCTCCAGGGACTCTACCCCCAGCCTCATCCCCAAATGAGAAGGTCGATGATAGGCAAAGACTTGAAAAGACTTCCTGGAGCTGCATGACTCAGAGGAGCACAGAGATGGTGCCTTGATAGTCTGTCTACGGGAAGAAAGGAGGCACATACTATGCCTTCCACTCAGGGCAAGCAGAACAGCTCAGTTGTCAGTCCAGAGGCTGAGTCATCCAAGGGAGACGTGCAGGGCTTGGGGTCATCTCCATTACTCATCTGAGAGATTAGGTGGAAAATGGCTGTGGTTGGAGCCTCTGGTCTCCTTTGTCTCCAGACAGCTGTCCTCTCTCAATGTTCCCACATTGGCACCTCCTTTGCTACCATTTGTGAGGCTGGCTGGATTTCTCTCTTTTCTATTACTTGCTAGATGCCACCCCACATTCAAGCTTAGAGGGCAGCTAAGCCAAATCCAGATTAGAAAGGGTTTTGTGTTGCTACCCACAGCCCCTATTCTCCAGAAAACGAAACAAAGGCTTAGTCTGTCTCAGCCCTTGTCAGGTGCCCTGCCCGCTTTCTCGGACCCCCACACACACATTCCAGTGGGTGGCGGCACCGGATGTGGAGTCTCCTTACTGACCTAGAGCTTTGGACTCGGGAATGAAAAGGTCATCTGCTAGTAAGAGGGAACAGCAGTTACATAAAAGAAGAAGCAAAACACATCAGTGCAAGATGGAGCACCAACCCCATGACAGTCCTGGCAACCACAGCCAGAACCTTAATTGACCAGAAAAGAAGTGTTGCCCGGAGCGTAAGGACAGGAGTGTGTCGTGTGTGTGTTCATTCGTCTTTGTGGGTGAAAGGAATATGGGTGGGAGGGTTAGGTGTGACGGCGAATGCCCATACACCTGTAACCCCAGCACTTGGACAGTAGAGACAGGAGGATTCGGTCAAGGCCAGCTTCATCCCCATAGCAAATTTGAGGTCATCCTGGGCCACATAAGACCCCGTCTCAAAGGGAGTGGGTGTGAGAAGGCCAAGAAAATCTCTTGGGATAGGCTTATTTGACCCAGGGTTCCTAAGGAAGGGGCTTACTCTCCCATCTCACCCCAGATTCAGGGAGGGGCCCGTTTCTTTCCCAGCTTCTTGCTGAGAACATGGGACTTCAAATCACTGCCAGATGTGCTGCTAAATTTTCCCTTCCAGCTTCTTCCTCGGGGATATCCCCCAGGTTAACCCTCCCTACCCCATCTCAGCTACGGAAACTCCTTGAGAGGATAAGGAACGGTATGTTTCTACTAGCTCCCAAATTGGCTTTCTCGAGAACCCTAGAGTTGTAAGGAGCCGGCTTCATTTGGGTCATATCCAGAAAAAGCCAGAATCCCAAGGCTTCCCCAGCCCTACCTCCTGGCTGATCCTCCCAGCACTGTCATAGGCCCTGAAGACCACCCCCTATGAACTGGATGAACTGACATTCTCTTCCTCCTCCTCCAATCCTTAGTGTGGCCCAGGCCTACATGAACCAGAGAAAGCTGGACCATGAGGTGAAGACCCTACAGGTCCAGGCGGCCCAGTTTGCCAAGCAGACAGGCCAGTGGATTGGAATGGTGGAGAACTTCAATCAGGCACTTAAGGTGGGCCGCACTCAACACAACGTTGCCTTTATTTGAGCCCCCGTTGGCTATCTTCAGTCTCAGAACTGTCTCAGACCTAGGGTTAATGAGGAAGTGGGGGTGGTCCCAGATACTCCTTCTGCTGTCAGAAAAGTCAGAAAGAAAGAAGGCAGGATTTGGGGATGTGGCTCAGTGACATGTTTAGAGCCCTGGGTTCTACAGAAAACCCTCAGTATGGTGCACAGTCCAGTACCAGGTACTCTGAGCCTGCGGCAGGACAGCTTGAGCCCAGAGTGGAAGCTCCCCTGAGTAATGTTGCAGTAATCCATCTCAAAGAAAGGCAGACAGACAGACAGACAGAAAAGCAACCTCAGCCTAGGAGGCATAATCTATCCACCCTGATTCCTAGCCTCCAATCTCCTCTCCTCTTCCCAGGAAATTGGGGATGTGGAGAACTGGGCTCGGAGCATTGAGCTGGACATGCGCACCATTGCCACCGCACTGGAATATGTCTACAAAGGGCAGCTGCAGTCTGCGCCATCCTAGCCTCTCTCGTCTCCCCAAACCCTCCTCTTACCCTCCCACATGGGAGGGAGGCCGATGGGCCACAAATAAAACACAAGGCTCCATTCTATGTGGTGTGTTTGACGGAGCCACTAGCTCCTGCATGGCAGTGGGTTTCCAGGTTGTTTCCCCATGGACCGGTGCCTTTTGTGGAGGGTGACAATATTCCTCTTACTGCGCCTACTCTTCCTTGAGCCTGGTGCAGGTGCCTTTTGGCTGAGCCATAAGTTTCCTCATCTCTGCCCAGAGGAGGCCTCTTTTCGAAACTTTGAGTTTCCTGCAGGGAATTAAGGCATGGAGCAGACCTAGTCCTCAACTCTGGCTCTCCGCCCCACCACATGCTCACATGCTCTTCCAGACTGCCACTAAGCAGTGTCACGAGTCTGAGCCAGGTGGGAGATTAATTCCTGGGGGCACTTTAGGGCTGAGAAGAAAAAAAATTAACAGGTCTAGGGGCACCCACAGAGAGGGGCAGCTGCCATCCTTGGTAGTTCCTACCTCCTAGGAGACAGTAGCATAGCCGGTCAAGAGGCCAGGATGAGAAAGACAGCCTAAGGGGGGCCTGGGCAGAGCTGCCCTCTGCCAGACCGTAGCTTCAGCCAGCCAGGCAGGCTTCAGCCTCTTAGCTCCTCCTCCTCATCACTGCCCTCACCACCCCCCAAACACCAAGACACTTAACACCCCTGCTCCGCAGCAAGAGTCCACCCCTCCAGACTTTGGCCTTAGCTGTAGCTAGTGTGGGAGCCTGGGAAGGCTGGGAGCAAAGTCTCTTAACCAGACGGAAAAGCTTCACACGTTGTGTGCCTGCCAGCTTTCCCCAGAGGTGAGTGGAGCGGTGGGAACGGGACCGGGGCTCTGAAGACTCGCTAGGGACGGCCTGTATCGATCGCTCAGGCTTCCAGCTAGCTCCATGCAGCCCTCACACAGCAGCCCTTTGACCTCCCACGATGCTGAGATGGGCCTGCTGGATATCCTAGCGCAGTTTGCTAAATGAGAAAACAGGTTCCAAGACAGTGAAGGTGTCCAGCTTCACTTTGAGGCCACCAGGACTGAAACGCAAGGCTCTTGATTCCAGGAGTAAGGCAAGGATGCATCCAGAGGGTCTTGATGGTACAGTGGTAATCCAGGTCCCTCTGCTCCCACACAGCCCGTCTGTACACAGAACCAGCTCAGGTTTATTTCATTAGCTACAAATGTTAGTGTGTGCCCACATCTGTTCTGCACAATAAGCCATAACCTGCCAGTCATCTGCCAAGCAGATAGTTTCTTGGTTGGTGGGCTCAGACCAGACATTTCCAGCATAGTAGATGGTAGGGGCCAGGGCTGAAGGGGCAGAGGAAATGACAAGCTCTCCCGCCCAGTCTAGGCTGCCATCTGCAGGGCATCGCATCTAACCATGTGGCTGCCTCTGCTTCTGGGTGCCTTGCTGTGGGCAGTCCTGTGGTTGCTCAGAGACCGGCAGAGACTGCCTGCCAGCAATGCTTTCATCTTCGTCACTGGCTGTGACTCAGGCTTTGGGCGCCTTCTGGCACTGCAACTTGACCAGAAAGGCTTCCAAGTCCTGGCCAGCTGCCTGACCCCCTCTGGGGCAGAAGACCTACAGCAGATGGCGTCCTCCCGCCTCCACACAACACTGCTGGATGTCACTGATCCCCAGAATGTCCAGCAGGTTGCCAAGTGGGTAAAGACACATGTTGGAGAAACTGGTGAGTAGTGGAGCCCCCAGAAACCTGGTCTGTACAGTATCCCAGGAGTCACTGGGGCTGTGGGGAGGAATGGGGTTCAAATCCTCCCAGGAAGGAAACATGAGAATGCCTCACCCCCAGAACCCCAGCCTGTGTCTGTCATTTCCCCACAGGGCTTTTTGGTCTAGTGAACAATGCTGGCGTGGCTGGTGTCATCGGGCCTACACCATGGCTGACGCAGGACGATTTCCAGCACGTGCTGAACGTGAACACGCTGGGTCCCATTGGGGTCACCCTTGCCCTGCTGCCTCTGCTACAACAGGCCCGGGGCCGGGTGGTCAACATCACCAGTGTCCTAGGTCGTGTAGCAGCCAATGGTGGGGGCTACTGTGTTTCCAAGTTTGGCCTGGAGGCCTTCTCTGACAGCCTAAGGTGAGGATGCACAGCTCCCGGCCCAGCCTGGAGAGGGACAGCCATCTTACTCAAACAGGAACACAAGAGGAAACGGTTCTAGAGAGCTGAAACCCCAGGCTTTATCACCCACGGGGCAATGTCCTTAAGTAGCTTACACTTGTGTGTGGGATGTGTGTGTTATTTGAGACTCACAGAAATCAGCCTGCCCCTGCCCCTCTGCCTCCTGGTGCTGAGCTTAAAGGTGTGTGAGCACCACCACACCAAGCCGGTTACTTTCTTTATTTTTATTTTTTTTTTTTCTGCTGTTTTTTGAGACAGGGTTTCTCTGTGTAGCCCTGGTTGTCCTGGAACTTGCTTTGTAGACCAGGCTGGCCTTGAACTCACCAAGATCTGCCTGCCTCCGCCTCCCAAGTGCTGGAATTAAAGGCGTGCCCCACCACTGCCCGACCTACTTATTTTTTTTTAATATTTATTTATTTATTACGTATACAATATTCTGTCTGTGTGTATGTCTGCAGATCAGAAGAGGGCATCAGACCTCATTACAGATGGTTGTGAGCCACCATGTGGTTGCCGGGAATTGAACTCAGGGCCTTTGGAAGAGCAGGCAATGCTCTTAACCACTGAGCCATCTCTCCAGCCCCCCCTACTTATTTTTTGAGTCAGGGTCGCACTCTGTAGTCCAGGCTGGCCCGAAATTCTTAGCAATCCTCCTACTCAGCCTCTTGAACACTGGCATTGCAGATGGGAGCCACCACACACTTAACGAGGTTATTTCTTTATGTTTGTAACTCCCCCAGCATCCACAGTGTGGCTCACAACAGCCTGTAAGTCCAGTCCCCAGCACCCACAAGGTGGCTCACAATGGCCTGTAACTCCAGCTGCAAGGGGCCTGGCACCTTCTGACCAATGAAGGCTCCTGCATACACATGAACTCATGCAACGCACATAAATAATCAATAGGCTTTTTAAAAAAAAAATAGAAGGAAAACAAAGTGAAAGATACCTAGCCCTGGGCTGGCGATGGTGTGGCTCAGTTTCTTGTTCACCATACACAGGCCCTAGGTTTATCCTCAGTGCCAGGGAGAAAAACAAGAAGATCCCCATGCTCCTCATCCCAGGCCAACCAGCAACAGCCTTCCCGTCAGGACGTCCCTGCACTGTCACACCTTTCCCTCTCAGATCCCTCACTCGTGGGAACCTAGGTATAAAACCCAGAAACCCCTCTGCCCACCCTCCAGGCGGGACATGGCACCATTTGGAGTACAAGTCTCCATTGTGGAGCCTGGCTTCTTCCGAACCCCTGTGACCAGCCTGGAGAGTCTGGAAAACACGCTGAAGGCTTGCTGGGCCCGGCTACCGCAGGCCACACGGGCCCACTATGGGGAAACCTTCCTCACTTCTTGTGAGTAGCTGGGCCCATACTGAGTGCATGGTGGGAAAAAGAGAGCCAGAAAGGTCAGGCCTCGAAGGGAGGAAAAGGACAGGCAGGGTGGGCACCCAGCCCAGGTGATCCATAAGACAGCCTAAGAGGGATGGGAGAGAGGGAGCACGCGCACACTAACTACGGGCATCTTCCAAGATACAGATCTCCAAGTGCAGCGCCGCACCATGAACCTGATCTGTGACCCAGACCTAACGAAGGTGACCAGCTGCATGGAGCATGCCCTGACTGCTCGCCACCCCCGAACCCGCTACAGCCCAGGCTGGGATGCCAAGCTGCTCTGGCTGCCTGCCTCCTACCTTCCAGCCAGCCTGGTGGACGCTGTGCTCACCTGGGTCCTTCCCCGGCCTGCCCAGTCAATCTCCTGATTCCAACTTTCCAGTAAAAGGCTGATTGTGAAGGGTAAAACATGTATTTCTGTCTCCACTCTGGTGCTGCCTGGCTCCTGGCACAAAGCAGGCTCTTGGTAGATATGCATTGTTTTAAGAGAAAAGGTAGGTGGACGGAAGTGAAGGTGCTCGTGGGAGCCTGACAGATTTAGTACCTAAAATCCCCAAGCTGCCTAGAACTGGGACTGCAAAACTTCTGTTGTCCACTGGGGGGTGTAAGGAACTACCGTCCACTTAAGAGATGCTTTTTGGAGCTGCACTTGGAGAGATGGCCACAAGAGGGCACTTTTGTCCGACTTTTCTGCGTTCATTTGCACCTGGCAGGGCATTATCTAATGTTTGCAGAGACAGAAGGGCAGGTGATGAAAATGCTCAGACCTGGATTGGGTGGCTTCCATGGAAGAAGGAAATAATACTTAAATTCCCCTGTTATCTAATGCAATAATCAGGGACACTGGCCGCATAGGTCTCAAGCAACTTAACCATTCGAAAAAGGAGCCCGATCTCCTCGAAGATTGAGAGGGAGGAGTCTGCCTGGCCCTCAAAGCATCAGAAGGCCAAAAGTTATCCAAAATAGACATGGACCAGTCTTTACCATGTAGGCCCTTTGTGGGAAAATCCCTCGGACTTATGCAGGATATGGCCTCCTAAATGCTCTAGGAACACTGAAGACCCAGCAGAGAACACAAAACACCTCCTCCTCTGGTTCCCACTTCTCCCACCGCCAACCCAGCCAACACCAACAAAAGACTCCTTTCCCAAACACCCCCAAAATATGCCTGCCTATTCCCAGGGCAGGGACTGGGAGAAGGAAAAGGAAGGGGCCATCCTTCATTCTAAGATAAACTGAGACCATCTCCTTTTCAGGTCTGGAAAAATAATCCGTTTAATTGAAAAACCTGGAGAATCCACTCCCTTAGATGATAAGACAGAAGAGATCAGACCCCCTACATTACTTCATAGCCACTTCGGATACTTTTCACCAGACAGCAGGAGAAGATGATTCCCAGAACCTAAAAGGAAAGAGATGAGGCTGGAGGAGGCAGGGCCAGCTTCCCCAAACCCATCCAAGGGCCACTCTGCCTAAGCTCCCGAGATGCCCTGCACTGACTCAGACCCCAAACCCACAGCATTCCTCACCTCCACAAAAGCAATGCCCAGGGCTGCCGCAGCCACCAGCAATATATTCTTCCTCAGCACGGCCCCCACACTCTGGACGCAGCCCTGAGGGAAGCGAGCATGAACACCAACAGAAAGAGACTTCCTACCTACCTCCTATTCCATCTCCCAACCCTCTCCTCCCCGGAGCTCATCCCTGGCCCTGATTCCGTTAGCATCTCTCCTGCCTCTTGAAACATTTCCCAAGTTTCCCCGGTCTCATGTCTTCTTCCTACCTGAGTATGGATCGTGGGTAACTTGAAGTCAGTCCCGCAGCCCACAGTGACGTTGACGCAGCAGGAATCGGGGACTCGGTCCTTGGCCATCCCAGGGACAGACTCCCAGTCCGTGTAGTTATTAGCCCCGCAGCAGTTAAACTAGGAGAATGAGGAGGGGAGGGAGGAAAGCTGCTCAATCAAACCTCCACTTCAACCCAGAGATGAGACTCTTCCATCCCCACTCACTTGCTCCTGCCACCCGTCCAGAACCAAGGCCGTTCTGTTGTCTCTCAGGTAATTCTGCATCTGCTTCTGGAAGTTCTTACTGAACTCTGACTCCACCTACACGTAGGGAAGCATGTTGGAGAGAGCAGAATTCAGGCCCTAGAGTCCCAGAGTAACCCGAGCCAGGGCTCCCCTCGTTCCCTGCTTACCTTGTCTCTAAACACGTAGCCAGCAATGGCCACAGCCACCTCCACAAGCACGATGACAGACAGGAAGATGGCGAACTGCAGAAGCACAGGACAGGCGCTGGGTTTGACGTCTGGATCTAAGAGGCTTGTTCTGACCCAGTCAATTCCTGGGACACTCCTGGTGCTCCTCACCCACCCACTTCACCACAAAAATGCCCTCCGGCCGTCACAGGAATCACGCTGTCCCCCAGCCACTCACTGTAATCATAAGACAGTAGTTCTCCTTGCAGGCCCCACAGCAGCCCACAAAGGCCACCAGGAAGAGGAAGGCGCCCACTGCAATGATGACCACAGGCAACAGGGAGGCTGGCGTGGTCTCCTGGCTGATGGTCTGATTCAAGAAAACCTGAGCCGCTACACCAATGGCAATCAATCCCACAGCACAGGCCTGAGGGGAAAGGTGGGTTTGGTCAGATCCTCGCCCTCACACCTGATCCCCACCCAGAAAACAGATTTTGTTGTTGTTGTTGTTGTTTTAGAAACAGGGTTTCTCTGTGTAACAGCTCTGGCTGTTACATCCTGGAACTCGCTCTGTAAACCAGGTTGGCCTCGAAATCACAGAGATCCACCTGCCTCTGCGTCCCCAGTGCTGGGATTAAAGGCGTGCGCCACCACCGCCTTTCCCAGAAAGCAGATTGTTAACACCTCCAGGGAGCCCTGACTGTAAAGAAGGCAGTCTGCCATCTGTGCCCCACAGTGAAGGCTGGGAAGTTGTTCAAGACACTCAGGGAGGGGGGATCAGGTGTCATGCCTTCCTTTAAATGGCTCTTCACATGGATTACTTTCTATGGACTCTAGACTCTCTCCAGAACTGCCCCCTCACTCCAGGGACTAAGGTCCTAGGGCCAGCTAGGCCAAGGAAAAAGGGGGGTAAGAGTGGCCCCCCTCTGAACAAACACTAGCTTCTCAAGCCAGTGTCTTTCCTTCCCCACCTACATAAGAGGGTAGAGAAGAGAGATGAATACACAGGGTGGGGATCGGGGTAGCCCCGTGGCGATACCATCAGACCGTTGGCAGGTTGCCGCACTACCCCATATCACAAATGGTTGGGTCACCAGACAGGAAGGGCCAGGAGAGGGTTGAGCGGGGGTGCTGCCCATCTAGGGTGGCCATTCTCTGTCCAAACTTTCCTCCGAGGTCCCGGAAAGCCGGCGGGAAAGGGGTGCGTTCTGCCCTGGGCCGTTTCTTCGGGCTTTCCTTTCACATCTGGCCTCCAGCTGCCTTCATTCCCGGGTCCCTCACCCCTCATGGCTCCCGCTCCAAGACTCCCCGCACCCCCTCCCTCTGCCCCCACTACTCACGCAGAAGGCCAGCAGAAGAACGTAGAGCAAGAACTTGACACACTTCATTCCTCCTTCCACCGCCATGGCTGCTGGGCCTGGGGCCGCGGAAAGCACAGGGATCGGATCAGGCCGAGGGGGCACCGGCTCGGCAGCTCCCCGCCGGCCCTCGCAGCCTTCCCTGCGCGGCCCCCACCGCGGCCCTTCCCACCCGGAAACCCGCGCTCAGATCCACGTCTCCCTGTCCCCTCCGCGCGGCGGCTGCACAGGGGTGGGGGCGCGCAGCGAGCGGGACCTCGGGATCCCAGGACGCACGGAGGGCGCGGCCGGGCACCGTGCAGACCCCGACCCCGGCGGCCGCGCGACGCACCGGAGCCGGTCCTTCCTGCGCCGGATCCGGACCGCGACCCCCGGCGGCCGCCGCCCAGCGCCGAAGCCTGCGCTCGGCGGGCCGCGACCCCGGAGCCGCCAGGGCCTCCCCCTCGGGGCGGCGCGCCTGGCGCCCCGCGGGCGTCGCCAACTTCGAGGCAAAGTTGCTCGAGGGCCCGGGCGAGCAGCCGGCTGCCCTCGGGCGCCTGGGCGTGCGGTCCCCCGGGGCGCCCCCGGGGGCCCTCGGCACGCGCCGCCCGGCCTCACCTGCGCTCCCCGACGTCGCACGATGCTCTCCGGCCGCGGGTCAGCCGCCGTCTCCCCGCCCGCGCCCCCCGCTCGCGCCCCGCCCGCCCGCCCGCCGCGCGGCCCCGCCCCGGCTCCAGCCAGCCCCCTCCCCCGCGGGGTGGCCGCCGGCCTCCCTCATGTGACGCGGGAACAGCTGCGGCCTGAGTCACCGGGGCCGGCGAGGGGGAGGCGAGCCCCCCGCCCGGGCAGGGCCACGTGGCCCCGACCCGGAAAGCCCGAGCCGGGCGCCGGACCCCAGCCTTCCCGGGGCCCTTGCGGAACCCGGCGCCGGCCGGTTCCCGCTGGCCCGGAGTTGCCCACAGGCAGAGCCGAGGCCAAGTGTCAAAATGGCCTTCGGCAGACCGCGGGCCCCACCCGAGAGTCACGAGAGCCGCGCACCTCCCGCTCCGTCCCCATTCCCGAGCCCGCAGAAAGCGGTGCATTGGGTGGGGCGAGAGTAAACACTTCAGAAAGCCCCTGGCTTCACGTCCCCGCGGTCTCCCAGCATTCTAGACTAGGGTGTTCTGGTCCCAACTTCTCCATTTTCTGGAACTCCTGGGCTGAGGAAACCGGAGGAAGCCCTTGTCTAGAGCCGGTCCACACGTCAGCCACAACACGTCAGAGCCTGGACCTTCCTTCTGGGAAACGATTAACAAAGTCTGCGCTCCCTAGCTCCTGAATCAGCCAGTGGTTGAAGGAGATGTGAGAAAGGGCACCAAGGCAAGCAAGGCGTTTGTCGAATAAACTTCCCCCTCTTGTTCCTCTTCTCACCAGAAAATGGCAAAGCTTTAATCACGCCTTTGTCCCAGCACTCGGGAGGCAGAGGCAGGCGGATCTCTGTGAGTCCGAGGCCAGCCTGGTCTACAAGAGCTAGCTCCAGGACAGGCTCCAAAGCTACAGAGAAACCCTGTCTCGAAAAAAAAAGAAAGTAAGGAAGAAAGAAAAAAAGAAAAACCCTGTCTCGAAAAACAAAACAGAGGGAGGGAGAGAGAGAGGTCAAAGCCAGTGAAGGCAGGAGCTCCCTTGTACCACCGATGGTTCCCCGAAGGAGCTGTTATAAAAAGCTGAAAGAGAACCAACCTTCACACTCCTAGCCTGAGCTCCATTATTTCCACTCCTTCTACGAGTTGCTTACAGAGTCTGAAGGGAAGTGTGCGCTAAGAAACAATTAGAGCCGGGCAGTCGCACGCACTCGGGAGGCAGAGGCAGGCGGATCTCTATGAGTTTGAGGTCAGCCTGGCCTACAGATCGAGTTCCAGGACAGGCTGTGTAACTACGGAGAAACCTTATCTTGAAAAACAAAGAAGGGAGGGAGGGGGAAACGAAGGGAGAGGGAGAGAAGGTTAAGGAAGGAAGAAAGGAAGGAAGGAAGGAAGGAAGAAAAGAAAGAAAGAAGGAAAGAAAGAAAGAAAGAAAGAAAGAAAGAAAGAAGAATTAGACATGGGGCTTTCTCAGGCCCCATGTTGGGCAACAAAATGTACTTTTTGGGTTTGTTTTTTTTTTTAATTCTTTATACTTTGCTCTTTGGAGGCCCACAACTCAACTCCCAAATAAATATAAAATGACTCATTATTCTTTCTTATGAATGTCTGGCCTTACCTTGACTTGTTTCTAGCTCGTGTGTGTGTGTGTGTGTGTGTGTGTGTGTGTGTGTGTGTGTGTGTGTGTGTGTGTGTGTATCTCACTAAATTGTTCAGGATGACTTTGAATTTCTTAAATTATCCCGTCAATCTTTTGTTTGGGGGCTTTTATCTTTGTCCTATATACCTTTCTTTTCTTCTTACTCCGAGGCTTGCTGTGTAGCTAGGTGGCTGGCCCCTGGAGTCCTCCCTGCTCCCTGTTCCTGCTCCCACTTCTCAATCTTCCATCTTCCCCGATTTCTCCTATTCATTCTCTTTGCCTGCCAGCTCCACCTAACTTTTCCCTGCCTTGTTATTGGCCATTCAGCTCTTTATTAAATCAATCAGGTGTTTTAGGCAGGCAAAGTAACACAACTTCACAGAGTTAAACAAATATAATGTAAAACAGTACAACGCATCTTTGCATCATTAAACAAATGTTCCACAGCATAAACAAATGTAACAGACCTTAAAATAAGGCATCCTTTCCTGACCTCATATCGCACCATACATGGGCATACACCATGCATACAGAGAGAGGTAACATGCATGAAAACAGACAGACCTGGAGGTCTCACAAAGACAGGCATCACGTGTTTTCTCTTATGTGGAGTCTGGATTTTTAAGTGGAGATGAAAGTAAATGCAGGATTATTGTTAGGGATGTGGAAGGAAAAAGAAAACAGAGGATGAATAAGAGGGAATAAAAGGGGGCAAGAGAGATAGTTTAGTGGCTAAGAGTACTGACTGCTCTTCCAGAGGACCCAGGTTCAATTCCCAGCACCCACATGGCAGCTCACAACTGTCTGTAACTCCAGGATCCCCCACCCTCACACAGACATATATACAGACAAAAAAAACCCAATAAAATTAAAAATAAGAAAGAGGGAATAGCAGGGGTAAATAGCCATGTATGGGAATGTCACAAAGCCAGGCAGTGGTAGCAGACCCACACTTGGCAGGCAGAGATAGACAGATCTCTGAGAGTTCGATGCCAGCCTTGCCTACAGAGTGAGCTCCAAGACAGCCAGAACTACACAGAGAAACCCTGTCTTGAAAAAACGAAAAAAAGAAAAAAAGAAAGAAGTGTCATAATGAAGCCCCTGCCAGTGCTGCCTCGCCCAGCACCGCGCGAGCCCTGGAGAGCTGACTGGGACAGTGAGGATGAAGAAAGTGCAGGCACGGGGACAGAAACGCTGGCACCGGGTGGAGCATGTGTACTTTCTGATGGGGAAGCACTCAGCACTTTTACTGTGTTTACTGGACAGTGACAGGAGAAGGGGTGGGAGCCTTCTGTAGGGAGCGGCCTCAGGCTATAAACAACAGGTGGGAGGAAGCTGCTGTCTGATGCTTTCTGTGAACTCTGTCAGCATCCTCACGGGAACCCAAGGAAGGCTTTGCTGATTCCCTGAGCCTGACACCTACCTGGAGAAGACTGGGAGAAGCTTTGCTGATTCCTCTGGGTCTGTGGCGTTGGAGTCTCTAACATAGCTGTGCTCACATTACTCGGGACTTCATCTGCCCTGACACATTGACTCAGGGCTTACTTCACTTCCCACACAACGTAAATACACTGTAAAGGAAAATGCAAAGATAAGGCAATGAGCTGCGCTGGCTGGGCCAAGAAGCAATTTCCAGAATCATGTCCTCCCAGGGAGTACACCAAGCACATTTGAGACCTGGCTCTCCCTTATCACCGCAGGATATGGAGGAGAAGTCAAGATGCCTAAGAAAAGAGTATTCATGAGTTTTCTTATTGTGCATCTACTAGAAGCCAGGCCTGCACTGGACACAGGGCAGCAGGGAGAGAAAGAGAGTTGGTCTGTCCTCTGCCATGTTCTATGCACATTGAAGGAGGGCAGAAACTCCTGCTGAGCCACAAGAGCTCTGGGGGAGAGTGGACGCCAAGGTGCGTAGTATTCTCCAAGGTAATCTTGCTGAAGAAAAGGGAGACTCTCAGCTTCGGGGATGGGGAATGAGAATTGGCCATCAGCAGTTCATCAGGCTTGGAGGGGGGCCTCAGTGGTGACCACGTGTTTATCATGTTCAGGGCCCTGGGTTCCGTCTCTATCAATGCAAAAAAAAATTAAAATAAAATTTGCTAGCTTTGATAGTGATATGATAATGCAGGAAAATTCATCTAACTCTTTGAAGGTGCATGCTAAAATGTGGAAGGGTGCTACATCACGCCTATAGTGTGTTTGGAATACTGGGACAATAAACAAAGCTGAAAGATGAGGAGTATCAGGATGGTGAGTTCTGTCACCCAAGGCCACCTTGGGTGTGTCCCAAAGGCGAACACAACGGGAAGGAGGGTAGTGGGAAGCCCTTGAGAAGGTAGCGCGAGCCTAGAGACTGGGCTAACACCGAATGAATGAGCACATGGACGACAATGGGGTGGCAGCCACCATTCATGGACGGCACTGGGGTGACAGCCACCATCCACGGGGCAGCAGTCAGGAAAGGAGACATCACCTAACTTAGGAAGCTCCAGACTGGTATCCAGGTGGCCACATCCTACCAGAGGTTGGATGTGAAACTCAGGAGACAAGGGACAGTCTAGAGACAAAAGCCAATGTGTCCGTGCCGCTCCGGAATCACCTGGGTACAGCAGCTCAGAGACATCCTGGATAGCATATCAAGAACCTGTTTCTTAAGGATTAGTTAGTTCATCTATAAATGGGTGGGCAAGAAGGAAAAAAGAGCCTCTGGAAGGCTTTACGCTTAAAAAACACATGGGTGTGGA
>PVIU01001389.1:81961-217723 GCA_004026605.1 Ondatra zibethicus
CCACACCCGTGCACACGCCTCCACACCCGTGCACACGCCTCCACACCCGTGCACACGCCTCCACACCCGTGCACACGCCTCCACACCCGTGCACACGCCTCCACACCCGTGCACACGCCTCCACACCCGTGCACACGCCTCCACACCCGTGCACACGCCTCCACACCCGTGCACACGCCTCCACACCTGTGCACACGCCTCCACACCTGTGCACACACACAGAGGAAACAGGTCGAAGTAGTCAGTAAAAGGGCTAGAAGGGAGAGGACATGGCAGGGCTGGGCCTCTTCACTATGCCAGACTTTGTGCCAAGAACCTTCCCCAGCTCACTAAGAGTTAATCATCGCAACAGCCCTTTAGGTCAATATTGTCTTTCCTGTCTTCCAGTTATTTATAGTGTGTGTGGAGGTCAGAGGACGACTTCCAGGAGTCATTTCTCTCCTTCCACCATGTGGTCTTCTGGCTCTTCTGTGTTAGAGATAAGGAAACTGGCATGACCATGTAGAGTAACATTCCCAGAGTCAGTTGGGACTGTCTTCGAATTTTTCATTTGCTTTTTTGTTTCATTTATTTATCTCTTTCTTCTTTTCTTTTTTTCTTCTCTTTTCTTTTCTTTCTTTCTTTCTTTTTTTTTTTTTAAGACAAGGTCTCCGGCTGCCCTGGAACTCAGTATGTAGACCATACCAGCCTCGGATTCACAGAGATCCACCCTGCCTCTTGAGGTGATTGCCACACACCCCACCTGTCTTGGAATTTGAACCCAGATCACAAAAGAGAGAATGGGAGCATAGCCCAGGAAAGGAGACGGGCACCCAAGGCAGAACGCTCCAGCCTGTCACGCCGGAGTGCACCCCACAAAGGTGAGAGCTGTGAAATCCTAAAGCCTGTGCTTTTTCCCTTTCATAGGAGGAGAGAGAGAACAGAAGGAAGCTCACAGAACCGCGGGAGCCGCGAGTGCCAAACAGTGCGGAGAGAGAGGTCAACTTAGGTGAGCAGCAAGAGGTGGCCATTAGGCCATGCAGCGTCCTGAACTGCCTCAGGGACACTTCTGGGACCCAGGAGCAAGAGGAAGAACTGGGCATAGATGAATGAGCAGGGGGATGAAGAGAAACCTCCCACCACCCAGGGGGATGCCGCAGGAAGGGCCAGGGCAAGCTGCAGCAAATGCACAGCTGGGGAGACCCAGAGAATAAGCCTGTATGGAACCGAGGGGGAGGAACCGGTAGTCATCCTAGCCACTTTGGGGTCAATATGATAGTGCTGTGGGGTGCTGGGTATGAGGGAAGAGGAAGTGTGTTTACGGATGTTCAGTGAAGGAAGATGAAAACTCTGGAGACTGGGGTTGGAGAGATGGCTGGGTGATTAAGCTCACTGGCTGCCCTTACAGTGAGCCCATGTTTGTTTCCCAGCGCCTAGAGAGAAGCTCGCAATCATCTATGACCCCAGTCCCAGAGGATCCGATACCTCTTCTCAACTCCCCGGGCTCTATACACACAGTACAAACACACACACTCAGGCACACATCTATATACATAAATATATTTTTGAATTATCGGGATCAGTGGCAGTAATGGTTATAAGACACAAATCACTTAAAGCCATTTAACTCCACCTTAAAATATACATATAATGAGTCAACTAGATGGCTCAACATGCCCAATTCCTATGCAATCCTATGTTGGGCTTTGAATCTTAAGGCCCCAGCCTTGAGTAATAAAGAAAACACTCCCAGACTGCAGGCTTAGATCGAAGCGACGCTGAGGACAGAGCTTTGCGTCTCCAGGCCCTGCTGGCACAAAGAATCACAGGCCACTCCCAGCACCGCTCTCCAGTCTGACACAGAACTGCCCTGGTGCCAGTGCTGACCGCATCCCTGAGGGTGACAATACCCCACACAGGGGCCGTCACTCTGCTCTGTGGGTTGGTTGAGTCTGGGGACATAGAGGGGGCTATGGTGGCCAACTGTGACTGTTCCCACTGTTTCACAGGCTATAGATGGCTGTGTTACCCAAGAGGACACATTGCCCAATCCCCTGTGTCCTCACTGTGAGGAAAAAGAGACTCAGAGTAATAAAGCTAGTTGCTCAGAACCAACCTGCTGGTAAAAGTAGGGGTGTCGTGCCTGTCCCCAGCAGGATGCTCCCCGAGGTAGACGCCCAACACCCTGTTCTGTCAACTCCAGGCTAGCGGAAGGAGAGCCACTCACCCTCTCAGCTCCCAGGCAGTTCTTAGGCTCCCGAAAGGAATACAAAGGGCTGACTTTATTCCGTAAGACAGTAAGGCTAGGACTCCAGTTCAGCTCAGCAGGAAAGTGCTTATCTTGCATGCTTGAGGCCCAAGGTTCAATCTCCAGCACTAATAAGAAGAAGCTAAGGGGCAGGAATGTGGCTTGGCTGGCAGATCACTCGCCAGTCATGCATGAAGGCCTAAGTTCAACCCACAGCCCTGCACAAACTAGACGTGGTGGCACAAGATTGTAATCCTGGAATTTAGGGGTCAGAATTTAGAGGTCCTCCTCAACTACAAGGAGACTCTGAGACCAGTCTGAGCAACTTGAGACTCTGCCTCAAAAACAAAATAAAGGCTTTGTCATATTATTATTATTATTGGGTTTTGCTTGTTTGTTTGTTTTGAGACAGGGTCTTACTCTGTAGCTCAGGCTGTCCTGAAACTCACTCTGTAGACCAGGCTGGCCTCCAACTCATAGACGTCTGACTGCCTCTGCCTTCCAAGTGCTAGGATTAAGGATGTGTACCACTGTGCCTGGCATATTATCTTTGGACTTATGGGAACTAAAATAACTTTGCCTACCTGCCAGGTGGTGGTGCCCAGCACTTCAGGAGGCTAAGACAGCAGATCTCTTTGAGTTCGAGGTCAGTCTGGTCTACAAAGCTAGTCCCAGGGCAGTCAAGGTTACACAGAGAAACCCTGTCTCAAAAAACCAAAATAATGATAATAATAATAATAGTAATATAATGAAAATAACTTTGCTATGATGGACGAGAGAGGTGACTCCATGGTTAAGAGACCTTACTGCTCTCCCAGAGGACCTGAGCTCAGCCCCCTCATCAGGGCCTGACACCTTTGTCTGACTTCTGTGGACATCTTCATGTTTCTCCTGAGACAGGGCAGAGGTGAGCATTTACTACTGAGACAGAAGCAAAGCTAGGGGTTTGTTGGTTACCTCATGAGTCAAATTCTTGGGACTGAAAACCAAAGACCCTAGGCAGGGGCCGAGGGAAAACTCATTCACTCTCTCATTCCAAGTATTAAAAACTAAGTTTTAGCGGGGTGGCGGTGGCGCACGCCTTTAATCCCAGCACTCAGGAGGCAGAGGCTGGCGGATCTCTGTGAGTTCGAGGCCACCCAGGTCTACAGAGCAAGTTCCAGGACAGCAAGGGCTCTTACACAGAGAAACCCTGTCTTGAAAAAACAAAACTAAATGATTCTAGTCCTAGAATTGTATGGAAATGAATAGGGACACAGTCCTACCTTTAAGATGCTACAGGCAGGACTGGGGAGATAGCTGGACTGTCAAGAGCTGCTCTTCTAAAGGACCAGAGTTCAGTTCCTAGCACCACATGGTAGCTTATGACTGTAACTCTAGCTCTAAGGGATCTGGCGCCCTCTTCTGGCCTCCCTGGCACAAGGCACACATGCAGCACACATACATACATTCAGGAAAGATGCTTAGACACACAAAATGCAAACAAATAAATCTTTAAAAAAGAAAAACTAAAGATGATTACTGCCTGCTGGCACAGATGAAACTACAGTGTGGCGATGTCTATATTGCTAAGAGGCCCTGGATCCTGGGAGCTGCCGAGCACAGCGCGGTGGGTGCAGGAGAGCAGCAAGGTACCTAAGATGGGCTAGGGGTGGTAGCACATACCAGGGGACAGAGGTAAAGAGATCTCTGTGTGCGAGGCCAGTCTTACCTACCTAGAGAGTTCCAGGACATCCAGGGCTACCTAATGAGACCCTGTTTCAAAAACCAACCAACCTAAGTTGCCAAAAAACTGAGAGCTTCGTAAAGGGCACACTGGATGCTGTTCTCAACCCAGTACTGCAATAAGCCGGCCAACAACGAAGAGAAGTATCAGGATTAGAATGGGTAAGGAATGGCAGCAATGCCCAGGCCAATTCTCTGATCCTCCTCACACCCTCACACACACACACACACACACACACACACACCATCCTCTTCTGGACAGCCACTTTGACCTTTGCACCCATGGACTCTCTTAACTTCCCTCTGAGATAGGATTTCCTTGGAATTCTCCTCCTGCTACCCTCTCGCCAGCTTCCTCATCTGACAGCTCAGGTCGCGCTTTGTCAATGCCTGTCTCAGCCCATCTGCCAGCATTTCCATGTCCCTGGAAGGGTAAACATTGAGCTCAGAACCCCTCCTTTTCTTAGACCGGGAATATGGCGCCCCCTGCTGGAAGGTCCCATCTGGCCCTGAAGTTAGGATTTCAAGGCCCTGGAGAGGGAACCACCGTGAAAGAAAGACACAGAAAAGGTGGGGAGGCCTGGAAAAACCAAGAGTAAAAAGGAAAGGGCGGAATTGGAGGGTTGACATTCTCTAAGAAGGTTAGAGAAGATTGGTTGGAAGTTGGGGACGGTTCTTCTCTGAGGGGCTGGAGGCAAAGGAAATCATGATCCCTAGTGATTCTTACACTCTCCAAAGTGTGCTATGCCTCTCGGCCACCACTACAGACTCTAACACAAACGCTTTGGATCCCTTCTCCCATCCCCAGCTTCTCTTAGAGAAACTAAAGTTAGCGGGGCTGCCAAGAGACGCAGGCAAGATAAGTATAGGGCTTGGGGAACATGATATGGGAAGGGGCAATAATTACACAGTAAGGTCCTCTTGGGGACTGCAGGGTTTGTGGTCAGCGGCCTTGGAAGGGTCCACTCCTATAGCGCACTACCCCAGCCACAAAGAGCCTCTTACATCCCTAGAGACACTAGAAGGGAAAGAGAGTCGACAGTCAGGCGTCCAGAGACGCCTCTCCCCTGAACTACAATTCAATCATCCCATCCCTCCTCACCCACCCCAAGGAATAAAGTCGTTAACCCCGAAGATGATGCCTTGGGAGCAAAAAGTGAGAGGAGATGGGAGTAGGGAACCCCGGCTACCACCATGACCTGACCCTGCCTGACCTCAGAAACTAAACAGGGTAGGACCTCGGGGAAATTCTCTGCGAGGAGGCAGCTCTGACGTACGAGGCAGGAGGGTGCTGCACGACTGGGAAACAGAACAGTCCCCATCTTTGTAGCAGCACAGCCTTGGCCTCGAACACTGGGCACTGGCGACAGAATCCCAGGAACAGACGTTCTTGTATTTAAGGTTGTTAGCAGACCGCATACCCTAGAAAGCACTTCTGTCCCTCTGCCAGGTCCTGCCCCTTGGTACAGAGAAGCTGCTGTCCCTCCTTCTCACCAACAGCTCACAATCTTCAGACTTCAACACCAGGCTCAAGCCGCTACCCACGTTTGCTATGAACCAGTCAGGACCTTGAAGGAGGCGGACCTGAAGGTTGCCTGGGTAGGGCTAGGAGAGCAGGCTCCCTGTAGTGGGAAGGCAGTTACCAGGGAGACCAGGACAGTGGGCTGGGACCCAAGCCAGGGTTGGCACATACTGGGATAAGCAAAGGGTGTGGTTGGTTGGTTGCGTGGTTGGTTGGTTGGTGAAAAGGTCTCTCTAGGTAGACTGAGCTGACCTTGACTTGTAGTGATCGTCCTGCCTCAGCCTCTAGACTGTTCAGTTGACACGCGATTTTACCCCAGCAAGCAAAAGTCTTAATGTTCCGCTCTCTTCTAACTCCTTTCCTGTATAGCAACCAGCGTCCCTCCTCGTGACTGAGTCTGGCGGCAGCTGGAGTGCTGAAGCTCCGAAAAGAAACCTAAGGGTTACTGTCTGCACCTTAGAAGAATAAATCCTAAGGGACCAGGCCTGAGAGAAAGAGGTGACTCTAGGAGGGGTTGGAGAAGGGACAAGGCTTACGGTATTTCAGAACTTCGACTGAGGGCGCTGTTCACCGGTCCAGCGGTTGTCTACCACCCCTGGGTTCGGGGTTGGGGAACGTACTTTAGGACTTCAAATCCAAAGGGCAAAATATATTAAAAACAAAAACAAAAACCCACTGGATTGACATTTCATACTATTCCACCAGAGGGCAGGATTGTCCACTTAATGAATGACCTGTAGTCTAGCGATGGAGCCGACTGGTGAATGAATGGTTTCTGCCTCCCGGGTTATTTGGCCATAACAACCCCTTGTGGACACAAATACACAGTTTTCTTCACACACTACCACCCCCTGCCCAGCTCTCACCAGGCTCCCTCACTAAGGTTCATTCAACCTTTTAGCCAAAGCAGCTAAGGAATACATTAGTGAAAAGGGCCCTGCTCTGTTGGGTGTCGCCGTGCCAGGGTTACAAGCAGAATAAGGGGTGATGACCAACTCTATTAGAATGGTGTGTCAGACCTTCAATCCTCATAGTGTTTCAAAACAGCTGTAGTAGTGTTATTCCCATCTTACAAAGAAGAACTCTAAGGTGTAAAGGGGTTTAACAACTTGGGCTGGCAAGATAGCTCAGCAGGTAAAGGAGCGTGCCACCAAGCCTGAAGAACTGACTTAGATCCCAGGGACCCACACGGTGGGAAGAGAGAACTCACTCCAGAAAGTTATTGTGGCTCTTTTTGCTCCTGTGTGCACCTGAGTTCACACTCGAGTGCCCCCCCCACACACACACGCACACGCACGCACACGCGGACACACACATATTCAAGTTCACACAACCAGAAAGGGAGATTGCTTAGACACAGGCAGCCTAGCTCTAGTAGAAGCAGCTTGAAGGAAAGGACTGCTGACCAGTTTCTCAAAAACCCTCGTCCATACTGAGACCTAAGAAAAGAGTAAATCTGGCCAAGAGATTTGGAGAGCGAAGCCCGAGCGAGGGATCAAGCCTTGACGGACTCACACATCATGCTGAGCTCTGAGCTCCAGCTGAGAAGTTGTTCTGTGCAGACAGCTCAGATGGTTAGACTGGAAGGCTACACCGGGCTGTGTAGCCTGGGTGACTGTGTTCATGAAGTGAAGCCTGCAGGATAGGGCACATCTGAGGGGAAGCATTTCTCTACTTCATCTGTGGTGTTTGAGGTGTGTCAGGTTCTCTGGACTGGAGCAATAGCTGGTACCTAATGTCTGTTGCATGGAGGAAAGGGCTGCATCTTAGCATCTCACTGTCTTTGCATCTTCCACTAGATGCATGTTTGATCAGGAAGTGGGAGCTGTGTTCTCTAAAGAAACAGAAAGAGGTGACACCGTTTCTGCTGTCAAGGTGTTTGCAGGGTGTTTTGTTTTTGTTTTTGTTTTTTTTCGGACACAGGGTCTCACTATGTCACCTTGGCTGTCCTGGAACTCACTCTGTAGACCAGGCTGACCTCAAACTCACAGAGATCTGCCTGTCTCTGCCTCCCAAGTGCTAGGATTGAAGGCGTGAGTCACCGTGCCCAGTTTACCATATTTTATTGGGTTTTGATTCCGGAAAGGAAACCAAAAGCCTTCTTCTTGGCCCAAGAATCCCAATAGTGAAGTTTATATTTTTTATATTTATTTATCTAAGTTTTTTGAGACGGGCCTTCCTACCAGAGTTTATAAATTTTGATTAGTGAACATTTTCTGACATGGCAGAAGAGCAAGACCCAAGCCCCAAACATTTTCAGTTTCCCAAGGGCTCTCCAGAGACAAGGGGCAAGGCATGTCTAAGCAAAGAGCTCTCTGAGGGCTGAGGCAGGAGGATAGCTGAGTTTGAGGCCAGCCTGGGATACATTTGAGATGCTGTCTCAAAGAAAGCAAGGATGGGGAAATGGAGTGAGAGGAGTTTAAGGGAGATGGAGAGGGAGAGAAAGAGAAACTGAGGTCTGGGAAAAGGTAACCAGCATTAGTGACCACCTTGAAGCCATTTTATCACTTGGCATTCTTCCTTCTGTCCTGCTGTCTGGCTATGCTTGGGGTCACACCTGAAGACTAAGGCTGGTCCCACACCTGAGTTGCTCCCCTTGCAGCTTGCTGGCTCCACTCAGGCATCTGCGTATAGACCTCTCTCCCACCCTTATGCCTTAAACTTCAAGCTGTTTTTCATACATGTAAGACCCTAGAAACAAAGGCATGACTGGGAACTCAGAGGTCCAGATTCCAAGCACTACTTTCAAGTCCAGCCATCTCTCCAGCCCCTCATCTTTCCCTCATGGCTCTCGCCCTTTCCAGCCCGATCACTCCCTTTGTTCCATTAAACCTCAATTTCAAGCTCACGGCTCTCCCACTTAGTTTTCTTCCTATCTCAGTACTTGCCATCACCTCCCCAACTTCTCCGTTTGTCCCTGACCTTTTCCTCTCCTAATTTCCTCGATCTGATTCCTGTGATAAGTCAGCCTGATGTTTCACTTTATGGCTTCTCTAACCATCCTGGGCTACCTCAAGTAGCTGAGGCTGTTCCCATCTCGACCTCCTCCCCTTGGTGCCTCTATTCGCTCCCACCACGACGGACTTGTCGCTCTTCCTCTTTCCTTTGGGGACTTGCCTTCTGATCTTTTCTCTGCACCTGCCTCAGCGAGGGCTCTCTTCAAGCTCTCTCCCGGTCTCTACTTCTCCCCCAAGGTAGTGAATATCTGTCAGTTCCCTTGCCCACCTCTCCTGCTTTCTCCTGGTTGAGTTTGTAGAATTCGGTTAGCCAACCGCCCCTCTTTGCGGTCTACCTTTGTCTCTGACTCTCTCTACTCTAACTGTCCCACTAGTTTTCCTGATCGTTTTCCGTCTTTGCTCTGGCTCTCTAGCTAAGTCTCTCCTCTCTGTGACTTCTTTTCTCTTTTGTCTCTCCCTCTTCCCTTCCTATCTGGGTCTCTTTGGATCTGCCTCTTCCCCCACCCCCAACCCCTACTCCTCGCTCCGTCTGTCCCCGGTCTCTCTGACTCGGTCCCTCCCGGCCTCCCCCCCTCCCCCTCATCTCTCGCTCGGTCTCTTCATCTTTCTCTGGGCCCGTGCTCTCCCTCGCTCCCTCCCTCTCTCTCTCTTTTCCTCGGCTCTCTCCGGCTCCCTCTCTCGCCTCGGATGACAGCGCTACCTCTTTTGTTGGCTCCGCAGCCAATCGCGGCCGCTGACGACACGGGGGCCGGGGCTATAAAGGGCCCGGCCCGGGCTTGGGCCCCCCCAGCCGCCCGCCCCGGCCGCCCGCCCGCCCCGCCCGTGCGCCCGCCGCCCCCGGCCCCCGGCCCCCCCTCGGCCGGGCAGCCCCCAATCCCGCGCCGCCCGGACCCCCCTCCTCCTCCCTCTTCCCTCCGCCCCCTCCCCGCGGGACTCCGGCGTCCCCGCCCCCCAGTCCTCCTCCCCTCCCCTGCAGCATGGTGCTCGCGGCCCCGCTGCTGCTGGGCTTCCTGCTCCTCGCCCTGGAGCTGCGGCCCCGGGGGGAGGCGGCCGAGGGCCCCGCGGCGGCGGCGGCAGCGGCGGCGGCGGCGGCCGGGGTCGGGGGGGAGCGCTCGAGCCGGCCGGCCCCGTCCGCTGCGCCGGAGCCGGACGGCTGCCCCGTCTGCGTGTGGCGGCAGCACAGCCGCGAGCTGCGCCTGGAGAGCATCAAGTCGCAGATCCTGAGCAAACTGCGGCTCAAGGAGGCGCCCAACATCAGCCGGGAGGTAGTGAAGCAGCTGCTGCCTAAGGCGCCGCCGCTGCAGCAGATCCTGGATCTGCACGACTTCCAAGGCGACGCGCTGCAACCCGAGGACTTCTTGGAAGAGGACGAGTACCACGCTACCACGGAGACGGTCATAAGCATGGCCCAGGAGAGTAAGTGGGCTACGGGGTGCGCGCGGTGCGGTCCAATCTCGGGAAGGACCCGGAAGCCCTTTCTGCAAAAACTTGACGGATTGGGGAGCCGGGCCACTCCACACAACTTTTTCGAACAGTGAAGATGGGCAGCGGAGTTGAGTGCACGCCCCGATGGGGGTGGGGGGTGGGGGGCGGCCAAACCAGGCAGGTTGGGAGATATTGCTTCCTACCCCTTGTGCGGAAAAAGATTCAAGTTGAAGTTGTTTCAGAAACTGGCACCCAACAGTGATTCTCCTTGAAGCGCTAGGTGGGTAGATTCCGTGACCAGTGCAGTCCCAGCTGGGCCGCAGTGCCATCTTCCTATTGCCCTGGCACCAGCACCAACTCCCTGCCTGGTGCTCTGTAAGGCACCCACCAGGCTGCGGAGAACTGAGGTTCCTCTAACCCCCACAGGCATAGGACCCAAACCTGGTGTCCCTCTGACTGACACCTTTTCTTTCTGCACCTGATCTCGGCGCTGGGTAGCCCCTAGGAGCTTGAAGAGCTGTTCCTTCCTGGTACAGAAAGAGTTCAAACAACTCCACTCCACTGCGCTTGCGACTTAATGAGTATCGTTTGGTTACTCTCACCTTAGTGTTCTGTCCCTTATTCCCCGTCCTACCCACAACCGGAGCCAGAGAAGACCCCGGGAGAAAGAACTAGATGAGGGGGATGGGAGAACCCAGGCATCCGAGCCTCTGGCCAAACGGAGGATGAACACTCTAATAGACATGAGCTGCTTTGAAATTTTATGGCCTGGAAAATCCAGGCCAATACTACCGCCCCCGCTGCCTGCTCTCCCTAGGGTCAGGTGACTCCCTGCTCCCCTCCCCCACCGATTGTCGTGTGTCCCCCCCCCAACTTCAGGGAACCAGGCTTTCTCTATTCCCTAGTGGTTTGGCAAGCCCCCCTCCTTTGGTTTTATGGCTCTGAACAGAAGGGGTGGGGGAGACTGGTTTATTGGCAGATGGGTCATAAAAAGCTGGGGGCTGTGGGAAATCCTACTGGTGCACCCCATGGTAGAGGTACCCAGGTGTACATCTGGAAGGTTGAGTGCCTGGCATTGCCACCCAGTTTCTGCAGAATTCAACTCCAACTTGGTCAGGCTTGTAAAGAAAACTCAAAGAACCAGGAAATTCGTGTGTGTGTGTGTGTGTGTGTGTGTGTGTGTGTGTGTGTGTGTGTGTGTGTGTGTGTGTAGAGAGGGGGGCATGTAGATCTAATCTTGGGTTCTCAGTCTCCCATGTTCTTAATGCTTCTAGTCTGAGATTGAATAGGGCAGGGATGGGGAAAAGATTCTATCTAGAAACCAGTTGTAGAGAAATTATGAATGACCTAAAATTTTCTTATTCTGGTCTGTGTGATGCAAAGTGTGTGTTTCCAGGGTGAGTGGCCTAGCTATGGGCTTCCTGTTGCCCCTCACTCTTCCTAGCACCCCTTAACCAAAAGGCTTGAGCCCAGAATTAACTCTGGTAGTGGGGAGTAGCAGCAAGTGAAGGGGCTCAGTAACATGAACCGGGCGGTAGAGGTTAGCCTGGGGGCGGGAGTGCACCAGTAGATGAGGCTGGGGTCTCACCCTAACTTCCATTTTAATGCCACTCCAGGACTTTAGGTAATCCAGGAACTGGGTTTCAAACCAGGTATTGTACTTCCCCTTTAAGAGTGTAGCTGCGACCTTAAGAGCGGGAGGGGGAGTAGAGGGGAGGGGAGGGAGAGAGAGAGGGGAAAAGGAAAAAGAGACTTTTATAGTCTAATCCCCAGGGACCCGCTTTAATAAGAGACTTGTGCTCTGCTAATCGGGGGAGGTGTTTGTCAGCAGAGATGGCCTCTGCTCCCCTCCCCCTGCCTCCCCTCCCCCAGCCAACCCCGGACCCCCGCCCCCACCTTTCCTAGGCAGTTCTGCCTGCCCTAGTTCCCTCTACCCTCTCACTCTCCCACCCCAGTCTTCATCCCTGGGAACCCAGCCCCCTGCTCTTCTGGGAGCCAAGCCCAGCCCCTCAGTTTGTCTCTCCTGTGCTCGCTCAGAGGCCCCTGCCCTCTCGCCCAACCTCCTGCCCCTGGGCCATCCAGCCTGAGTTGGGAGAGAGTGAGTGGTGGGGTGGAGGCTGTAAGCAGAGAGGGGGCTGGGCTTTTGCTGAAAATAGTGCAATGACCTCTCTCCCCCATCAGCACCGCCTACTAAACCTGACCTGCTGCCTGCCACCAACCAAATCAATCCAACACAGATGTGGCCCCTTCCCCTCCCCACCAGAGCTGGGCCTAAATGGGTGTTGGGGACTCTCAAGTCCTTTCCCTCTGTAGCTTTACCTGCTTCTTTGTTCCTTCTGCACCTTATCATCTCTACCCTTGAGGTCTGACTCTCTCCTACCTTTGCCCTCTTAACCCCTGCCTCTCCAGTCGAGCCCACCAGTATTCTCCATCTCCCGAACATTTCCTCCCCTTACTGCAACCCTCTAGCCTGCCTTCAGTCTCTTCATTCTTCCCTTACTATCTCCAACCTCTTTCCTTCCCTACATCTTGTCCCTTAGAAACATTGACTGTCTGCATGTGCACAGAGACAGATATGTGGATTCCCTGTGGTAGAGCTAGAGGAACCCTTGTCCAAAGGAACCAGACTTGAGAGGGATATCGCATCACCCTGTCCCAGCTTTAAGTGGGCTGCTTAGTTTATGAAGTGAACATTTATTGAGAAGCTATTATTATTTTTCACATTCTTTTTTTAATGCACAGAATTATCTGTATCACACTGGGGAGTATGGTGGGTAAGGGTAGATACTGGGCAACAAGCCAGGCAATGGTTAATGGTACTGCCAGGGAAGAGTCTAGGAAGAACCTGCCATTCAGCATATGGCATTATGGCAGGTGCAGAAACTACAATGATGGCAAAACAAGCTCAAGACAAGTATAGATCCTCAAAGGAATAAGTATCTAATGGCAAGAAACAGATAATTCTACCTGGACCTGGTGGTACCTGCATGTAATCCCAGCTACTCAGGAGACTGAGTCAGGAATTTTTGAAGTTCAAAGCCCAAGTATAGAGCTCAAAGCCAGCCTGGGCAACTCTGTCTCAAAATAGAGACAGGGAATGTAGCTTAGTGATGGAGTGCTTGCCTAGCAAGGTGTGAGGCCCCAGGTTTGTTCCTCAGTAACACATATACATGCACACACAAATCTCCACACTGCAATTAGACGTGGTATGCATTTGGATGCTTGTCACTCTGCCTGCCCTCCTAACCTCTGAATGTCCACTCCTCATCCCTATATATACCTGACGGGAGCAGATACTGGAAGAACAAAGGGAAAAGACACTGCAGAAGGACATGGTGTGTCATGTTCTGAGTATATAGTCATTAAGTACATTTGGTGAATCCTCTTCCTGGGGCGATGGGGAGCTAACCCAAGACAACAGATGTTACGTTCTCCATGACCGTACAGGCGGTAATACTTGGGTGTAACAGGTAAGGGCCTAGACAGCACCAAACTTACATGGCTCCGGAAAACCCTCACTGCATTCTTCCTATCTACAGTGAGAATGGATATGCCTGTCCAAAGGACACATAACTTAGGGCGTCTCTAACACACTTAGGTGGTTAGGGAGAGCTTGGCATCACGGTACATACTGTAACCTCGGCACTTGGGAAGATGAGATTGGAGGACTGCTGTGAGCTGAGGCTAGCATGGGCCACTTAGTGAGTCCCAGAACAGCCAAGGATACATGACGAAACTGCCTCAAAACAACAAAGACTGAAAGAGTTTAAGGAAAACAGAGGAGCTGGAATAGAAGCAAAGGGATATATTGAGAATCATCCTCAAGAACAAGGGCAAAGGGCCAAAATATAAAGTTGGGACAATGAACCTTTGTAAAGTCTTAGAGGCACTGTACTGAGTAAACAAAGGGAGCTCAAGGGTAAAAAGATGACTGCTTATAGTTGCCTTGGTGTGTTAAGTATTATTTCTGATGCTCTGGACAAGTAGGATACTCCACAGTTCCCTTCCTTCAGACGAGCGAGCGTCTCTGCTGGCAGTGAGGAAGCAGCAGTGGAGAGAGGAATGCTAGCCTAGATCTGAATTCTGCCTTACTTTATAAATTTAGCCCACACTCCATCTCTCTGAACCCTGGGTTATTTCCTCTGATGCCTCTTTTTGCTTTTTTGGGGGGTAAGGGGGGCTGCCAGGTTCCACCTGCTCACGAGACAAACTAGGGCAAGGTAACTTGAAGACAGCAGGTAGCTTCTATGAAGAACATTAAAGATTCAGAAAAAGCTAGAGACTGAGAAACACCAGAGGCAAAGAAGGCTTCAGATGGAGGGAGACACAGTAAGTACCTTAGCGGGTCATTTGGTAGATATGTTAGGAGACATGGTAGAGAGGATGGGTATAGATCGGTAGGGCCTAACAAATTTATTATCCTATAGATTAGATTTTTTTTTTGTTTTTGTTTTTCAAGACGGGGTTTCTCTGCAGATTTGGAGCCAGTCTTGGAACTAGCTCTTGTAGACCAGGCTGGTCTCGAACTCACAGAGATCTGCCTGCCTCTGCCTCCCGAGTGCTGGGATTAAAGGCGTGCGCCACCGCTGCCCAGTTTAGATGAGACAATTTTAGGCACCAGAGACATACTAGATAACAAGACAGGCACAGGAGAAGGGTAAAGAAGAACTGGAAGACAGGCTGAGAAGAATCTGCTAAACCCCTCCACAAACACCCTTTGCTGATGCTGTACCCCCTTCTCTCTTATCAGCGGACCCTGCAGTGCAGACAGATGGCAGCCCTCTCTGTTGCCATTTCCACTTCAGCCCCAAGGTGATGTTCACAAAGGTACTGAAGGCCCAGCTGTGGGTGTACCTTCGGCCTGTGCCCCGCCCAGCCACAGTCTACCTGCAGATCTTGCGACTGAAACCCCTAACTGGGGAAGGGACCGCAGGGGGAGGGGGTGGAGGCCGGCGTCACATCCGTATCCGTTCACTAAAGATTGAGCTACATTCACGGTCCGGCCACTGGCAGAGCATCGACTTCAAGCAAGTGCTACACAGCTGGTTTCGCCAGCCACAGAGCAACTGGGGCATCGAGATCAACGCCTTTGATCCCAGTGGCACAGACCTGGCTGTCACTTCCCTTGGGCCAGGAGCTGAGGGGCTGGTGAGCAGGGGGCCTGAAGTGGTGGTGGATATGTGTAACCTGTCCCCAGGAGATGGGGGTTAGAAAAAGTAGATCAGGAATGTGGAGGCTGGGGCCAGGAACTAATTCCAGAGGAGGTGGAGGTGGGGTGGCAAACTATCACTTTTCAGGGATTTAAGCCAGGTAACAGCTGAAAACTGAAACTGGATTTGGGGTGATGGTGTCAGTTAGTGGGAGACCCGTGGGAACACAAAACTGACCCTTGTCTGGGTGTGGTGTTGTCTAATCCTATCACGAGGGAGGCCAGACAAGAGGATCAGGAGTTCTAGACCATTTTCTGCTACATAGCAAATTTGAGGCCAGCCTGAGCTATGTAAGGTTCCACCTCGAGTCAAAACCAAAGAACCTGGCCATTGATGATGAGGATCTGATGAGGTCACACTGCCAGGAAAGGAAGAATTAAGGAACATGAGCAGAAGAGATAGCTAGATGGCAAGAGAAGTGGGTAGTCTGTTGGTGGGAACAGTGAACAAGCCAAGGTGTCAATGGTTTTTGATCTGATACTCCTGTTGAGATGCAGGTAGGAAAATAAGAGAAACTGTTCAGGGCTATGTCACATCTCTTTCCCCTCTCCCTGACCCTCAGCATCCTTTCATGGAGCTTCGAGTCCTAGAGAACACAAAAAGGTCCCGGCGGAACCTAGGCCTGGACTGCGATGAACACTCCAGTGAGTCCCGCTGCTGCCGATACCCTCTCACGGTGGACTTTGAGGCTTTTGGCTGGGACTGGATCATCGCACCTAAACGCTACAAGGCCAACTACTGCTCCGGCCAGTGCGAGTACATGTTCATGCAAAAGTATCCACACACCCACTTGGTGCAACAGGCCAATCCAAGAGGCTCCGCTGGGCCCTGCTGCACCCCTACCAAGATGTCCCCAATCAACATGCTCTACTTCAATGACAAGCAGCAGATTATCTACGGCAAGATCCCTGGCATGGTGGTGGATCGCTGTGGCTGCTCCTAAGGTGTGGGCTACAGTGGATACCTCCCTCATAGACCCTCCCCCAAGACCCCAGCCCTGGTCCCCATTCCCCCAAGCTCTAGAGTGCCCTCCACCTCTTCCCACGAACATCACACCTTGTTCCCTGACCAAGCAGTGTGCAATACAACAGAGGGAGGCAGGTGGGGATGGAGGGTGAGGGGCTGGGAGAAAGGAAGGGCAGTCAGGGTGGAATGTACCTGAGATTTGCAGGTGAGAAGGCTTGGCAAGAAGAGATGTAGAGACAGAGGAAGAAGATGGAAGGATAGAGACAGAGGAGCAAACAGAGCAACACTAAGAAGGCAAAGGAATAGAGGCTAAAGACAGACAAGGAGAGAGACTGAAATGGGAGTAAAATGAAAGCCCTGCCCCAAGCCTCCTTTCTTCTACCAGCAAGGTGAGGCTTGATATAGATTGGGGAGTTCCCCTGACAACTCAGTAGGAGTAAATCAGAAGTCCATTCTTAGCTTCTTCCCTCTCTCCTTCCAACAGTAGCCAGAAGTGGAATAAGGATGGGGCAAAGGAAGGACCTGGGAATTTTTTATTTATTTATTTATTGTGTCTTTTTTTTTTTTTTTTTTTTTTTGGTATTTGGCTTTACTGGAATAGGAGGGCCCCTGTCCACTGTGCCCCACTGGTCCCTTACTCCTCAATACCAACCTACTTAAGCACTTGTATTAAGCCTCCAGGGTTGGGAATGGGAGTAAAGGACACATGGAAGCTTCTAACCCATAATCACCCTAACCAACCTTCTTGAGCCAAACGGGTTGAGCCGAGTGGTCATGGAAACAAAAAAGTTCAGACTTAAGAGCTGGGAGGGGGGGAACCTCAACATCCAGATCTATGAGAGCTACTAAACTACCCCTCAGGCCTACCTTAGTTGTGGTACTATTAGCCAGAGGGCACAGCCTGCTTATCCCCAATCCCTCTCAGCCAAGAGACCAAAGAGCCTGTGGAATGCCCCTGCTCTCAGCCTCTATCTTCAGGTCAATAAAAATTAGAGATCCCAGAGTCCCCCCAGGTCTGGGAAGGGTTAAGGATCAAAAACAATAGTAACTAGGCTGAAGGCTATAGGGCATCTGAATCCAAATCACTGCTCTAGGCTAGGGAGTACAGCCAGCAGACCAAGGTGGAAGGGATTCTGAAGGGGGACATTTTAGTCCCCCTACCCCAAAGCTCAGGGTGGAAGAAGGGAGAACAAGGGAGAAGAGTGTCTATAATTTTATCTTTTATTTTTGGAATATAGCAGTACCTGACAGCAGGGATGGGACAGTACAGGCATGTGACAAGGCCAGTTACAGCAGAGGATGGGAGGATGGAGAATCCTTGGTTTGGAAGGCTTAGGAAGCAGGCAAGCGATTAGCTGCCACTTCAAGTCACCACCTGGGCCCATTCATTCCTCCCACAATCCGACCCACCCTCCTCTGGACTCACTGTGCCTCAGTTTCTTCCCCTTGATGGAATGAGAAACAGCAGCACCCGCCACAGCCAAGAGATGAATTCTGAGCACTTACCACGGGCACTTTATGGACATAAAATACCTCTCGCTGTGGGACTAAATAACCAGGGCACCACAATGGTGGTGAAGAGATGTGAGGCTCAAAGGAGTCAGGCTTCAGAGCACAAGTACCCTCTGCCTCTCAGCTGGACAATGCCTGAAGCCAAGGAGTTGAAAATCTCCACACCCTAACCATACCTCACCTGTGGCCTCTGGGCTCCAGACAAGATCTTGAGAGGATGGGGGAAGAGGGGGAGATTACAGCAACATGATCATGAGTAGAGCCAGACATGACGTAGAAAAGTACTGAACCAAGGCCTGGCCAGGGAGGTCTGTGCTTCCTGAGATCATGCTTCTCTCACTTGGGCCAGACCATAGGAAGGACAAAGGTGTGTGACTATCCTTGGTACCTAACTCCTATCTCACAGTGAGAAAAGGAGATGTCTCCTACGAAGAATGGACAAGGGCTGTTAAGCCTTTCAACTCACTTCCCATGTAGCAGCTGTTAGTCCCAAGCCTCTCTCTGGCCCTGTTCTTCATCTTTTTTTCTACCCCATCTTAAAGAACAAGACACATTTGACCATCACCGCCAACCATACTTCCTTGGTGGAGGAGAGCAATAGAAAACAGTGAGAAGATGCTTTCCTCCAAGGTCAAATGTCTATTGATCTTGGAAAAGGTAAGGGTCGGATAATTAGGTTATCAGGTAAACTTCTCTACTATAGTTTAGAGAGCTGAGGCATTAAACTTCAAATACTGCCTCTTTATCACCGCCAAGTAAATACCTTTCCAGGGGGAAAAGGTTCTCTTATGAATACAAACCTGAGTTAAGCCTCAGTTTCTTGGTCTTTTCTATCCCCTAAGAGGCTTGAGGACATGGCCTAGCAATTCAGTGGGAGCTGGCACTTCCCACACCTTACCTGTGCGGACTAGCCAGTGCTCCTCTGAAAGTGTCATTCATTATTAGTGTAATTCTTAACTTTGTGTATCTGTTATATCATGTGTGTTTGAGGAGTATGGGCTGACAGGGCACCGGAATGCCAGGAAAGGACTTCCTCACTGACATCAAGGTTAGAGGGAGGAACCATTGCAAAAGGCCATCAGGCAGTTTTTAAGTTATGTGACAGAGGGCAAAGATGGCCATAGGGTGCTCTGAGTTTTGGAACGGTCACATGACACAATCCAGCACTTGAACCTGAAAAAAGAAAAATAAAAGCAGTCAAAGAGTTTAGAATTCAGTGGTGAGCTCTTCTCCCTGACTGAGTGTCACGTTTGCACCCGGGAGACTAAGAACTAAAGAGGCTTTGAGAGAAGAACAGACTCAGATGAGTCCTTGGAGCAAGAGAGGAGGCACTGAGAGCATAGGGAATGATGACACTGGGAGAGGACTTAAGAGTTCTTCAGAGAGCTGGATATAAAACAGTCCCAAAGATCACAAAACACCTACTTGCACAGAATGAAGAGTCTAGGCAAGGAAATAATCTAACAGAGTCCTCCAATCCTGGCTGCCTCGAGAGTATTCCCACATCAAGCTGGCAGCTCCCCACTGTAGTTCAGTGTTTCAAACATTGAATCCACTATAAAAACTCCCACATGCCCACAGCATAATTCCTAAGCATTCGAGTAATCTTGCTTGAGTCACAGGATTCAATGTACCACCTGGCTTTCTCTGTCCCATTAGTTCCATTAAAGCTTTCCTGCCAATGAGCTAGACTAAGGGGGCTCTTGGTCTCACATATATGTGCCCCCTAAAGGAGCCGGACTGCATAAACAGGTAAATTTATATACACAAAGGCCCAGATTACACCACTCACCACCCAACCCCCATCCTCTAGCTGGAACCTGCTTGTCCAGGTGTGTGTGTGTAGGTCCCCATTTGTCCTAGATCTCAGTTTTACTTTGGTAGACTTCAGGGTGGACACTATGTAAACTACATCAGGAATGTGTGCTGGGCACACGATAACATCATTGAATTCTCACTGCGACCCTCACAATAGTTTGGAAACAGGCACAGAGCAATTAAGTAATTTGCCAAATCAGGATCCAGTAGTAGTAAGGTAGAACAAGGAATCAAACCCGGGTAGATAACATGCAATAACATGTTTTAATCTATTTAATCTGTTGTTAAATTATATGAGAGATGGAAAACTGAATTCAGGGACAACAGAAGTGAGAAAGCAAGAAACACCTTGGATCCAAAGGGCTGGCTGAGTATGGAACCTTTTCCAGTATCTTTCAGGAGAAAAACAAGTGAGCTTATGGATGGGGATGTAACATAGCTGATAGAGTGCTTACCTAATGTGCATGGAGTTCCTGCCTAACACCACACAAAACCAGGCATGCTGGCACAAGCCTGTAATCCAAGCCCTTGGGAGAGAGAAGCAGAAAGATCCTGAAATCCAAGGCCACCCTCAGCTTGCTTCATAGCTCATATGAAGTCACCCTGGGCTATAAGAGACTTTGCCTCAAGAAGGGAGGTTAGAATTCGGAGGGATTAATAAACAGAAAATAAGTGCCACTGTCTGAGGCCTTGTACAAGAGAGCAGTTAAGAAAAACTTAACTGCTGGTCTACAGAGCTAGGTTTAGGATAGCAAAGACTACACAAAGAAACCCTGTCTCAACCCCGCCCCCCCAAAAAAAAAGAAAAAGAAAGGAAGAAAGAAAAGAAAAACTTATCCTAGCTGGGCATGGCGGCACACACCTCTAATCCCAGCACTCAGGAGGTAGAGGCAGGTGGATCTCTGAGTTCCTAGCCAGTCTGGTCTACAGAGTGAGTTTCAGGACAGACAGGGCTACACAGAGAAACCCTGTCTCAAAATCCAAAAAAAAAAAACAAAAACAAAAAAACAAAGAAAAGTCATCCTATCTCAACTATCTGATTTTCCTCCATTTCTCATGTCAACTAACAAGTCTCAAAGACTAAGAAATTCTGCTTTCATACCTTCCTTCCTTCTTCCTAAAGTCTTCAGCCCAAAGCTTCTAACCTTTTTCCTTCACCTGTTCTCAGGGCGGACAGAACCATAAAAAGGTACAGTATCACAGCTAAGGGCTCCAGTCCTCACTGTGGCTATAGCACTGACCAAATCCCTTAAGAACTCCAGGGGAATGTTGATGCTGCATCAACTGGGGGATGAAGAGCAGTGCTTGGGTCCCAAAGGACTGTCTAGTCAAACAAAATGGACTTAGGCTTTAAGGACTAAATTAGTAAAAACATAGGCATTCTGATCTATTCATGCTCACTGTGCAAAATGACTAAAAAGACACAGAACAGATGCTCAGGCTTAGAAATTAAGAGAATCTTCTGGCCAGTGTATGAACAGCTGGAGAAATGGAACAAAAAGGGTTAATTAAAAGGAAAAAAAACCACTACACATTTGAGAAGCACCATAAAAGATTTGGGAAAAGCCAAGAGTGGTGGTGCACACCTTTAATTGAGGCGGATAGACCTCAGTGAGTTTGAGGCAGGTCAGGGGTACAAAATCAGACTCTGGGTTTTGGTCTAAGATTTGGGTAAAGCAAACTAAGACAATGATTATACCTTAAAAGACGAGGACCTGGGGTTAGTAAGTAAATGTCTGCTGCTCAGTACAAAGACCCTGAGTTTGGACTCCTAGTTCCTACATAAAAAACCAGGTCCAGCAGTATTGTCTGTAACTCCAGAACTGGAGGTTAGAAACAGGTGGATCCTTGGGAATTATTGGCCAGCCAGCGTAGCTAAATCAATGAGCTACAGATTCAGTAAGGGGTCTTGTCTCAATAAATTAATGGTGATCAATTGAGGAAGAAACCTGATTGGACCACCAGCTTCAACAGGCACACATACCTAGCCATATGAACACATATGTACGTCACATGCACATAAAAATAAAACCATAAAAAGAATCTTAGCCAGGCATGGTAGAAATCCCACCACTACTAATAATCCTAGCACTCAGGAGACTGAAGCTGAAGAATGCTGTGAAGTTAGAACCAGCCTGGGCTACAAAGTGAGACACCATCTCAAAAATGAGGGGTAGGAGAGATCAGAGAGAATCCGAGGTTAAATTGAGTGTGTCTCTGCAAGGTTATGGAGGATAAACAGATTAAGATCAGAGTGGGGCTGTGGTGGTGCACACCTTTGATCCCAGAGCACAGTGGGAAGAGGGTAGGGGGTAGCAAATCTCTGAATTCAAGGTCGGCCTGGTCTACAGAGCAAGTTCCAGGGCAGTCAGGTCAACACAGAGAAATCCTATATAAAAAAAAAAAAAAAAACAAACAAAAAGCAAGCAAGCAAACAAACAAAAACAAACAACGACGACAACAAAAACACAGATACCAGGAGTGACTTTAATAGCAACATTGAGGATACAGAGGCAGGTAAATTTCTGTGAATTTGAGGCCAGCCTCATCTATGTACGGACTTACAGGACAGCCAGAGCTACTTCACAGATACAACCTGTCCCAAAAATAAATAAATAAAGCTGGGCGGTGGTGGTGCACGCCTTTAATACCAGCACTCAGGAGGCAGAGGCAGGCAGGTCGCTGTGAGTTTAGTCTACAGAGCAGGTTCCAGGACAGCTAGGGCTGTTACACAGAGAAGCCCTGTCTTCAAAATAAAAAAAACAATAACCAAACCCCCCAAATTAAAAGACCTATACTGCTACATTATATTATCTACATTTATTTCTTCAATATTTATTTATTTACAGTCATTCTGAGATATAAATCCTAATAAACCTATACTCTGTTTCTTAATACAAAACAGTAATTTTCTGGTTTTCAGATGAAGACACTGTGGAGAGGAAAAAATTAACTGGAGGTTACAGTCTTATGTAAAAAAGGGGAGTAGGGCCAGAAGAGAATGGTGGGAAGAGAACTGCATCCAATTACATCATTTGGCTGAGGAGGTGACAAATTATACAATAAATGGGCAACCTTGGCTCTGTTCACCATGGCACCACTGAAGCTTTCCTAAAGTGTCTAAACTTAGGTTCTCACCTTTCTTAGGAGGCAGACTGATGCAGGAGCCAGCTGGCCTTGAATCTGCAGTGCTCCATGGCGCAAAACTGTAATGTTAGCAAGGTGAACTCTCGATTAATCACAAAACCAGCTGGGTTTTGGTAGAAATGAGGATGAAGATTTACATCACAGCAACACAAGGTTTAATTATGTCAGCAAAGTTTTCAAGTAAGGTAACTTCCCAAAGAAATCTCCAAAAAACCAAGCATTTATTGATCCGGAAATATAGAGACTGAAACGAGAAGCCCATGCAGGTGTGGTCACAGCTCTAAGAAAGGCTGCCTCAAGGCCTCCTGGTCGACACAGCATGTCTCAGGCCAGGTTACAGTGAGATCTGTCAATACCAGGAGGAAAAAAAAAAGGATGTAGGGAGGGGACTTATATTAACCTATCAAAAAGGCTAAGTAGCAGGTTTCAGATCTACATATAACTTAAGAGAAACAAGCAGTCTGCTTAGACAAGCAAATGATTCCTACTTAGGTGACTCAAAAAGGAAAGTGAATTTTAGTGATATCTAAGACATCACTGCTGTGGCTGCAATAGCATTCTGCAAAACAAGAGGACAAACTAACACAGAGCCTCACTACAAAGTGCAGGCATGGCTGGGACCACTGTGTAATAGTAAAGTGCTTACCCATCAGGTACAAGGCCATGTTTGATCCCCAGTACTGGGATGGGGGAGCAAACGAAAACCAGGCATCTTGTTCTACATATGTCCCAGTGACCTAGGTAACAATACTTAACATCTCTGACATACAGTCATGCTTTAGATTCCTATACTCCTATCTAAGGACTGGCCAGTCCATCTGCCTTTCTCAACTATAACCAGCAAGCTCCCATACACTGGCTTCTGCTCTAATCAGAGAGTACCATGTCATACCATTTTGGAAAACAGGGCCCTTTCAGAATGGATTCTATTTTATTCAGCCACACTTACTTTAAAGCAGAAGACTATTCGTCACCAGCCCAATATCTTACCTTTACATTTCCTAAAATCTCCACACTTTCTCCACATTATCTCAAGGGGTTATTTCAACCTCTACTTATTTATTTGCTTTTTCAAGACAGAGTTTCTCTATGTAGCCCTAGATGTTCTGGAATTCACTCTGTAGACCAGGATGGCCTTGAATTCCGAGATCCACCTGCCTATGCCTCCTGAGTGCTGGGGTTAGAAGCAGGTGCCACCAACGCCCAGCTATTTCAAGCTTTGGGTGACTTGGCCTCATCATGAAAAATAAATAAAAGCATATCTCTGAGTATTAAGAAGATAAGAAAGAGGCTTAAAAGGTAGGCTCAATCTTCTTATCTTCTTTCCTATGAGATAAAGGCATTACAGTTAATTCCCCAATATTTCCCACTGACATTCCCTCTGTGTGGTCTAATCTGGCTCTAGGAATTTAAAGGAGCACCTAATAAAACACATGTTCTCTTTTCTTTCTCTTTTTATTAATAAGCAAAATAATTAAAAACAAAAATATAACAACCTTAATGCAGAGTAGCAGTTAAATCAAACTGCTGCTGGAATTTAAGGATGTACCTATCTAAGGCACACACTTCCTCACTGTGAGGCACATGACTGTATGTAGGGTGTGTGTGTATAAAAACCAAGAAGACTTTGAGAAATGGAAACCACTATGGGGCAGAAAGCATGAACTTTTCATTATGCAATCCCAAAACGCTCTGCTCTTTTCCTTTTCTTTGCCTGTAATGAAAAAGCAAGAAAAAAATTAGATTGCAAGACAACAGCAAGATTAAGTTTCTGTCAGCTTTAACCCAAACCCACATTAACTGTCAAAAGGCCCAAGAAGAGATAACCACTGACTTCAAACCAGAGACTTTATTCCTGAATCCCTACAGCTATCCAGTCAGAAATAGGGAGGTTTCGTGAAAAAGAAAGGTGAGAAATGAAGGCAAAACACATCCATACACATAACACATCCATACACATAACATAACACATCCATACACATAACATATCCATACACATAACATAACAACACATCCATACACATAACAACACATCCATACACATAACATAACAACACATCCATACACATAACAACATATCCATACACATAACATATCCATACAAATAACATATAAACACATCCATACACATAACATAAAAACACATCCATACACATAACAACACATCCATACACATAACATAACACATCCATACACATAACATAAAAACAAAGGTTGAACAAACAAAATATAACATGACAGAGAAATAAAGGTTAAATAAACAGGGTGTGAGGTGGGAAAACAACCAAGGGAGAATGGGAGAAGGAAAGAGTGGCAGAAAATGAAAGATCTCAGTGGACAATGGGTGAGCAATACCATCCACAGAGTAACTAGAATGAGGCACTAGCTATGTCTTAGGCCTCTAGCTCACAGAGAAGTTGACTCTTCAATGCGGAAAGAGTAAGTTGGAGAAGGGTGTTTACAAGAAAGTCCTTATTATGGATCTCCCTCCCTCCCTCCCTCCCTCCCTCCTTCCCTCCCTCCCTCCCTCCCCATTTGGTTTTTCAAGAACTAGCTTTGTAGACCAGGCTGGCCTTGAACTCAAGAGATCCTCCTGCCTCTGCCTTCTTAGTGCTAGGATTAAAAATGTACACCACCACTACCAGTAGCCTCAAACACGTGTTCCTCTTGCCTCTGCCTCCCCCAGCAAATCCTACCAGCATGCTCCACTACAACCGGTTTGCTTTTTTTTTTTTTAAATGGAATCTTTCCCCTCATGTCAGAATATTCCTAAGCAGATTTCATCTTGTAAAGTGGTACTGTGATGCCTCTAAGCATAACATAACATAACTGGTAGCCTAGCTACTTTCAGATACCTACTTAACTACCCGTGTCATATGGGACTACAACGGGGCTCAGAAGTTATGTATATTATGCATCTCTTAAAGAAGACAGTACAGAGAAGACAGCACAAAATGAGTCGTGAGTGACACAGAAAAAGTTCCTGTATCCTTTATGTTCATTTCAACTATGCCCCAGAACACACAGAAGTTTTCTGTAGTTAATTCACACTGCAGGTTTGATACAGCTTTTTTAAAAGCAGAATACACTACAAGCCCATTTCACTTGGACTAATGACATAATTCCTTGAAATGAGACAAAACTCCTCTGGCCCATGTAAACTGCAAGAGCCTCAGAAGCTACTACTCCCTTACAGACAATGACTTCCAACCAGAGCCACTGTTCCTACTTAGTGAAACACCTGGCTTTATCGACGGCTTCCACCTAAGAAGTGATTCTAAGCAGAACTGAAGCAAGCTCATCTTGTTAAATCAGTAAACTTAATAGTAATAGTGTTTTATTTCAGTAGAACAAAGTCTACAGATTCCTTTAGTTTTTTCCCTAGTAAAGAGCATAAATTGATTTGACTATATTTTTTTTAGATTTCTTTTATGTGTATGACTGTTTTGCCTACATACAATTATGTGCACCATGTACATGCTAGATATCAGACACAGGTCCTCTGCAAGAGCAACAAGTGGTCTTAACTGCTAGGCCATCTCTCCAGCTCTTGATTTATAATTTTCATGGTAATTGGTAAAATGCTTACTGTACAAATAACCATGAGGACTGTGCCTGTAAAGCTATCACTGGACAGGGGAAGATAAGTAGATTCCTGGAGCTCACTGACCAGGCAGCATAAACCATTAGTGACATCCAGATTCAGTGTGAGAGGCCATCTCAAAAAACAGAGAGGAGCCAGGCAGTGGTGGCACATGCCTTTAATTCCAGTACTCTGGAGGCAGAAACAGGTGGATCTCTGAGTTTGAGGCCAGCCTGGTCTACAAAGAGAGTCCCAAGACAGGCGCCAAAGCTACAGAGAAACCCTGTCTCCAAAAATGAAAACAAACAAACAAACAAAAAAAACAGAGAGGAAAGGTGGGTGTTAGTGGCGTACACCTTTAATCCAAGGAAGCAGAGACAGGTAGGTCTCTGTGAATCTGAGGCCAGCCTGGTCTAGAGAGAAAGTTCCAGGACAGCCAGGATGACACAGAGAAACCAGAACCATTCCCCCACCCCCCACGAGTCCTAGAAGTATGAGAAGACAAGTGGAAGTGCCAGTCAAGCAAGCCTGACAACTGACCAGCTGAGTTCAGTCTCCAGAATGCTCACAAGCCAGCCCACCTGAATAAGCTCACAATTACAGAAACGAAACTTCCACAGTTGTCCTCTGACCCCCCACACAGAAGCCTTGACATGGGATGGCATATGTGTGCATGTGCACACACAATTTTGGTGGGGTTTTGTCTCATTGTATTACTAGCGCTATGAAGCACTCTAAATTTAGTTCACCTCTGTATCCTCTGTGGTTCCAGTTCCAGCTGAACTTGTCACAATCCCAAATCTCTCCTTCCTTTTTTTCAGCTTCTCATCATCCTCAGACTGTCAAAGGATAAAGGCAACAGTTAAAACAAGTTATTCTCTATTTACGAAGTTTATAGGAATAAAACTAATTTATTGGTTACAATATGCAAGCCAACCTTATATATCAAGAGCCAAGGATCACACAAATACAAAAGACAGAGGAGAAAATAAACACCCTCGTACTGTGATTTAGCTGTAATCTGGCCCCAAGGATTCATGTGCTGTAAGTCTGGGGAGTACCTCATGTGACAACAGTGGGAAAGGAGGTCTTTAAGAGGCTGGGCACTAAAGGCCGTGGCCAGGCCATGCGCAGTATTTGTTCAGAAAGGATTAAGACAGTTCTTGTGGAAGCCTGAGTGGATTCTTGTGAAAACAAATCATTCTAACAAACCTAACCTCTGCATATGCTCTGACCTCCTGTTTGGAAATGTGATCTTCTCCTCCTGCAACATTCCTTCCATGATGTAACACAACCAGTGAGATGGGGGACCCTTGTTGCTATTTGGACTTTCAGCCTCTAAACTGTGAGCAACTTTTGTTATCAAGTTGCTCAGCCTCACGTTTTGTAATGAGAGACTAGTACAGTCAGCACGCAGCACGCTGTACTAAGAGGAACTAACACTTACGTTGAGTAGTAGCCTTAAAACAGTACAGTGAAAAAGTCAGTCAGGCATGGTGGTAAATATAATACCAGCACTTAGGAGAAAGACTCAGGAAGACTGTGAATTCAGGGATGGTCTGGAGTACAGTGAGTTTCAGGCCAGTATGAACTATATAGCAAGACACTGTCTCAAAAAGTAAAAGGCTAAGATGGCTGAGTCACAGGAAAGTGCTAGATGTATAAACACAAGAACATAAACTCAATTCCCAGCACCCATGTGAGAGACTGGATTAGGAACTATGTGTTTGTAATACCAACACTGAGGAGAAACAGATAAGCAGATAAATCTCTAGGGTTCACTGGCCAGTCAGTCTAACCTAATTAGTAAGCTCCATGTCAATGCAAGACTATCTCAAAAAACACAGTGGAGCCAGCTGGACAGCTTAGCCAATAGAAGCGCTTGCTGGCAAGACCGCCTGAGAATGATTCCTGACATCCACAACTGATTCATCCAAGCTTCTCCTGTGAGACAGACAGACTCACACATACATGCAGCACCTGAATAACACCGTGGTTGACCTCTGGCATCCATATATACATGAACCCACATACATTTAATTTTTTTTTAATTTAAAAAGAAACACATGGGGGATAGAGAGACGGCTCAGGGTTAAGAGCTCTGGTTGGTTTTCCAGAGGTCCTGAGTTCAATTCCCAGCAACCACATGATGGCTTCCAACTATTTGTAATGAGATCTAGTGTCCTCTTCCGGCCCACAGGCACACAAGCATGCAGAACACTACATGATAGATAGATAGATAGATAGATAGATAGATAGATAGATAGATAGATAGATAGATAGACAGACAGACAGATAGATAGATAGATGATAGATAGAGCCCCAATCAAGAAATTGCCTTTGGCTGGTGATGATGCAGGCCTGTAATCCTAGCACTTGGGAGGAATAGGCAGGTAGATCTCTGAGTTCAAGGCCAGTCTGGTCTACAGAGTGAGCTTCAGGACAGCCAGGCCTACACAGAGAAACCCTGTCCTGAACGAAAATAAATAAATAAAATGAAATGAATAAAAAATTTTCAATTCCACACTAAGAGAGCACCCGAGTAAGCGCAACACAAACAATACACTACAGCTGAAACAGCCATCACTGGAAGCACAAACAAACCTGAAGGCCATTTTACCTTACAAATCCTACTACAAAATGCATGTTTACCTGTAATATGGTGAGCCAGCATTTTTTTGTGTATTTTAATTATTATTATATTATTAGTATGTGTATATGATGGAGGGCACCTGAGGTCATAGGTTACCCCTGTAAAGTCATTTCTCTTCCATTTTTTAATTATTTTTTATTGAGCTCTACATTTTTCTCTGCTCCCCTCCCTCTTCAACCATCCCCCAAGATCCCCATGCTCCCAATTTACTCAGGAGATCTTGTCTTTTTCAACTTTCTACTTCCCATGTAGATTAAATCTATGTAAGTATCTCTTAGTGTCCTCGTTGTTGCCTAAAATCTCTGGGATTGTGGTTTGTAGGATGGCTTTCTTTGCTTTATGTTTTAAAACCACCTATGAGTGAGTACATGTGATAATTGTCTTTCTGTGTCTGGGTTACCTCACTCAAAATAATGTTTTCTAGCTCTATCCATTTTCCTACAAAATTCAAGCCGTTGTTATTTTTTTCTGCTGTGTAGTACTCCATTGTATAAATGTACCACAAACAAAAATCTCATTTATAAAGTAAGAATTGACACCATATAAGAACAAAAAAGAACAGGGAGCGGCAAGATAACTCAGCAGGTAAAGACCCTTACTTGTCAAGCTTGATGCCCTGAGTTCATCTCTGGTATCCACTTAGTAGAGGGAGAAGAATAACACACACAAGAAAAATGAACATTGCCTGGTGGTGCTGACACATGTCTTTAACCCCGGCACTCTCCCAGCACTCAGGAGGCAGAGATAGTAGGACAAGTTCAAAATCAGCCTGGTCTACAAAGAGAGTTCCAGAACAGCTAGGGCTACACAGAGAAACTGTCTCAAAAAACCAAAGAGAAAAAAAAAAAAAAAAAAAAAAAAAAAAAAAAAAAAAAAAAAAAAAAAAAAAAAAAAAGAAAAAGAAAAATGAACAGAGTAACAAAAAGAACAGAATAGGCTTGGATTATAGGTGGTAGCTCATGCCTATAACCAAAGCACTCAGTACAATGAGGTCATCACAAGTTTAAGATCAGCCTGAAATACAGAAAGAGATCCACTCCTCCCATAAAAAAAAAAAAAAAAGACGAGAAAAAGAAAAGAAAAAAAGAGGAAGCATGCAGGACAGAAAGCATAATCTATATTTAATAAGCTTTCATTTAACATGTATTTATTATTTTTGGTTTTTGAAACAGGGTATCTCTGTCTAGATCTGGCTGTCCTAACCACCTCCGTAGACCAGGGTGGCCTCGAACTCAAGAGACCCACCTGCCTCTGCCTCCGGAGTGCTATGATTAAGGGTGTGTGCCACCACCATCAGCCTGCTAAACATTTATTTTTATTTAAAGGTTTATTTTTATTTTTAAATGTGAGTATGTGTACATGCCTGAGAAAGCCAGAAGAGGGCGTCAAATCCCCTGGAGCTGCCCACATGGGTTTGGAAACCAACTCAGGTCCTCTACAACAGTAACTATGTGCTCTCCAGACCCATCACTGCGCTTCCCGCTATAAAGGCAGTGTAAACTGGGCCCTTCAGAAGGTACTCTTATATTTTCCAAACTGGCTTCTCTCCTTGTTCTTTTATATATATGCCAAGTCCTCAAGGAATATTAAGAAAAAGACCCAATGAAAGAACGACTAAGACATTCAAGAATGCTCTAAGATAAAAATCACATGAACACAAAAGTGTTTACCACATAGGAACTATCATGAGGTAAATATTAGGTTGTATTATAATGATTATTGTTACTGCTGTTTTGTTTTAATCAGGTAACCCAGGCTGTCCTTGAACCCTTGAATTGTCTCAGCTTCCCATGTTCTGGGATTACAGGCATATACCATATAGAATTCAGGTGTAGGGGGGGTATGTGAGCTTGTATGTGTGCAGGTACGTGTGTGTGTAGACCCAAGGTTAATGTGGGTGTCATTAATCATTCTTCACCTAATATATTTAAGCAGGGTCTCTGATAACTGTCAAACTCAGATCATGTTTGGGATAACTGGCTTGCTTGGGGAATTTGCTGCTTCTGCCTCCCATATGCTGATACTATAGGATGGCTACCACTGCTTTTAAATGGGTTCTAGGCATCTGAACTCTAGACCTCAAACTTGAACAGCAAGTACTTTCTTTATCTAGTGAGTCATCTCCCTACCCTCAGGTATTTTTACTGACACATTCTTTCTGGTACCTTGAAGTCTGAGACCACCAACAATTTTTGGAGCTCACTGTGCTAGCAATTCTTCACACAAGTCAGGATCACAGCAGAGTGGCACGAATCAATTACCAAGGAAACTCCAGTCATTTGAACAGGTGATCAGATAGAGTGCTAAAACTTTATGTGTGAGCCAAGCATGGTGGCACACGCCTTTAATCCCAGCACTCAGGAGGCACAGGCAGGTGGATCTCTGTGAGTTCGAGGCCAACCTGGTCTACAGAGTGAGTTCCAGGACAGCCAAGGCTGTTACATGGAGAAATCCTGTCTCGAAAAACCACACACACAAATTAGGTGTGGCCGAATACTCAGGACAATGTATAGTCTTGTCCACTGAGCACCATTAACTTAGCATTCTTACTAGGTCTCTGAAAATCTGGCTACCATACACTTGACTGTCTTTAATCAACTATAATGATTAACAACTGGAAAAACAAATACATACAGAAGTGAAGCTCAGTGCTGAGCAGAGATTCTAATTCTAGACCCCTGAAGAAATGCTTTCATTGACTTATGTAAAATTACTTTGCTATTGACAGGATCTTTCTATGTAGCACAGGACAGCCATGAACTCAACAGCCTCTTGTTTCAGTATTCAGAGTTGGGATTATATATTCCATATTAGGCATAAATCAACATTTTCAATGGCACCACAATCATAAAATTAGTTCATTCATTTGTTATTCAAATTATCAATAGAATCCCTTTAGGTCAAACACCACTTGAGGCCCTGGGAATACAAATACAAATAAAATAAAGATCTTATAAAATTAACCTCATGAGGTTGACCTTGGAGTTACTGTAAAGATGTGTGTTATTCTTCTCTACATTACTAAATTATCTATCACATCAGGCTGCTGGGAGGGGGACATTGATTTTTCTTTCTAATTCCAGATCACAATGTGCTTTTCATAAGCAACCTGCTAATAAACTCTTACACCAATGTGAATAGCAATGCAACTATACTTCTCTCTACTGCTACAAAGTCTAGAGCCAAGAGTGTCCTTTATCTTTGAGACGTGATTTTGAAAATGTTACTAGAAAAGGGGGGCCCAGATCAAGTCCAGTGTTCAACAGTTTGTAATCCCAGTTACTGAGCAGTTAGAGAATTATGATTTTTAAAGTCAATCTGTTATAAAATCCTGTCTCAAAACAAAATTTTTATTTATTTTTTCATACAGTATAAGCTTTAACATATAAATTTGATGTCACTTTATCTGTTGTTAGTTACATCAGTCTAAAAAAAATTTTTTTTTTGGTTTTTTTTTTTGTATTTTTTTTGAGACAGGGTTTCTCTGTAGCTTTAGAACCTGTCCTGGATCTAGCTTTTGTAGACCAGCCTGGTCTTGAACTCACAGAGATCCGCCTGCTTCTGCCTCCCAAGTGCTGGGATTAAAGGCGTGCGCCACCATAACATAATCTTGGGTATGATTAAAGAAACACAAAAAGTAAATGCAATTTCTACTTCCAATTAGCATTTTTCTCCTCCAATGGGTCTTTCTCTTGGCAAGAACCAAGTGCAAGGGAGTTCATTTGTAATTTGTTCAGTTGTCTGTCTTTTGTGTCTCTGCATTCTGCCCAGATGGGACTTTGCGGTTTTCTGAAGTACATGCATCTTCCAAAGTACAGCTCTTTGAAAAGAGCTGGGAATGCTGTTCAGTGATAAGAACACTTGCCTAGCCTCAGCAGGGCCTTGGGTTTATTAATGTTTATTAATCCATGGTACTGTAGAAAGGAGAGGAAGAAAGAAAGAAAAAAAGGAGCCAGAAGTACTGAAATGGAAGAGAGAAATACAAAATCCAGAGTGATCCAAATCAGTATCAGAGGCAAACACTTAGAAAGAAAAATGATACAGCTAATTATAGCACTGCTGCTAACTCTTAAGAAGTGACTTCACCCAAGCCTGGGATAGCCCAGCAGTTAAGGGGCAGAGGTAGGCAAGATCTCTGTGTGTTCAAGACCAGCCTGGTCTAAAGGGTGAGTTCCAGGATAGCCAGGGTTACACAGTGAGACTCCGCCTCAACAACAGCAACAACAAAAAGAATTTACTCCACCCTAAATATAACAGGAATGTTTTGAAATATCTCAACTATTCTAAGGGAGCAAAAAAGGAGGTACTAGGTTAGAACTACATATTTTGACTCAAGAGCTTGTGTGGCAACCATTTTCACTGCAGTCAGGAATTAAGAACACAGTAGAAAATTACCTACAGCAATTGGCAACTGATAACAGAGTTTTTAAAAAGTGATTTTCTTTTTTTCCCAGCAGAATGCCAACATTAATATCTCCAAAAATGAGTTCAAACTTTTGTTGGTTTCCAAACTCAACTTTTATCTTCAAGATTCAAATTGAAAAGAACATTTTATAAAACTAATTTTATCTTGAATACACAAGTACTGCTCACAGACTTTGCCAAAAACACAGTGTCCTGTGAGCAGTAAGTTCAAGCACTCAAAACAGTCACCACCTTCAATCTGAGCAGCACCACTCTCGCTTCTACAGAGAGACCACAAGAAACAGGGACCTGAAGTGTAGTCAGGCACATTTAAAAGTTTTGAACTCAGAAATTCCCAAGAAGACAGAAGTAGTCACTGGACTCAAATAAGAAAAATCCTCATTATTATCTTAAGAGACCAAAGCTGGGTACCCTTTTACTGGTGAATGCAACAAAGTTATTCATCCATCAGCCCTCTTATGCCATGGGTGAGGACAAATTCCAATCTGGAGACCTAGTCAAGACACCTCTACAAGGAGAAAGAACTTAAGGCACTACAACTAATTTTCCCTCAGAAAATCTTTCCTCTGGAGTGATTAAAGAAGTTTGACATGAGCTAAGACAGTTGTCTTCTTGGTCCTCTACACACACACAGAATAAGGATGTGAGCCCTTGAATATGTTAATGTGTTACTACTGAGCTCTAACCCCAGGCCCAAACCAGTTATACTTTGCAAAAATAACAAACAAGTAGCTGGTGACTTCTGTAAATGAGTTATAATATGCATTAAGATGTCAGCAGTTCTCGGGCTAATATGATTTTCTAAATGAATTTAAGGTTGTAAGGCAAAGGGGCCTTTGGATCATTTTCCTGAATCTATTAGACCACATTGTGCCTGACAACAAGATGGAGAGCACAGCCTAGGGGACAACGCGGCCTTGCACTCCCAGAGGTAAACCTTATGAAACATCCCATGCTAAGTGAGCTTCCAATTTCATACTTGCAGGATGAATACAACACTGACGGTTTCTCTCAGAAACACTTCAATGCTTGAATACATAGCTGTCACCTCCCTGCTTCAGTTCCTGAAACCCTTCTGACCTTGTTTTTTTTTTTTTTCTGATCCTTTACACCAGTCAGGGCAGAGAACAAAAAGTGGTTCCCAAAACTAATGTGCACACCTAGGCAAATTAATGGTGAAACACACTGCACTAGCAGAAAGCACGCCACCTTAGCACACCCATGGTAAAGAGGTCTAGTAACATTCCTTAAACATATACACAATAAAGTTACCTTTCCTGCACTCTGCAGTCTCTGTGACATCAGAATCTTTTCTAGGGCCAACAGAATGTGAGAACTGTAAAGCCGAATAGAATCAGAGAGCACCAAGGACCCATATTTTCTATCTCTAGGCTTTTTAAGCGAAAGTCATCATCGCTCATCATCAAATACTCTTCTCACAAGCCCTATCACTTTTTCTGGAATCCCCATCCCCCACCATAAACACACTCTCTGGAGGAGGTCGTCTCAGCCTTGCTCTGGCTGATTATAGGACAAAGAAAAGCAGGTGGAGGAAATGAAGGCTTCACACTTGAGACCCCAGGAAACCAATTTCTATTAAAAGTTCCCACCTCCTTCCCTTAGAAGCCAGGAAGCGATTGCTTTTAAGGATAAGTGATGCAGAGCTTGGCAGAAATGTCAAGAAGTCAATAAAGGAAAGTGAAACTTTTAAGAGAGAATGAATGTTTTCATAGCCAAAATATCCAGAGAATAACAATGCAAAAATGGATATACCTGAGCACTCAGAAGTGTTGAAAGAAGGTCTTTTTACTTGGACTACTTAAAAAACACATATTCTTGCTGTCATATCGACGCAAGAATCTAAAAAGAACAGGCTTAGAGAGCTGTACTGTTATTATTTACTAATATTGTATATATGTACACACGCGTGTGTGATGTGCCTGGAACAGAATTCTTTGCTATTATTTACTAATACTGTATATATGCACACACGTGTGAATGTGAGGTACCTGCACTGTTATTATTTCTAATATTGTATATATGCACACATGTATGTGTGATGTGCCTGGAGGAGGTATTCTTTGCTATTATTTACTAATATTGTATATATGCACACATGTGTGAGGAGTCTGTATTGTTATTATGTACTAATAGTGTATGTATACACACGTGTGTGGTGTGCCTATATTGTTATTATTTACTAATACTATATATATGCACACATACACTTTTGTGTGTGATGTGCCTAGAACAGCTCTGACTTAAAGGTCAGAGAACAATTTCTGAGAATCAGTTTTCTCCTTCAACTACAAACTCTTGGGACTGAATCCGGGCTGCCATGCTTGCACAGGGAGCACTCTCATCTACTGAGCCATCTTGCTGAACTAGGAGCTATATTCACCTTTGTTTCTTGAGACAGGGACTTACTGTGTAAACCTGGCTCGCGGGAACTTGCTTTGTAGAGTAGGGTGGCCTTAAACTCATGGCTATTCACCAGCTTCTCCCTGGGTTGAAAAGCATGAACTACCATGCCTTGTCAGGAACTATGTTTCTTAAAAAGATCCTTGTGTTTACTTAGGTACAGCCATACTTAGAAATAACTTCAATTATATCTGACAAAGTACTGATAAAAAATTTCAAAAACATCTCATCAAATCCAAATAAGGCTGCCACCTGACTCTATTTTCTCCACAAATACTACAAATAAAGATCTCAGTTTCAGAGAGTTTTGTAAAAGTCAAGAGAAAGGGCTGAGAGGCTAGAGAGATGACTCAGTGGTTAAGAGCACTGGGTGCTCCTCCAGATGACCCAGGTTCAACTGTCAGCACCGCATGATACAACCATTTCTTACTCCAGTTTTAGGGAATCTAATGCCCTCTTTGGTCTGCAAGGGCACTAGAGACACACAAAGACATACATGCAGGCAAAATACCCATACACATACAATAACAACAAATTTTTAAAAAGAAAAAAAGAAACGCTAGGAAAGAATCATAGATGCCTATGAATTCAAACAGAGCAGGGGGAATCTTTCACAAGCATAACTCAACAACTCAAGAAACAAAAGCATATCAAAGGCTTGAATATGGAAACAGAGCATCCTGAGCAAAATAGCAAACTATAGCTCTAAAAATTAATTAATGAACTATTTTTTAAAAGGCAACAAGATCAGGACACACTTGTGCAGGGCCAAGAGTAGGATAATTAGATTCAACCATGAAAAGGTCCTTTAAAACTAACAGAGAAACGGAGTGTGAATAAAGTAGGAGAAATGGATGTCTCTGAAGACACAACTAGTCCAGAGCACTCATGAGGCCAGTCTTCCTAGGCCTCATTTTCAACTGCTCTTCCACACAATGGCTCGACAGTGAGAATTCTATAACTGCTTCTGTTATATCCTAGCTAATTCTAGACCGAAATAGTCTCTAAAGTCCACACTAAGCATTTCAAACAATTTCAATATGTTTCCGTGAAATAAATACAAGAAACTAAAAATAGGTATAAATAAAAGACACATCTCCACTACTAGGGATTTGAAAATTCTAGATTTTAGAAACCCCAAATGCTGAACACTGCAAAGATATTTCTATTTCTGTCCTAAGAATCTGCTCTGGAAAGGTTAAGACCTGAATAAAATACTAATTAGAAACGAACAAAATAAAACACCACACACAAAACCCAGGAAAACGAAAACAGCCTGAGCTGTGACACACTACACAACAACACAACAAAGTCACAGAACATGGAGGTGAGGAAGGAAATTAGCATGTTCTAATTTTGACAGGAACACCTCAAACTATATTTATAACTCTAACTGCCAGAAAAGACTCTCGATATGACACTGCTCAGAGACATTTTCATCTTCCACTCATCAACTTGTTTGTCTGGGTTTTTGGGTTGTTTTTGTTTCTGGTTTTTTTTTTTTTTTTTTTTTTTTTTTTACAAAGGGTCTCACTGTAGTCCTGACTGACCTGAAGCTTATAAGATTCATCTCCCTTTAGAGAAGGTCTGTCTGTCTGTCTCTCTCTCTCAAAAAGAATACCACCAATGCTTCTCAAACCACTCCGTAAAACAGAAAAAGTATATTACCAAATTCTTTTCCCTAATGAACGTTCTCATCAAGATACCTGTAAACAGAATTTTAAAACTAATGGACTTTAGTTTTAAAAAAAAACTTGACTACGATCAAGTTGACTTTATTTCAGAGATTCAGGGGTGGTTCAATATACTTAAATCAGTAAATGTTATATCTTACATAAATGGGCTAGGCATGGTGACCCAGGCCTTTATTCCCAGCACTTGAGGCAGAAGCTGGAGGATCTGTGTGAGTTCAAGGGCAGTCTTTTTTTTTTTTTCCATGATATTTATTGAGTTCTACATTTTTCTCTGCTCCCCTCTCTACCCCTTTCCTCCCCCCTTCAACAATCCCCCAAGGTCCCCATGCTCCCAATTTACTTAGGAGATCTTGTCTTTTTCTACTTTCTACTTCCCATGTAGATTAGATCTATGTAAGTCTCTCTTAGTGTCCTCATTGTTGTCTATGTTCTCTGGAATTGTGGTTTGTAGGCTGTTTTTTTTTGGTTTGTTTTGTTTTTTGGTTTTTTTTTTGCTTTATGTTTAAAAACCACCTATGAGTGAGTACATGTGATAATTGTCTTTCTGTGTCTGGATTACCTCACTCAAAATAACGTTTTCTAGTTTCATCCATTCTCCTGCAAAATTCAAGCTGTCATTATTTTTTTCTGCTGTGTAGTACTCCCATTGTGTAAATGTACCATATTTTTCTTATCCATTCTTCCATCGAGGGGCATTTAGGTTGTTTCCAGGTTCTGGCTATGATAAACAAAGCTTCTATGAACATAGTTGAGCACATGTCCTTGTGGCATGATTGAGCATCCTTTGGATATATACCTAAAAGTGGTATTATTGGGTCTTGAGGAAGGTTGTTTCCTAATTTTCTGAGAAATCGCCACACTGACATCCAAAGGGGTTGTACCAGCTTGCATTCCCACCAGCAATTCAGAAGTGTTCCCTTTTCCCAACAACCTCTCCAGCATAAGTCGTCATCAGTGTTTTTGATCTTGGCCATTCTTACAGGTGTAAGATGGAATCTCAGAGTTGTTTTGATTTGCATTTCTCTGATGACTAAGGATGTTGGACATTTCCTTAAGTGTCTTTCAGCCATTTTAGATTCCTCTGTTGAGAGTTCTCTGTTTAGGTCTGTACTCCTTTTTTTTTTTTATATTGGATTACGTGATCTTTTGGTGTCCAAATTCTTGAGTTCTTTGTATATTTTGGAGACCAGACCTCTGTCAGATGTGGGGTTAGTGAAGATCTTTTCCCATTCTGTAGGCTGTCGTTTTGTCTTGTTGACTGTGTCCTTTGCTTTTCAGTTTCAGGAGGTCCCATTTATTGTTTCTCTGAGTGTCTGTGCTGCTGGGGTTCTACTTAGGAAGTGGTTCCCTGTGCCAATGTGTTCAAGTGTACTTCCCACTTTCTCTTGTATAAGGTTCAGTGTGGCTGGCTTTATATTGAGGTCTTTGATCCATTTGAATTTGAGTTTTGTACATGGCGATAGATATGGGTCTATTTTCATTTTTCTACATGTTGATATCCAGTTATGCCAGCACCATTTTTTGAATATGCTTTCTTTTTTCCATTTGATATTTTTTGCTTCTTTATCAAATATCAGGTGTTCAAAGATGTGTGGATTGATATCCGGGTCTTCCATTTGGTTCCATTGGTCCTCCTGTCTGTTCTTATGCCAGTACCAAGCTGTTTTTAGTACTGTAGCTCTGTAGCATAGTTTGAAGTCAGGGATTGTGATGCCTCCAGAAGTTCTTTTGTTGCCCAGGATTGTTTTGGCTATCCTGGGTTTTTTGCTTTTCCAAATGAAGTTGAGTACCGTTCTTTCAAGGTCCTTGAAGAATTTAGTTGGGATTTTGATGGGCATCAAGGGCAGTCTTGAACTACATAGCAAGTTCCAGACCAGTAAATAGACCGCCCCCAAAAAAATAACAGACTCAAGGATAGAAATCCTATGGTCATCTTCATAGACACGGAAAGGCTCTTGATAAAATCCAATATCTCTTCATGTTTAACATCTGCAAAATTTGTCTAGAGATGGCTCAGTCGCTGAAGAGCAACCATGACTCACAGAAGGTCTTGGTTCAGTTCCTAGCACCCAGACTGGTTCACAACAGTCTGGAACTCTAGTTCTGGGATCCGACATTCTCTTCTATCCTCAGTGGGCACTCCATACATGTAGTACACATATATACGTACAGGAAAAACACTCACAGAGATAAAATAAACCAATATTTAATAATATAAAGTTTGAGGAATCTAGGAATAGAAGAGAAGAACTGTACCTCAACATAATAAAAGCTACAGATGACAAACCTACATTCAACTAAGGAATGCTGAGAGAAATAGTCTTCCCAGAGCAGAGCACCCCAATTGATTATCTAATACCAAATAATCAGCCCTAAAAAAATACACACACATGTGACATTATATACACTGAACATGTTGCATTTATATATTCAGGAACATTATGCAAGTTTAAAAGCTAAAAAGACCATGAATTTAAGAAAGAGCAAAGGGAAGACACATGGGTGGGGTGGAAAAAGGAATTATAATCTCTCAAAAATTATAATAAAAAATTCAGTAGCCTTCCTATAAAATAATGACATACAAAAAAAAAAAAGAAAAAAGAAAAGAAAGCACAGGAACAATGAAAACTTTAGGCCTTCCTACCAAAAGCAATCTATATATTCAAGCAATTCCAGCAATCTTTCCTGTAACACACTTTACAGAAATAACAAAAAGAGTTAAAATTCATAGGAAGCAAAAAGGACCCCAGATAGGCAACGCAACCCTGGAAAAACGTACACTATCAGAGGTATTCCCACGCTGACTTCAAGTTATATCACACACTCACAGTAATGACAAAAACATGGTACTAGCCCAAAACCAGACTCATACATCAATGACTGGAAAAGAGGATCAAGATATAAGGCCAGGCAACTACAGCCACTTCCCTTTTAACAAAGGTGCTCAGAATACACACTGAAGACAGCATCTTTAGCAAATCATATTCGAACAAGAAATCAACTTCAAATGGATCCATGGGTGTCAATGTAAGAGACAGGACACTGCTTGAGGAAAAAGAAGAGCACACTTCAAGATATAAACACAGAGAAGGACTTTCTGAGCAGGACTTCACTCACTCAGGAAGTCACTAACAAATGGGATCTCTTGAAATTAAAAAGCTTCTGTGCAGCAAAGGAAACTGCCAATTAAACGAAGGTGCCTACAGATGGGAAATTTTTGCCAGCAATTAATCCAACAGAACATCAGTATCTAGAGTATACAAAGAGCTAAAAAGCTAAACAAAAAGGAAATAAACCAATCAAAAAATAGGCTAGTAGTGATGGCTGAGCAGTAAAGAGCACATACTACTTCAAAGGATCAAGTACAGTTCCCAGCACCCACACCATGTGGCTCAAACTGCCTGTAACTCTAGTTCCAGGGATACCCAAGGCTCTGGCTTCCACCAACCCCTATACTCACATGTGCACACACATACACAGAATTAGAACAGTTACTGCTCTTGCAGAGGACCCAGGTTCAGTTCCCAGCACCCACACTAGGCTTCTATTGACTATAACTCTAACTCCAGAGGATCTAATGCTCTTTTCTGGCTTCTGTGGGCACCACAGTGCCTTTTGGGGGGCAGGGAGTATCCCTGGCTGTCCTGAAACTCTCTATGTAGATAGGCTGGCCTTGAACCTACAGAGGACCATCAGCCTCATGCGTCCCAAGTGCTGGGATTAAAGACATATGCTACCAGGTCTGGCTGCATATGATGTCTAAACATATGAAAAATTAATAAATATTTTAAAAACTTTAAAAAGTGTTCAAAATCATTAGCTATCAGGGAAATACAAATTAAATCTACTTTGAGAGTCCATCTCACCCCAATCAGAATGGCCATCATCAAGAAAACAAAAGGCAGTATTATAGCTCTTTTAGAATTTGTCCAGCAGATTTTCTGACTTTTGTCAGAAATCCCACTGGTCACCCGCCCCATTCCCCACCCCCACCAAAAGAAAACAAAAGAGCTGGGACTGGTGTAGTGGCACACACCTTTAATCCCAGCAATTAGGGAGGCAGCGGCAAGTATATCTCTGTGAGCTAGAGGCCAGCCTGGTCTACAACAGTAAGTTCCAGGACAGTCAAAGAACACAGTGAGACACTATCTTGAAAACAACAAACAAAAAAGTCAAGAGGCAACGAACTCTGTGGAGGATCTGGAGAAAAGAAAAACCCTTATCTCCTGCAAACTGGGATAGCTATTACAGAAGTCAGTGAGGAAGTTTAGAGCACCACACGACCCAGCTAAACTACTCCTGGGCATATCCCTAAAGTGGTCCGTCTCCTACTACAAAGATGCTTTTCCATCCATGTTCAGGGTCGCACTGCTGACAATGACTAGGAGTGGAGTCACCACAGATGTCCACCAACGGATGAACGGATAATGAAAATGTGGTTCACACCAACGGAATTTTATTCAGCTATAAAGAAATTAAAATTTACAAAACTACTCCTAGTTTTCACAGTACCACTATGTAGAGCACAGGGGGATGGGACGTAAAATTCATCAACACATTTAGCTAGCAGTGAACCCTGCATGCTTGAATACCAACGAGACATGCCTACCAATGAAATGATGGTATGACCATTGTGATGGTTGACCAACTATCTTCTGATTGATTTTTAGATCTGCTCCTACATGTGGAATTCATACCTTGTATTTTAACCCTGGTCAAAAGCACATGGCAAGTGAGAACACAATCCGTAGGTAAGAAATCTGCTGTGGGGACAATGATCTTTTATCCTGTCACTTGTATTATTTTTAATAAAATGCTGATTGGTCAGTAGCCAGGCAGGAAATAGAAGCGGGGTGACCAGGCAGGAAGTAGAGGTAGAGCAACAAGAATTCTGGGAAGAGGAAAGTTTCAGTCTGCAGTTGTCACCCAGAGAGAGAGAGAAAGCCAGACACAGAGCAAGCAAGACGTGACTGCCTCATCGAAAAAGGTACCAAGCCACGTGGCTAACACAGACAAGTATTATGGGTTAATATAAGTTCTAAGAGTTAATAAAAAGCCTGAGCTAGCCGCACGCCTTTAATCCCAGCACTCGGGAGGCAGAGGCAGGCGGATCTCTGTGAGTTTGAGGCCAGCCTGGTCTACAGAGCTAGTTCCAGGACAGGCTCCAAAGCTACAGAGAAACCCTGTCTCGAAAAACCAAAAAAAAAAAAAAAAAAAAAAAGCCTGAGCTAATAGGCCAATCAGTTGATAATTAATGTAGACCTTTGTGTAATTTCTTTGGGACTGAACGACTATGGGACTGGGTAGGACAGAAAGTACGGTCAACAGAAACCCATAATTGTCGATTTGCAAAATAGACACATTGTCAACCTAGCTTCTAAATATTCATATTTATACCCATAGGTTACTGTTGCTCTCAACCTTAGTAAGAAAAGCTTCTTTTTTGCAGTATGTAACAGTTATGCATAGATTCATAACTGGTTAATGTGCTGAGAATGCTCAGCCCTAAATAGGACATGCATATCAACCTCTCATGTAAGGCTCAAATAATATCAAAGAAATAAGACTCAAAAATTAAAAGCACCTGTTGCTCTTGCAGAGTGTTGGAAGCAGAGCACGAAGGTCCTCGTGCCCACAGATCTCCAGAGAAATCAAGAACATTAAGCAACACAGGATGTCTCTCCAGTGGGAAAGACAGGAACTGGAAGTGATTAATAACTTGGTGATCTGCATTATCTGCTGGCCTAGGCCATATCAAGCTCCCAGCCCCAGTACCAGAGATACCTAATAGTCTAAATAGCCCTAACATTATCTGTATAGCCAGAGGCTCCCACAACCAGGACCTGAGGTGGCTAACAGCCCAAACGACCTCTACACTATCTGCTTGACCAAGACCAGGTCAGACCTTTCCTTAGGCCCTTCAGCTAGTATAGGTTGCCTATCTCTAGACCCCATCTTTATAGAAGAAATTACATGTACTCTGAGTTGAGTTTTGATGTAATTACGCTTCCGTTTCCCACTGGAAACTTTACACCAGGAAACTTTTTTCCAAATTATGCTGTGTTTAAATTTGTTGGGAACAACTCACCTGGGAGCAGACTCCAAGTCTTGATCCAGGTTGACAAAGTCAATCTCAACAGTCAATTCTCACCTCTTGCCGTTTACTTCCCTGCCTGTTGTGACTACCTACAGGGTCCTCCTCAGCAGAGGACCCAAGTTTGACTCCCAGCACTTATATGGTAACTCAAAACCACCCATAACTCCCATCCTAGGGAACCTGACACCATCTCCTTTGAGTTCAAAGCCAGCCAGATCTACATATCAAGCTCTCGGCCAGTGACGGCTACAAAATGAGACCTTGCTTAAAAAAAAGCAGGGGGTGGGGGCAAAAAAACTATTAGGTAAACAACTTATTTTAATGGTGCCCATGTATGTAAACTCCTCCTTATCAATGCTCCCAGATAATATTACTTGGATCAACTTAAACTGTATCTTAAACTTTCCTAAGCTTCCACAATCCACAGATCAGAAAAATTTCGTACCAAAAATCCCCTAACAGAGTTGTAGCTGTAGTTCCACGGTAGGGTGCTTGTTGCTTGAGTCCCTACATTCAATGCCAATACTGCCCACTCATCCCATAAAATTAAACCAAAGACAAAACAAACAAAACCCCAGTTAACACAAACTATATAGCCCCACACCTCAAATCAAGCACCCCCCCCAATTTCTTCTTATACAAATTTTTAAATAACTTTTAAATTGGTGTGTGTGTGTGTGTGTAATACTTTAACTAATATCCCCCTCAAACATGGCTAAATTAAAAGTGTGTGTCTATCCAGGACAGCCAGCTGCTACACAGAGAAACCCTGTCTCGAAAAACAAAAACAAAACAAAACACTATGTGTCTATAAGCCGGATGGTGGTGGCACACACCTTTAATCCTAGCACTTGGGAGGCAGAGGCAGGCGGATCTCTTGAGTTCAAAGCCAACCTGGTTTATAGAGTAAGTTCCTGGACAGCCAGGGCTACACAGAGAAAACCTACTTCAAAACACAAAACAAAAACAACAACATTAAACAACCAAAAAAAAAAAAAAAGAGTAAAGAAAAGAAAGAGGTGTGCCGTGTCTAACATGAAGGCAGAGTGGAAACAGGAGAACCACCGAAGCAAAGAAACCACTTAGTTAAAATTAGGGTTATCTTTTCAAGAACCATGGGCAGAAAAAAGTCCACTCTGCCCTAGAAGCACAACAGGAAGGAGGAAAGGTTGGGAAGTGAGAGGGAGGAGGTGAAGCGTGTCTGTTACAGACAGACTGGACTGCTACACAGAGGTCAGAGAGTGCCCCTCCACTATGCACTCTTTAAGCAGCACCTTGCTCTCCCTCAGAGTTTTTTCCACTGGGCCAGTGGAGAGAATACGTTGTTTTATTTTTTTACCTTAAATGGGTAGAAGAGATTAGGAAAAATGGATATAGGACTCTACACTGCCTCTCTGATTTTGGAGACAGCATCTTATGCAGCACAGACTGGTGAACATGAGCTCCTTATCCTCCTGCCTCTTCAGAAGTGCTGGGGTCACAGGATGAGACAACACAAACTCAGTGGAATTGACTCTTTAGAATCTCAACATATTTCAGAGACAATCTCAAAACTAAGTCTATTACATTTCTCATTTTAAAGGAACCTACCACTAACCAATAATAAGCATATACATAAACAAAGCATATACATACATACATACATACAGCTCATAAAAATAATCGGTAAAGGGGCTAGAGAGATGGCTCAGTGTTTGAGAGCACTGACTGCTCTTCCAGAGGTCCTGAGTTCAATTCCCAGCAACCACATGGTGGCTCACAGCCATCTGTAATGAGATCTGGTGCCCTCCTCTGGCGTGTGGGCATACATGGAGGCAGAATGTTGTATACACAATAAATAAATAATTTTTTAAAATAATCGGTAAAAATACACAGGAATATCTAAGCCTAGAGTAGAGTTGTAGAGTCCAGTTGTAGAATGCTTGACAAGCATGCACAAGGCCCTGGATTTGATCACTACTAGCCCCACTACCACCCACCAATAAGAATAAAAACTAGGCCGGGCAGTGGTGGCGCACACCTTTAATCCCAGCACTCGGGAGGCAGAGGCAGGCAGATCTCTGTGAGTTCGAGACCAGCCTGGTCTACAGAGCTAGTTCCAGGACAGGCTCCAAAGCCACAGAAAAAAAACAAAAACAAAAAACCCCCCAAAAAACCCCAAAAGATTAAGAACTCGAGAGAAGGAAACTTAGTAGGATAGTTAACCATATGAAAAGCTCCAAGTGTGGGAAAATCTGGCAATAGTCCAGAAGGAAAAAGAAAAACAAACTAAAATTAGTAAGGCTATTTCACTAGGTAAAGAGAAAGAGGGAAGACAACGTAGAGGCTGGGAAGACAGAGCTCATTAAGTCTCTGTAAGGCCTAATGTGTATACATTCGTAGAGCTGAAAACTGAAACATACGCATTCATGGAAAAGTCAGCCCAAAACTGCAAATACTCTGCTTCCTCAAATTCTTAATGTGCCCAAGCTGTACATCTGCACTATGAAATGAGGAGATTGTGGTTTAAAAAAGGGGGGAGGTTTTTATAAACACTTTTTTCTTCTTAGCTCATCTGCTTTTACCATCTTCCTCCTTTATTCATAGATTGTAACCTGTAGTCAAGTCAGTAAGGCAGGGCCTAAAGCTTAAGTCAGAAACAAGTCCTGTGCAACAGACACGACAGAAACACTAGCAAGAAGAGGTACCCTTTCTAACTACAAACCACACTATCTGTCCCATACCTACCTGAGAAATCTGTGTACAGGGAACTATGAAATTTAAATATTCTGAGGAAATTTCTCAGGAAATTTTGAGGAAACAGAATATTTGCAGTTTTGGGCTGACTTTTCCATGAGCAAGTTCCAGGACAGCCACGGCTATACAGAGAAACCCTGTCTCAAACAAACAAACAAACAACCCCCCACCCCGAAAAAAAACCAAAACAAACAAACAAAAAAAAAAAGAATTAAAACAGGCTACACTGGAACCTAGGCCCCCAAGATGAGACGCAGCGAGTGGGCTGATCTGTGTCGTAAATATAAACCATGTCACACACTATGTGCAACCAAACAACTGCAATGTCGGACCAGGTGTGGTGTGTACACCATTAACCTCAGCACTCAGGAGACAGACAGGTGGATCTCTGTGGGTTCAAGGCCAGCCTAGTCTACATAGGACGTTCTAGAACACTAGGCATGTTGGCACAAACCTCTAACCTTAGCATCTCAAGAGTCAGAAGTGGGGTCTCTGAGTTTGAGGCGCCTTATCTACATGAGCTCAAGGATAGCCATGACTATATAGAGAGAACCCATCTCAAAAACCAAAGAACAAGAAACAAAACACTGGTTGCTCTTGCAAATGGTATTCAATTCCTTACACCCACATGGCAGCTCACAACCATCTGTAACTTCAGCCCCAGGGAATTCAATTACTGGCTTCTGACCTCCTGAGAAACCAAGCACACACATGGTGTCCAGATACATATGCCACCAAAACACTCATACACGTAAAGAAAGTTATTTTTTTTTTTAAAAATTAAATTCTAGTGGTCTAAATAAATGATTTGATAGATGCTTCTGTAAAGCTGGGCATGGAGGTATATGCCTGAAATTCAAGCTGCTTGAGACGATGGAATAAGAGAATTTTGAGTCCAGTTTCAGAGGACCCAGGTTTGATTCCCAGCACCCACGTGATGGCTCACAATTGTCTGTAACACCTATTACAGGAAATCTGACACCCTCTTCTGGCCCTCAAAGGGTGGTAGGCGCAAAAGTGGTATACAGACAAATAAGTAAATAAAACGCCCATACTCATAAAATAAGCCAACACAGAAGGCCTAAATTTAAACCCTAGAGACAAGATGATGGGAAAGAGAGAACTGAATCTCACGAATTGTCCTCTGACCTCCACACATGTGCCATGGCACTCATGTACCTACACACATTTATGTACACATATGTAGATACACAGACACAAACACAAATAAACAGGAAAAATGTGATTAAGAGATTTGCTATGGGGGGGCTGGAGAGATGGCTCAGAGGTTAAGAGCATTGCCTGCTCTTCCAAAGGTCCTGAGTTCAATTCCCAGCAACCACATGGTGGCTCACAACCATCTGTAATGGGGTCTGGTGCCCTCTTCTGGCGTGCAGGCATACAGACAGAATATTGTATACTAAATAAATAATTTTTTTTTTTAAAAAGAGCTTTACTATGCAACCATGAATATCAGAGTTCAGATCCCAGCAATTAGGAATGATCAACTCAGATCAAGCCAAGAGCAATCTCACCTGCACCTGCACCCCGGTACTCTTGAGGTGTGGAGACAGGAAGATCACCAAGCCTTCCTGGCTGCCAACATAGCAGAAAAATATGAGCTCCAGGGTTCAGGAGATTCTGACTCAAAGAAATAAGGCAGAAACAGAGGCAACCTGATGCCATTCTCTAGCTTCTGCACATGCATACACAGGTGTAAGCACATGCACATATAACATGCACATACCCAGGGAGGTCAGAAGAGAGCATTAAATCCTCTGGTGCTGGAGCACAGATGGTTCTGAGACAGTTGATGTGAATGCAAGGAATAATGTGCTCTTAACAGCTGAGCTAGCTCTCCAGCCCCAAAAGTTGTTTGTTTTTGTTTGATTTTTTTTTTCTGGTTTGAGCTAGCCTGCTACCATTTAAACTAAGGAATGTGTTCCCAGTCTCACAAAACTAAAATTAAAAGAACAAGTATAGTAAGGAAAAAGGAGAATCTTTATCATTTTTTGGAACCTACTAAAAAAATTCCAAAGAAAAGTATACCTTGGAGAAGTGGTCACCCCAAAATGGTATCAACTTATAAAACAATATCAGTTAGCAGATGAGCAGGAAAAAAAAAACTTACTTTTGCTCTATATTAATCCCACATTTTATTCTAGGTACCAATTTTCTCTTTAATTCTCATTACACCTGTATCAGATAGTTAAAGCACCTTTTAACATTACTATAGACCACACTTTTTTTTTTTTTTAAAGATAGGGTATCACTAGAGACCAACCTGCCTCCCTATATTCAACAATATACCGAACAGAAACAGGCTGTGTTTTAGTAGTCTGGATAGAAGCTATGAAACAATCTACAGGACAAAATTATTTTGTCAACAGTTCATATGGTATAGTCTATAGTGAGACAGTGATACTCAAAGGACTTATGAAAATGAAGTGCTAAAGAGCCAGCTTCACAAAATAACTTTATGAAAGTCATTTCCAATATGTACAGCTTCCCAGGCTGTTCTAATGTTTTAAAAACAGCAGTTATGCCAGGCGGTGGTGGCGCACGCCTTTAATCCCAGCACTTGGGAGGCAGAGGCAGGCGGATCTCTGTGAGTTCGAGGCCAGCCTGGTCTACAGAGCTAGTTCCAGGACAGGCTCCAAAGCCACAGAGAAACCCTGTCTCGAAAAACAAAAAAAAAAAAAAAAAAAAAAGCAAAAAGCAAAAAACAAAAAAGACCCCAGCAGTTACAGGAACATATGTTACCTTTCTAGAGATGGAAGAGACATTCAAACCAAATCTCTGTGCTCTTTCCTTTAGTTTATCCAGGTTAACCTACAAATATAGAGATACATTAAAAAATAAAAATAAAAAAAACAGAGAAGGCAGAAACTATGGTCCAAGACTAAGTTCAAATAGGCCTACTGACATCAAACATACCCTATGTGCCAAACTCAGGAACCACATGACACCTACTCATCCCCAGTGATGACTAAAAAGCCCTCCTGAAAGGAGGTGAAAGGATCCACTCTAACACTTTATTCATCAGTGGTGGCAAGGGCATAAGAGGGCTCAAGACCAAAGTAGTTCAAACACTGCTTGAAAAAACTACCATATATATAAAGTATACAAAAACAAGACCACCACTCACAATCCAAATTCATGAATTCCTACAACACAAACCCAAAAAATAATTTAATTGGTTTTTAGTTCTTTGAGAAATGCTCTCTCACTATGAACCCCAAGATAGCCTTTAACTCACTATACAGCCCAGACACGCTGTAGGAGCTCCGTCAGCGAATAGCTCAGCAGTCCCCAGCTTGCGACCCACAAGCTGCAGCTTGGGATGTTACACACCGGCCCACATGCTTCAGACTGCGATCCCCGCAGCACAACTGACAAAAGGTTTTCTCTTTATCCTAGGCCCCAACTCTCAAAATCGTTTGATCACTTTAATAATTACTCTTAATTTGTTAAACGAAGCATATTTTTCAATACCTAAGTAAGCAACACAGTGCTGTTCACTGCTGCTAGCGTCTTTCAACCTCGCGGCTGCAACTGCGACACCTGCTGGCCGATAACAATTACACCTACTCCAATTCATTATAATTGCCTTAGGACAGGTAAGATTTAAATAACCACAAAAATGACTGATAACATAAATATCCAGAAGTTCAATAATTATTTTGCTTATACTACAGATGGTATTCTACAAAGCTTATGTGATTTTCCTTCTACATCCATTTATTTGATTCTAGAAATTAGTTTTTTCATATTATCTCATTAAAAAAATGATTTGGTAATAGGGCCAAAATGAGCCACTTTTAAAAATAACACAGTCTTTACAGACTAATAATGGACAGCTAGATGAGAAGATCAATACTACACAGAGGAATAGCAACAATTTGACAAAATATAACAATTTGTGCTGTTAAATTTAACAATCAAAATCTGTTAAAAAGTTATGATAGATTAACAGATAAGGTATCTCTCCAGGAAGGTAATATGCACACTATCAAAACTATGTCTAAGGATAAGACATTTTCTTTACTGGACAAGTTTCATACCTTAAAATCCTAAATGAGGACATTAGAACAAAACACTGGACTAGAAGACAACATCCCCTTTCCCAACAAAGTTTGTCCTCACAGTTAGGGATACCATTTAGGGGTTGATTATTACTCATATAAGGTTGGGGTGGAAATTATGTAGCCCAGAGATCTCAAAAAAAAAAAAAAAGAAAGAAAAAAATGAATGGGATAATAGGTAGATTAGTGTGAACTTATTCATACTATAATAATAATAGTGAGTAATAGAGTGAATACTTGTGAGCTATTCTTTTTTTTTTAATTTATTTATTTATTTATTTATTATGTATACAATATTCTGTCTGTGTATCCCTGAAGGCCAGAAGAGGGCACCAGACCTCATTAAAGATGGTTGTGAGCCACCATGTGGTTGCTGGGAATTGAACTCAGGACCTTTGGAAGAGATTAAGAGCAGGCAATGCTCTTAACCGTGGAGCCATCTCTCCAGCCCTTGTGAGCTATTCTTTATGGACAATTTACATTGGGATAGATTTTTGTATATCGATACAAGTTCAAATTATATTTGTTATATTGAATATGCTCCTATTTGTTTATAACATCTGTACACCTATGCAAAGTTATTTTGTCAGATTGCATGCATGCATGCATGTTTCTGTTTAAGACATTTGGCATATTGATACAATTTTAAGACAAAATTCTCAACCGTAGAAGACAAATGATACAACTCAACTCCCTTTATTTTCTTGGAAGTCTTGGTATGATCATTTAGAACATGTTAACTAATAATAACAGTAATAAATTATTTCAATTCAGTTATAATACTAAATATAGCAAGATTTCAAAGTTGAATATATTTTACCACAACATGTTTCTATTTTTAAAACATGCTAACTAGTCATAATGGTCCAGAAAATACCCCTCTAATTCTCCACTTTTACTCTCATATATGTATAATAAATATATATATAATTCTCCATTTTTACTCTCATATATATGCATTATATATACATATATATCTATACACACACACATACACTCTGTGTGTTTACTGGATTAAAGGTATATACCACCACGCCTGGCTTCTTTTAAACTTATAGGCAATATTATGAGACAAAAGGCTGGGGCTAAATGTAGCTCAGTTGGTAGAGTGTCGGCTTAGCATGCATCCTGGGTGTGATCCCTAGTACCAAATGGAGTGGGGCAGACAAGAGTGAAGAATGCATGCAATCCCAGCATTCTGGAGGGAGAGGCAAGAGAATCATAAGTTCAAGGCCATCCTCAGCTGAAAACCAGACCCAGGTTAGCCCAGGAATCAGGAGACCCTGCTTCAAAAAATTAGATTGATTTATTTTAAAAAGAACAATATCTATAGATAGAATTTATTAAGTTGCTTCCACAGATTCTTTGTAATTACTAAGAATCAGATGCTGATTCTTAATAAGAATCAGGTGCTGATGAGATGGCACAGCAGGTGAAGGTGTTTGCTACACAAACCTGGTACTTTGTCCCCAGAGCCTGAGTGAAGGCAGGAGAGAACCGACTCCACGAGGCTGTCCTCTGATTACCACACACGCACTGTGGCACGCCACTCTCCAAAAACAAATCTTTAAAAAAAAAAGGTTTCTTTTAAAAGCCAGGCGTGATGAAGCACACCTTTAATCCCAACACTTGGGAGGCAGAGCCAGTAGATTCTGAGTTCAAGTCCAGTCTGGTCTACAGAGTGAGTCCCAGGACAGTCAGAGCTACACAAAGAAACCCTGCCTCAAAAAAACATAAACAAACAAACAAATTAATTAATTAATTAATGCTTTTAGAAAAATTATATTACCAAAAGTTGTAAGACCTAAAACTTCGGGGCCATAAAACAAGGTGATGGCTGGTAGGAAAAAAAGGTTATCTGTAGTTACTTGAAGATGTGGCAATTTTTCTATCTTCCCTAGACTTCACTTAAAATTCAAGGCATACTATACTGAAAAATGTTACCAGACTCATGACGGTCTTCTCTAATTTGACAAAGAAATTCTATCCTTAAAACTACACAGAATTAAAATTGGCTTGTAAGAAATTTAAAAAGATTTCATACCATAGGTTTGGTGTCAGATGACAGACCTAAGGGAAAAAATTTAAAGAAAAATTTTATTTAATATTGCTAAGACTCATAAAATTAAATCCTCAAATCAAGTTAAGAGCATAAACAACGCACAGGATAAGCACTTTAGACATATATAAGACCTTGTCTCAAACAGTTAATTGATTAACTGAAAAGCATACATCCACACACAAAAACCCAAATATTCAGAGCATCATTAATTATATCAAGCAATTACTGAGAGCAATAAGTAACTATCAACTGAAAACTGGCTAAATAAAATGGGGCATATCCATATAGTGGGATATATTATAAGCAATGAAATGAACAAAATATACTTTTAAAACCAATCTTGGAAACATGTTAGACTGAGAATGATGTTCAGTGGCAAAGCACTATTTATACACACAAATAGATAAGATATTCATGTCCCGCAGTGGTGGCTCACACCTTTAATCCCAGCATTTGGGAGGTAGAGCCAGGCGGATCTCTGGGTTTGAGGCCACTTTAGTCTATAGAGACAGTTCAGGACAGCCAGGGATACACAGAGAAATCCTATCTTGAAAACTTTTCAAAAAGAAAAACAAAAATAAGATATACAGAGTTGGCCCAGGGGTGCAGATCTATAATTTTAGCATTTGGGTGGCTAAAGGAGAAAGATCGTAATTCTGAGACCAACCTAAGTAAGTTACATAGTAACCCCAAGGCCACCCCAGGTTACAAAGTGAAATTGTCTCAAAAACAATAAAAAGCCAGACTGTGGTGGTGCACGCCTTTAATCCCAGCACTCAGGAGGCAGAAGCAGGTGGATCTCTGTGAGTTTGAGGCTAGCCTGGTCTACAGAGTGAGCTCCAGGACAGCTAGGGCTGTCACACAGAGAAACTCTGTCTCGAAAAACCAAAAAACAAAACAAAACAAAAAGTATTATACTAAGTGAAAAAGTTAATTACAAAGATCACATATCATACACGCTTCCACTTGTGTGAAGGTAAATTTATAAATGGAGATAAACATCAGCAGCTGATTAAGCACTGAGGTAGAAGAAGGAATAACTGATAATAGGTTCAAATTTCCTTTAGTGGGTAGTAAATATCAGACTCACTGTAATGCTGCACAGACCTCTGAATAAACTAAAAAACTCCAATGAATTACATCCTGGATGGATGGATGGATGGATGGATGGATGGATGGATGGATGGATGGATGGATGGATGGATGGATGGATAGTGATTTAAACGAGAAAAGTTACCCAAAAACTTGGCATTTGAACAACTGGTCCCCAGATGGTAGTGGTGTTTAACGAGTTCAGGAAGTGTGGCCTTACTGAAAAGTATCCCTGGGGTGGGTTTTGAGGAAAAAAAAAAGCCTAGCCTATTTGTAGTTTACTCTCTGTGCTCTGTGCCTGTTTCAAGATGTGAGCTCTCAGCTTCCTGTTCCTGCCACTATGCCTGCTATCATGCCTCTGCTCCACCATCATGGACTCCTATCCTTCTGGAACCATAAGCCAAAATAAATTCTATTCTTCAAGCTGCCTTTCATCATGATATTTTACTACATCAACAGGAAAGGAATATAGTATTTACGTAGCAGAGGATGACCTTAAACCCCAAATTCTCATTCATCCACTTTTCCACTCTCAAGAACTGGTATTACAGGTAGGTACCACTATACCCAGAGATAATTATTTGTTACAAACTGTATTAGGGCCCTAGACCTTAGCACAACTCATTCTATGATGGAAGTACCATTTAGGCTGTAAAACTCACCACACAGACCACATCACCCACCAAAACTAAAACAAAGGCCTAATCCATCAAATTTCATAGTCTCTAAATGTATTAACCTTACTTTTTGGCTTCTGAAGTTCTACTCGTGGCTAACTGTTCTTATTAACTAGGTACATCAACCAAGGACACGGTTTCTATGCATAAAAGCTCACCCTGGGAAAGGCTGAATACCGGGATCCTGAATACCAAGTGTAGTTGCCAGCCAACTAATAAAGACTTTCTTTTCTTTCTTTTTTAAATTTATTCATTTTTTAAAAATTTTATGTGCACTGTTGTTTTGCTTGATGTCTGTATGAGGGTATACGGTCCCCTGGAACCTGTCATGGTGCTAGGAATTGAACCTGAATTTCTGGAAGAGCAGTCAGTGCTCTTAACCACTGGGCCATCTCTCCAGCCCAGTAAGGACTTTCTATTGGCTTAACCCCATGTCTGAGCTGTCTTTTCTGCAGGCTACCCCACAACAAAGCTTTCCAAAATTTATTTTAACTAACCTTTATCTCATAAGGGGTTCTCTGATTCCCACTGTAGACATTCAGATATATATGAACTATTAAATGTCTTATTCAAAAAATAATATCTCCTTTTACATTTCCTAAGTTCTTCTAAGAGTTATTCTGTAGTTTGTTGTTTTTCGAGATAGGGTTTCTCCGTGTATCCGTGGTTGTCATGGAACTTGCTCTGTAGACCAGACTGGCCTAAATTTACTGAGATTTGCCTGCCTCTGCCTGTCCAACACCACTGCCTGGCTTATTTTGTAGTTCTAATATGTCAGAATGTATAAATAACACTGCAAATGTTACTTATATATTACTTTATTGACCAGGTTTCCTTTTCAAATTAATTTTAGCTTTCTTGGAGAAAAGTTGTTTTTTATATTGCTTTGTTTTCATGGTATTTTGAGACAGGGTCTCTCTACATAGTGCTGGCTAACCTGGAACTCAGATTTACCTGCCTCTGCCTCCCAAGTGCTGGGATTAAAGTGTTCTACCGCGCCCAGTTTAAGACAGTTTTTTTTACTACATAGCTAAGGCTGGATTTCAACTAGCATTCTCTTGCATCAGTCCCAGTGCTAGGACTGGAGGACTACACTGCTATACCCTATCTTAAAATATTATATTTTGTATGTATATGGGAGCCTGAGGACAATCTCTGGCATAGGTCCTCAGGCTCTGTTCACTTTGTTTTATTGAGAGAGGTCTCTCATCGGCCTAAAGCTCACCAATTAGGCAGGTTGGATGACCAGAAGGTCCCAGGTATCCCCCTGCCTCTGCCTGCTCAGCCCTAGGATTATAAGTACACACCACCATATCCTGTTTTTTAACATCTGAGTTCTAGGGCTCAAACTCTCCTCAAGCACTTTATCCACTAAGCCACCTCCTCAGCCCTTAAAATACCATTTTAACATTCTACATAGTCTACTATTTTTTCCAATTATTAATCAACATATATGATGCCAATATAAGCTAAATCTATCAAAGATTACTTCTTTCTTAAGTTCTTCAAAGTAAAACTGTGACGTTAAATATAGTCTTCTTCACTTTAGTACTTAGGTTAGCTCAGAGCTCTGAAAAAGTATGCAATAATTTTAGGCTAATAAGACACAAAAGTAAGTAAACAAGGTACTAGAAATTTCTCAGCTCTTCTAAGAAAGGAAAACAAATGGTAAGATCGCCTCTCTCATAATTTCAGAACCTTCTCTTATATTCCTGAGCTCTTAAGGATGCAAATGCTGTAACTCTTAAGGGCTTCTAGACCTAACAAATTTAATTTAGAGGAAAGAAATCTATTGTCAGAAAAGAAAGTAAACTTTCTCAGAAGAACCTCTGCATTCTCACCTTTTGTTGGAACAGAAGAAATTCCAAACCTGTAGGAAAAAAAGACAAGCTAAATTTTAGGAAGCTGTTCACACTCTTAGTTGTCTATGTCCGTGTCAAGGGTACATGACACTTCTTCCTTGTGATCTCAAACTTTGCAATCATTAGCTAATTCTAACAACCCCATGAAAGAGGGTCAGTTTACTCTCCTTCTCACCAACAGTCCAAGAGTACACTAAAAGAAGTCCTCAGACTCAGAAGCAGCTGTCAGTTCCTGACTTTTACCTATTATAAAGACCCTAACTGATGATGACAAAACCTAACGCACAGCTCCTATATTCAAATCAGCAGATTTGATGGCCCAAACTGTGTTCAGTAATTTTAATGAGAACACTGTTCCACTTAAATCAACAATTATATCTAGAAACAAAGATCTGACCTTTATAACATCTGATCTGATCTTTATAGCATCTCTACCTTGTGTCCAAAGGGCTAGAAACACTCACCTCGCTGCCCGTGCAGCCTTCTTACTCTCCAGGCTTACAGGCACATTGAATCGTTCAGCCCTCTTCTGCATTCTCTATGTGATAATAAATGAAAATGAATAGAAACTGTAATTTCTTGTTTAAGAAAACATTGGGTTAGGGTCATTTCTTAAGGTCTAACTGAAAACATGACTACATCAATAGTATTCTTAGGTTTATCGCAACAACTATTTTAGAAAGCAAGCACACACACACACACACACACACACAAACTATTATTACATTCACATTCTCAAAAACAAAAAGAAGAATAATTCTATAAACTTCAAAACACAAAAGTTATATTTGGTTGCCCTGTGAAAAAGATCAAAAGAACGTCTAGGTCCCAGTACAGATAAAAAAAACACTACTTCACTGAATTATAAAATAATTGAATAAATTTCTACTTTGAGTAGGGCAGTGATGGCGCATGTCTTTAATCCCAGCACTTGGGAGGCAGAGGCAACTGGATCTTTGAGTTCAAGGCTAGCCTGGTCTACAGGGCAAGTTCCAGGTCAGCCAGGGCTACACAGAGAAGCACTGTCTCAAAACAAAAAACCTCTACTTTGGAAATACAAAGCTGAACACAAGATTTCAAATGAAACCTGTTTTTATACATCTTGAAATAAGAATCCAAAGAAATTTCACTCTCACCAGCTACCAGCTACCAATTTACAGGGAACATCTACCACTGCTACTTTTCCAAGACACAATCCTCTCAAACTCCAATCCTATGCCTGTAACGTTACTATGAAGACCACACTGGTATATGTAACAGATGACAGTTTTAATTGCTCACTATGCCAGCCCAAATATCTTCCCAAGTAGGCAGAGAAAAAAATATTAGTCAATTTTTTTACATTTATTTTTAATTTTGCATGCAAGCATGGATATATGCATTTATGCTACAATGTATGGAGCTCAGCTTGTTCTCTTCAAACTCCAGGTTGTCAAGCTTTAGCCCTAAGCACCTTTACTTACAGAGCCAACTCAACAGCCCTAAAAGTAAAATATTAAAGAATGCGGACAGAAGAAAGGGTACCTAGAAACCCAGCATCTGGGAGGCTGAATGATCTGGGATTCCCCTCTATATGCTGCCAATACCATTGGTTAATAAAGAAACTGCCTTGGCCTGTTGATAGGGCAGAACTTAGGTAGGCGGAAAAAACTAAACTGAATGCTGGAAGGAAGGAGGCAGAGTCAGGGAGAAGACATGGAGCTGCCTCCAGAGACAGACATGCTGAAACTTTGCTGGTAGGCCACAAACTCATGGCGATACACAGATTAATGGAGATGGGTTAAATTAAGATGCAAGAGTTAGCATATAAGAAGCTAGAGCTAATGGGCCAAGCAGTGATTTAAATAATATGGTTTCTGGGTGATTCTTTCAGGGCTGAGCAGCTAGGAACTAGCAACCTATTACAACAGCTGAAATAGAAGGATTATGTTGGGGGCCAGCCTAAGTTACACAGTAAGATGTTGCTTCAAAAACACAAAAAGAATTGAAATGGGGACTCAGTGGATAAAAGAGCATGCTGTGCAAGTCTAAAACTTGAGCTAGAATGCCCCAGAACCACGCACAAAGCCAAATGTCTAGTACACATCTGTAAACCAAGCACTCCTGTTGCAAGATGGTGGAGATCTGCTGGAAGCTCATGAGTCAGTTAGCCCTGGAAGATAGTTCAGTGGGTAAAGTTGTTTGCTGCCAAGCCGGATGACAAAATTTGGTCTCTGGAACCCACATGCTAGAAGAAGAAAACCAATTCCCCCAACTTATTCTCTGACCTACACATGCGCACACACACACACACACACACACACACACACACACACACACACACGCACACACACCACTGATAGATAAATAAAAGGCAATTTTAAAAAATGTTTTTAAAAAAGAGATAGACTCTTATTGCAACAAAGCAGAAGGCAAGAACTGACTCTGGAAAACTGTCCTCTGACCTCCCCATGGTGCCATGCATTCATGCATCCACATCCCCACCAGCACCCCAATAAATATTTTAAAAAAGAATGAGACAGGGATCACTACTAAGAATACTTACTTCGGTCTGAGGTATTCCAGATGTAATTTTTACCACCTTCTTTTCTGATGCCCTGCAAAAGATTTTAAAAATCGGAAAACTGCTATTTTAAACCAAAACCTTAGAAGTGGGTAAGAATTCACCTGAGTCATGTCCTCTGCCCCATATGTGTCTACCACCCCTTAATATAAAGAAACATCAAATTCATAAGAACTCTGGTTCCTTGAACTCTCATGTATTGAGAGAAAAAAAATTAAAATAAAACTAAGCTACTTAACTAAAGTGTAAGAATGTAATCAGCAAAGAAGTCAGGGATCATTCCATTTGCTTTTAGAAACTTTACAGCTACTTCTGAACTAAGAATTCTCTCTCCAACCTTCAATAGAAGCTCTCAATTTTCACCAAAATATTTAACCAGTGATGTACAAACCTTGATTTCCTTCTTTTGTAAGTCCCTACTACTCCCGTGGGATTTTAGCCCTAGCTAAAACACTCAAAGCAGAACAAATAAAAATGCCACAGGAAGTGGGAAGAAAAAAGGCCAAGGAGATGGGGTGTTGAGTTAGGAAAACATGGTGAGTTACTGGTCAAAAGGTTTAAGAGAAAACAAAAGAAGGGGACCACAGGGGCAGGAGACAAAGTTCGGAAGTCCTCAGGATAAATGGAAGGGCATTAACTCTCCAACAAACAACTCCCATAAAACCGTGGGTCATAACCAGTCTCATTAAAGTCCCTTATTTAGAGACATGGGCAGCTTTTGTTCCAATATCCTAAACACTTTTCCCATTTGATGTCCTGAAAGGTAGTAATGGTTTAATGACATTTTCAGAGGAAGCAATTCTGGAGAAGGAGCTGACTATGCCCTCCATCCTTTTGTTGGAGGTCCTCAGACCAACAGGCAAGCAAGAGATGCCCCCTACTGACCATAACTAAGTCCTACAATATTTAGCTACCTTGATTGGAGTTGGGGGCAGGCTTAAAACTAGAAATAGAACTGTATTCACATACAACTTCAGACCAAAGATGATGTAAAGAGGTTTCCTTTTGGATATACAAGGGATTCAAATCAGCCCAGGAATATTCAGACTGTTTAAGAAATTTCGCCAACCAACCATCTTCTCATTGCTATTATCTGGGACATGGCTTCTCCCATGAGACCAAAGCTATCTTCAAATTCCTAATTCCCTTGCTTCCACCTCTCATTACATATGTACACCTACTATTCTCCTTAGAGTCTCTTTCCTGTAGAGACCTGGCTGGCCTCGATCTGCACCCCTGCTTTATGAGTGCTGGAATTAAAAGCATGGCCACAGCCAGACAAGGTGGCATTTGTAGACAAGTCTACATTTGAGAGGCAGAGGCAAGAGAATCTCTGCGAGTTCAAGGCCAGATTGGTTTATATACCAAATTCCAGGGCAATCAGGTCTACATAGAGAGACCCTGTCTCAAAAAACAAACAAAAAAAGGCATGGGCATATAGACCCAACAGAACTGTTTTTTTTTTTTTAAGATTTATTCACTCAGTGTTCTGTCTGCACGTATGCCTGAACACCAGAAGAGGGCACCAGATCTCACTACAGATGGTTGTGAGCCACCATGTGGTTGCTGGAATTGAACTCAGGACCTCTGGAAGAGCAGCCGGTGCGCTTAACCTCTGAGCCACCTCTCCAGCCCCCAGAACCGTTCTTTTAATGACATTCAAGTAAAACAAATTTCTGTAACGTTTTTCCTGATTAAGACAGAGGAGCAAAAGGCAAGTATGGAGGCAGGGGAAGACAGAAGTGGTCTTCTCCATCAGCCTCAGGAAAGCCAACTATGGAGGCAGGGGAAGACAGGGGTGATCTTCTCCATCAGCCTCAGGAAAGTGACTGCCACATTCACATCTAGTTTGTTCTTTGTTGTTTTTGAGACAGTACCTCAAGGATGACATTGCCTCCAACTCTCTCATTTTGAGATTATAAACATCCAACACTGCATCTAGTTTTACAAAGGTCTGAACCCAGGGCTCTGTACATACTAGACAAACACTCTACCATTTAAATTACAATCTCAGCCTCCATGTTCACATCTTGAAAAACAATCATTACAGTGGACCTAAAAGTAGAAAGGGAACCCTCATATTATATACCAATTCCTTTGGTCACAACTAAACTCAGGCAATAAATGCACATCATATTCTCATAGGATTCATGGGACATTTCCATTCTTCACTGACTTATTTCTCTATCTAGTCACATACAAAAAGCATTCCTTAGTGTATTAGTCAGGGGTCTCGAGTTACAGAACTTAAGGGATTAAAATTTCTCTCTCTCATACAAATATATGTATGTATTTTATAATATTAATAACATTATCATTATACACACACACACACAAGGAATTTATTGGAATGACTTACAGACTGCAGTCCAACTAATCCAACAGTGGCTAGCCATGAACACAAAGTCCAAGAATATAGTAGTTGCTCAGTTCCACTAGGCTGGGTGTCTAGCTTATCTTCTGTATATGCTGGAATCCTGAAGTAGGCTCCAATGCCAGTAAAGGAATGGATGTGTTGGCAAGGCGAGGACAAGCAGCAAAAACAAATGAGCCCTTCTTCCAATGTCCTTATATAGGATTCCAGAAGGTGTGGCCAAGATTAAAGGTGTGCCTTCCCACCTCAAGATCTGTATTAAAAGATGTGTGTCTTCCAACCTCAAGATCTAGATCACAAGTGTGCCTTGCATTTCTAGATTGTAGTTCATTCCAGATATAGTCAAGTTGACAACCAAGAATAGCTATCACAATCCACCCTTTGTCAACTTGATACACAATCGTTCTCCTTAGGTCATGGGCATGATTAATTTTCAAATGAAAGCAACCAGGTCAAAATAACACCTAAACATATTTATCCCATGTGCAACTGCAAACACATTATAAATTTAGGATAGGTGGCAATGTTCCTTGAGGGACATTCTTTTAGTATCTCAAACTGAAATATGACAACCATTGATATTCTCCTCACACTCAAGAAATGGGAAAAAAAAAACCCACAAGTATCTGTACAAATGCATTCTTAACAAAACACAAGAGAAGCACTCATGTCCCTTATAATCCTCATTTCTGTGACTGGTCACATGGCCTCCATTCTGTATTTCCTCCACCCTCTGCAAGTACCTCAGCAGGTCTTGGCTCTTTTCCTGTAGGAGTGACCCACACCTTCATTCTTGATAGGTCTGTGCCCTTTGTCATTATGCCCGGATTAGGCTGTTGTAACTTCCCATTAACTTTAATCAAGGGGCATGGTAGCACCAAAAGATGCCCTAAAGTACCTCCTACACTCCAAACATAATTCTTACCTCCATCATGGAAAGGCAATCCAATTTCCCCATAATAATCTAACACTGTTATTCTTTTCTTAGCCTGTTGATTTAAGAGCATTAGAGCCCAAAATGACCAGGAGGAAGTCTGAGCTTCCAGTTCAAAGGAATGTTTGTTGTGTCTCCCCCATTTGGAAACCAAAACCAGCAGAATTTAGGGAACAGAAAGTAAAAACGTTCCCAGTGGGTCACTAGGGGTATAGTGAGTGCAAATATTCCCTTTTCCATCCCTTGATTCCTTGACCCATGGTTCTTGGCTACAGGAGAAACCATACCATATGTTGAACATTGTTTCAAAGCATATACTGCCTTCTGGAGAACCCTGCCCCAGCCCTCTCTGCTACTGCTACCTAACTGGTGCTGCAATTGCGTCTTCAAAAGGCATTCCATCTTTCTGTCAGGCCAGCTGCTTCAGGATGGTGGGGAACATGGAAAGACCAGTGGATTCCATGATCATGGGCCCACTGTTTTATGCTGCCATGCTTCCTGCCAAGATGATAATGAACTAAACCTCTGAACATAAGCAAGCCACAACTAAATGTTTTCTTTTATAAGAGTTACTGTGGTCATGGCGTTTCTTCACAGTAATAGAACATTGACTAAGATAGTAACTAACAGCTTTACAAATATTTGACAAAAATCTATCAAAATGATAAATATACATTGTGTGTAACACAGTAAATCTTCCAGTACAAATTTATCCTCTGAATGTGACTTACATAATTATAAGAATAGTTAGATAAGGACATATTGCTTTTATGAAAAAATGTAAATGTTTATCAACAGGCAACTGACAAAATAAAGTTTTGTCCTCCAAATAAAATAAAGTCATCCAAAATAAAGTTTATTCCTCCAATGAACAGCATAAACAGAATATACCAATTGTAGTCACATGTGGTTGCTCACATGGATAATTCTAGCATTTAGGATTTAATGTTCAAAGTAATTCTTGACTAAATAGCCAAGTTCCACACCAGCCTGAGCTATTGCATCAGACCCAGAGGAGAAAAGTGTAATTACTAGAAAGTATAAAGTTTCAAAGTTAATAGTTATTATACCTGGATGATAAGTACAAGAGGATCCACTATATTATTCTCTTAACTTCTAAATTATTTACTTGTACTTTCCTATAACAAGCTTTTAAAAAAACAAAAACAACTTACCACTTGCTAGAACAATCAACACCATAGGGTTGATGTAAGGATTAAAATAGATTATAATTATGCCCAACATATAAAATTTAAATAAATTATCAGTGTAATATAAAACAATCTCCAGATGGAAAAGAAAAATCAAGAAACTATGTGCACAGCATCTAAACATGCATCCATACATTCATACAGACACCCACACACTCCCTGTTAAAAACATGAGCAAAGCACCTAAACATGCATCCACACATTCACATACAGACACCCACACACTCCATGTTAAACAACTCACCAAAAAAACTACTAAAAACCTTTGTAAAGTCTCACGGAATGTGCTCAATTTCCTTTTTCATTGTATAAGATTTTCATTCATAAGATTCATTGTATGTGTTTAAGTGTTTTGCATGCATGTGTATATACATGTTTATAGTGCCTACAAAGAGCAGAGGAGGGCACTGTATCCCCTGGAACTGGAATCACCCAGGCTGTGAGCTATGTGGGTGCTGAGAACCAAACTCAGGTCTTCTAGAAGAGTAGCACATACTCTTACCATTGACCATCTCCTTCAATGCATACGCTGTCTATTTTAGTTTTTCTTTGGTTTGTGCGAGTGTGTGCTGAGGGATAAAATCCAAGGCGCTTCACCACTAAGCGATATACCCAACCCCTTCGTTTGCAACTTTATACTCTTCTATGATCTATTTAACACCCTCCCTTTCTCCCTGCCCCTCTCTCTGTGTATATTTTGCATATTAAAGGTTTTGGTCTATTCCAGCTACCCTAAAAATTGGGAATTAAACACAAGGTCTTACACATGTCAAGGTGCCCTCCACCACTGACCTATATTTCCAGGTCTATACACTGCCTTTATAACAACACAATGTGTCTAACAAAACTATAGGCACACACCTGTAACACCAACACTCAGGGGGCAGGGCAGGATGACTACAGCCTGCTGAGCTACATAGAAGTCCAGTCTCAAAACCGATGACACCACTTTGAAGAACAAAAATGGTAGGAGGGCTTCACATGTCTAATGTCCCAAAGTGCAAAATGGCTAAAAATTTGTGAAAGGAGCCCCAATAAATGTTTATGACTAGCCTTGTAGGATAAGTTAAATAAACCAAAACCTACTTTCTACTCCAGTATTTTGTCTTCTTTTCCTCCACTGTAAATCATAAATCAGAGGTAAACTTACATCAGCTACAGCTTCTGCCAATTTCTCCCTCTTACAAAAGTCCTTATACACAGTTTCATACTTTTCTACAGAAGTAAAAAGTTTTCTGTAAAAGTATAAAATTCTATGAATAAGGGTTTGCAGGACTGCCCATGGAAGAGCATGCCTTTAATCCCAGTACTCTGGAGGCAGAGGCTGGTGGTAAAAGGTTTTATAAAAATTTATACCGCATAGGGAATCATTGATTCTAATCAAATAATCTATTATGGTGCCTCACAAAAGAACAAAGGCTAAGAGAACTGAACGGTGCCTGAATTGAAGTTAACCTAGTTCTAATTACTTAATACATAGCATAGAGAAAAACTCATTTTCTTCACTGGAAACATACCTAAAGCAGGCAAACCTTTCTAAAAATGCCTGACCTTATCAGAAATGAAAAGGTCAGGGGGAATGTGTAACAAGGAAACAGAGTGAAACTTTAAACCAATATTTTTTAAAGCAGTATCTAGAAGGCTAGGTGTTTAGTTGGTAAATGCTTGCCATACAAGCTGGAAGGACTAAGTTCAAGTTACAGTCTCCCTGTGAAAGAGGCAGGTGCTGAGCTGGTGCCCAAGAGCTCAGCACTAGAAGGTGGGGACAAGAGACTCTTGGAACTTACTAGCAAGTCGCTCTGCTCAAAATGCTCATGCCAGTAAGAGACCTGATCTCAAAACTAGGTGGAGTCAGGGGCTGGAGAGATGGCTCAGTGGTTAAGAGCATTGCCTGCTCTTCCAAAGGTCCTGAGTTCAATTCCCAGCAACCACATGGTGGCTCACAACCATCTGTAATGAGATCTGGTGCCCTCTTCTGGCCTGCAGGCATACATGCAGACAGAATACTGAGAATACTGTATACATAATAAATAAATAAATCTTTAAAAAAAAAGAATTTCTTAAAATACTAAGCTCTCTAAGACAGTTAAAAAAAAAACAAAAACAAAAACTAGGTGGAGTCAGGCACACACCTTTAATCCCTCAGGAAGATCTCTAAGTTCAAAGGTCAGCCTGATCTACATAATGAGTTCCAGGATAGCCAGGGCTACATAGTGAGACCCTACCTTAGGAAAAAAAAAAAAAAAAAAAAAAAAAAAAAAAAAAAAAAAAAAAAAAAAAAAAAAAAAAAAAAAAAAAAAAAAAAAAGGAAGAAAAGAAAACTAAGATGGAGAGTAATTAAGGAAGACACCTGACATTATCTTCCATATATATAGTATGTACCAGCACACCAAAAAATAGAACTATCCACTCTTATTTAGATTATTAAAAAGGGCTGGCTGGCTTGGGAGGCAGAGGCAGGTGGATCTCTGTGAGTTCCAGGACAGCCAGATCTACAATGCTAGTTCCAGGACAGCCAGATCTACAATGCTAGTTCCAGGACAGCCAAAGGTACACAGAGACACCCTGTCTCTTGGGAAAAGAAAGAAAGATAGAAAGAAAGAGAGATATTAAAAAGGAATAATTACACATCAACAGTTTTTTCAGGAGGTTCTTCCTCTTTAACAGGCAGTTCTATGGGCTTTGGTTCTTCTTCCTAAAACCAAATGAAACAACATGGTTAACATAAATCAATAAGAGCAAGGAGGAAATGGTGCAACACCTTTGATCCCAGCACTCGGGAGGCAGAGGCAGCCAGATCTCTGAGCTTGAAGCCAGCCTGGTCTACACAGAAAATCGCAGGACAGACAGAGCTACTGGGGGGAATACATAAGGAGATACATAGGGAGAGATGACTTAGTGTTTAAGAGTGAATATTAGGGGCTGCAGAGATGGCTCAGAGGTTAAGAGCACTGACTGCTCTTCCAAAGGTCCTGAGTTCAATTCCCAGCAACCACATGGTGGGCTCACAGACATCTATAATGAGATCTGGTGCCCTCTTCTGGCATGCAAGCATACATGGAAGGAATGTTGTATACATAATAAAAAAAAAAAAGAGTGAATATTAGGTCTGTGGTGGTGGCAGTTGACGCCTTTAATCCCAACACTCAGGAGGCAGAGGCAGGTGGATCTCTGTGAGTTTGAAGCCATCTTGGTCTACAAAAAGATTTCCAGGACAGTCAGGGCTTTTAAGCAGAGAAACCCTGCCTCAAAAAAAGAATGTCTATTGCTCTTCCAAAGGACCCGAGTTTGATTCCCAGTACCTATGTCAGGAAGCTCACAACTGCCTCTGACTCCAGCTCCAAGGGAGCCGAGGCCTCTGCACCCATGTGCACATCACACACCCACACAATAAAAATAAAATCTTCAAAAAAAGTTTTTAAAACAGAGTCCCCATTAGGGCCAGCAAGATGGCTGGTCAAAGGTGAGACTCTGGTAGTACCAGCTCAAAATCCTGAGTTCAATCCTTCCTCAATCCAGGAATTAATTCTACAGCAAGATGGATGGCTGAAACAAGAGAAGTATGTGGGAGCCTAAGGGTTAGCGAGCCTACACACCTCAGTAAGAGAAAATCCTGCCTCAAACAGGATGGGAGAGAGAACTAATTCCAGAAAAGTTGTCCTTTCTACATGCTTACACACATAATTTGTTTTTTAATTAAAAACAACAGTTGGGCATAGTGCACACCTTTATCCCAGCACTTGGGAGGCAGAGGCAGGCGGACCTCTATGAGTTCAAGGCCAGCCTGGTCTACATAGTGAGTTCCAGGACAGCCAGGGCTACATAGTTAGACCCTGTCTCGAAGAAACAACAAAAATAGTAATAATAATAATTAACTTTAAGTCAGGCAGTGGTAACACACACTTTTAATCACAGCACTCAGGAGGCAGAGACAGGCAGAGCTCTGTGAGTTCAAGGTCAGCCTGGGATACAAAGCTACTTCCAGGACAGCCAAGGCTATACAGAGAAACCCTGTCTCAAAACGCAAAAAAGCAAACAAACAAACAAAAAACCCCAACAACAACAAAAATATCTACTTTTTAAAAAGATAAGCTGAGCATGGCAGTGCTCAAGAAACAGGAATAGGAAGAACAAAAATTAAAGATGCAGAGATCCATAGCCAAGCTGAGCTCTGGGAGTCCAGTTGAAGAGAGGGAGAAGGGATTATACGAGCAAGGTAGTCAAGGGAATCCACAGAGACAGCTGACCTGAGCTAGTGGGAGTTCACGGACTCTGGACCGACAGGTAGGGAGCCTACCAACCTAGGCCCTCTACATGTGGGCGACAGTTGCGTAGCTCTGTTTGTGGAGCCCCTAGCAGTGGGACCACGAACAGTCCCTGGTGCATGAACTGGCTTTTTGGAACCTATTCCCCATGCTGGGATGCCTCGTCCAGCCTTGATGCAGGGGAAAAGTTCGGTCCCACCTCAACATGATGTGCCATGCTTTGTTGACTCCTATAGGAGACCTGCCCCTTCCTGAAGGGAGGAGGAAGGTGGGGAGAGGGGACGGAAGAAAGGAGGGAGCAGAAACTGTGGCTGGTATATAAAAGAAGGGAAGGAAGGGAATAGGAGAGGAGGGGAGGGAAGAAGGAAGGAAAGGGAGAAAGGGAGAGGGGAGGGAAGGAAAAAGAAAAGCAGAGAGAAGCAAAAAGAAATTTAAAAAAAAAGGAAAGAACAGAAGTTCAGGTTATCCTTGGCTACATAGTGAATCTGAGGCCAGCCTGGGCTGAGACCCTAGCTCAAAAACATTAATTAAATATTAGGAAAATAAAGGAATATCCATCAAGAGACAACATAAGAACTCCAAGATAAACCAGTCTTTGATCCTCTTGGGCACCTAAGATCTCAAGGGTCTGATAATGCACAATTTAGCCAAAGCAGTGTCATATTATCAGGCACTGTTCTCAACTCACCTCAGTCTCATCTCCCAGTACATCTTCTTCATTGGCCTCCTCTTCAGCTAAGGAACATTAAAGTTAAAATATTCAGGTCAAGCCCTGCTATAAAACCATCTTGATCACTGTGATAAGAGTAAAATTACAACCTCTTTGCTTTCCCAAAATTATATTCAATAATGATGGCAAAACCAATCCTTATAAAATAAGTCACATTTAGAGAAGATAAAACCAGATCTCTATCTAAAGTTAGTATAAAATTGCATTCCATCTGAACTGAATAACTAAAAGCAATTAGGTTGTAATTAAGTCACACTATAATATTAACTTTAAAACTAATTGGACAGAGTATGGTGGTGCATGCCCTATAATCCCAGCATCTGGGAGATAGAGGCAAATAATCAGTAAATTCAAAGTCATTCTCAGTAACAGAGGCCAACTTAGGTTATATAACACCCTGTCTCAAATTAGCAACAAAAAAGGTATGCATGTGTGTGTAAAGATAACTCAGCCGGGCGGTGGTGGCGCACACCTTTAATCCCAGCACTTGGGAGGCAGAGGCAGGTGGATCTCTGTGAGTTCGAGGCCAGCCTGATCTACGAGAGCTAGTTCCAGGACAGGCTGCAAAGCTACAGAGAAACCCTGTCTCGAAAAAACAAAAAACAAACAAACAAACAAAAAAAAAAAAAAAACCTCCGTCCAAGTCCAGAACCCACACAAAAATGTCAAGCATGTGGTGGTAGATCCTGTCATGCCGACCTTGTAGCCAGGCAGAGCCAGAGGCTGACTGAAATGACAAGGTGGGTGGCTCCTAACAGCGATTCTCATGGTTGACCTCTAGTGAGTTAGTGAGAGGGAGAGCGAGGGACAGGCACATAAATGAAGAGTGTGTTACAGAATAGTACAGAAAGTGTCTCTGACAGTGATAGAAGGTTTTGAAAGACGCCTCAGTCATTAGTTGCTCACAAGCAAAACACCAGGGACTTAGTGGGGAAGGAGTTCTTTAAAAATTAAGCAAGCAAACACAATGGTACTGAGAGGTGGCTCAGAAGTTCAGAGTACTTATTGCTAATTAGATCCCAGCACCTAATCAGGCAACTCACACAACCTGCAATCTCAGCACCAGAATCTGAAACCTTTTACTGGCTTCCTTGGACACACGCGCACGCACGCACGCATACACACACACCCCAAAATAGGTGAAAAATTATTTTCAAATTACACACTACTAAAGAACACCAAGGGGAAAAAACATAAAAGATCAATGACAAAGATATTTGTTTAAAACCAACAAGGTAGCCCCCATGCCTGTAATTTGAGCACTTGTGTGTGTGTGTGGGGGGGGGTGAACCAGAATCAGGAACAAAGACAGAGACATTTAAACTTTTTCATGGAGAAAAGTGTATTAAGACCAACAAATTAGCCAGGCGGTGGTGGTACACACCTTTAATCCCAGCACTTAGGAGGCAGAGGTAGGCGGATCTCTGATCTTCTTCAAACAGCAATTCCAACAAGACCCTGTTCCCTTAAGTTTCAGAGGACACTATGGTTAAGTGCCCTGTCTCCAATTTCAGAAGAATGAGAATTCATGCTGGACTGGGAACCCCACGTGCTTTCCTTCCTGACCCCTCCTCCCCAGGCTGCTCTGCCTTCTGTTTACACTATTAGTCTGCTTCATCAATTCCCTTCCTATGTATCCCCAATAATGTATCAAAGCCTCTAACCAATCAATGAGCTAGTTGCTGCAGGACTACCAGCTGTTGGCCACAAAGCTGGAGGAGCAAGACTACCAAACATGTTCGGATGGTAAGAACCAGCAGCACCTCAGAGGTACCACGTCTGCCTTCTGTAATCAACCACGTGTGTCTCCTGAGTGGTAAGTGACGCCACGATGATGGGAAAGGAACAGGTGCTTTAAGATAAGCTGAACTGATAAGGAGATAGTGATTTGAGACGTTTAAAAGGATGAAGCAATTGCCAGACCTCTCTCATTGTGCTACTGTTATATTAAGACTCCAAAGGTTCATAGACTTAACATTAACGGATGGAATTCTGATAAGCTTAATCTAGCTCTAGCAAAATACTAAACATCATATTATCACTCACTATATGATCATAACTACAAGATCGGGATTTTAAATTCCCTTTGGCTGTTTTCTAACACTATAGACTTAAAAGGTGCTTTTTATTGTGCTAAAAACATGTCACAGTTTTCTGGATAGAAGGAAGAGTGTCAATGCTTCCAACCCAAATCATTTCAGGTGTGAGTACACTGCCATTTCTAATGTGCTTAAAACTTATCTTTTCACAAACCCAAAGAATTCTTGTAAGTTCTAGGAAGTTGACTTGGATTTACCTCGAACAGGTCAGATGTGTACCCCTCAATTACCAGGACCTAAACCGCCTAAGCCTCCCCTCCCTCAATCACCAGAACCTAAACCGCCTAAGCCTCCCCTCCCTCAATCACCAGGACCTAGGAAAATTGTTTTCCCTAAACTTAACCTTGTCCTCTGCTCTGTCAGCACTCACCAAGTCTAAAAGGCACCGCACAGTTCCACAGAGCCTGGACGGGGTGAGACAACCAGCTACGCCACGACATGGCCAGCTCCCCAGTTTTCTCAGCCCCCTCTCTCCAAGATTTTGATACCCACAAATCAGCAGGAAGCAGTCTCAAGAACTCAGGGCCCTCATTTCCCTAATCTACCATGCCTAACTCCTCACCTTTTGTTTTGGGTTTTTGTTTTGTTTGTGGGTTCCCCCCACCGACCCCTGAGACAGGGTTTCTCTGGGTAGCTTTGGTGCCTGTCCTAGAACTCACTCTGTAGACCAAGCTGGCCTCGAACTCAGAGATACCTGACTCTGTCTCCCAAGTGCGGTGTGCACCGCCACCACCCAGTCCCACCTTTTTTTTAATAAATAAAAAGGGAGGAATGTTAACATCCAGGTACATCTGGCCCTGCGCTTTGGGGCACCTGGCAGAGTGTGTCACCCCTGCACACATGACAGGCAGTTACTCCATCCCTTTAAAAGGTGAAACTCTGCCTACTCTCTATTCTCTTCCTCTCCCTCTCTCCCACCTTTCCCCTCCCCTGGCCTCTCTCTTCTCTTCTGCAGCTCCTGTACCCAGAAGCCAGTCTCCATTCCCTTTCTTCATTCCCTTTCCCTTAATGAAAAACCCCTCCAGGTGAGCTCTGTCACACTGCATCTTTCTCTCACCTGTCTCTTTTTTTTTTTCTTGAGAGATTTGTTTATTTTGTTTACAGTCTTTTGTCTGCATGTATGACTGCAGGCCAGAAAAGGACACCAGATCTCACTACAGATGGTTGTGAGTCACCAAGTGGTTGCTGGGAATTGAACTCAGCAACCTCTGGAAGAACAATCACTGCTCTTAACCTCTGAGCCATCTCTCCAGCCCTCACGAGTTGCTTTTTAAATTACAACACAACTCCCACTTGGGTATTAGGGAGCCAAACTTGGGTCCACATGCTTATGCAGCAAGAGCCCTTACCCACTAGATCCCCATATATACAACCCTCAAAAAAATAAAAAGAGAGAAAAAAAGAGACATAAAGGTTATGAACTCATTACCAATGATAGAAATTAAAATATTGTATTAAGCAACATATCTTATTTTGTAAGCTGATTCTATGTGTTTATATGAGCATGTATGTGATGCATGTGTACAGGAGCAGATGTGGAGGCCCCATAAGGTGTTCTGCTCAACTACTTTCCACCCTACTCCTTTGAGATGGGAGGTCTCATTGAACCTGGAGCTAGTCTGGGGGCAGCAGCCTAAGGAATCCTCCAGTCTTCACCACCCATGGCACCCATAGGCTTGTAAGACTAAATCCAGCTTTTCACATGGATGCTGGGATTCAAATCCAGGGCCTCATGCTTGCACAGCAAATGCTCTTATCTACTGAGCCATCTCTCCAGCTCCTAAACATATCTTGAATATATCAAATACATAAGAATGGGTGTCTAAGAGTACTGAAAGGAAGCAAAATGAGGACTGGAAATAAAAGAGAATAAAAATCACAAAAAAAAGTGTACAAAATGGGATGATGATATGTACCTTACACGAGGTGGGGCTATTTATTTTCAAGGTAGAATTGGGGGACATGAGGTCTAGGAGGAACCAGAGATTACCTAGTTTAAGGATTTCAAGGGTCCAGATGCTTACCTTTGATAGTGCAAAAGATAAACATTTGGCTATGTAAACAGTAACTGTGCAAACATATTTAGTGAACTTTTGCACAAGATAAATTAAAGCCTTCAAATTCTTAACTAGTAATAGCATTGTGTGTGTATGTTTTCCTAACGGTCTCACCAAGTTGTTTATTTGTGCCTCAAACTTTGATTCTCTTGCCTCAGCCTCTCAAGCAGCTTAGATTACAGGACTGGCTAATTTTTAAAATACTACGTAATTTATTTTATGAGTATTCTGCCTGCATGTTATGTATATACATCATGTGCACCAGATTCTCCTGGAACTGGAGTTACTGATGGTTGCAGGGCACCATATGGGTGCTTGGAATTGAACCCAAGTCCTCTGCAAGAGCAATGAACACTCTAAATCACTGAGCCATCTCTCCATTCCCCTTCACAGGCTGATTTTTAAGTAACATGCTAAAATAATCACAGCCAAGTAGGTAACATGACAAGTTCTTATCACTTTAGTATAAAACAAAAATATTTTAATGTACACACACAGTTTTGTTTTGTTGGGACAGGGTCTCACTATGTAGCGCTGGATGACCGAGGCTGGCCTCAAACTCCTGATTTTCAGGCCTCAGTCTGGTGGGTACTGAATTACATGTACTACCACATCCAAATCAGCCCAACAGTATTGTTGATTTTTTTTTTTTTGAGATAGACTTTTACTTTGTAAATCAGATTAGCCTTGAATTTAAGGCAATCTTCCTGCCTCTGCCTCCCAGGTGCAAGGATTAGAGGCATGAGCCACCATGGCCATCTCTAAAAGTTTTCTTGATTTTGTTAATTTAGACCTTATATCACCAATGACCTAAGAAAGGAAGAAATCTTTTCAGTGTCAGAGCTGCTTTACCCACATCACGCTCCCTCCACAAAGTGCTCACCATGTTCTTCAAGATATGCCTGCAGCCGATTGATAAGATCTTGTTTTATTCCCTTGGTCTCTAAACCACGAGCAAGACATTCTTGCTTTAGTTCAGCAAGCTGGGAAAAAACAAACAAACAACTTTTTTAACTCCTATGAATGAAAAGAGATGGTTCTCACAAAGAGAAGATGATGATGATGAAGGTCAACTCCCAACTTGCAAGTACTATCCCTGACCAAGATTCTAAATCCACAAAGGTAGCTTACTTTCCCTTTAACAACATTTAATATACAACAGGACTGCCTTACACTGGGAAAACACACACACATACACACACTAAAACAAAATTGTAATCTATTTGAACAATTTTTTTTTTAATAACTAAGGGGAGACAGTTCTAAATGATTACTCTATCAACAACATGGAGGGAGGGGAACTCAATCTTCAATCAGAAAATCCTGTGTCCTAATGGCAGATTCGCCCTACCATCCAGCTGTGGTTTTACAGTATGGTAGTAGTGGGTCTTCCCAGCACTGTTTCTGTGTCAGAAGCTTGGTCCTGAGTGCAGCCGTGCTGGGACTGTTAAAAAATAGAACAGGAGCTGGAGAGGTGGCTCAGAGGTTAAGAGCCCTGGCTGCTCTTCCAGAGGTCCTGAGTTCAGTACCCAGCACTCACATGGTGGCTCCCAGTCATTTATAATGGGATCTGGTGCCCTCTTCTGGCATGCAGGTGTGCTGCAGATGGATCACTGTTACACATAAAATAAATATAACAAAATCATACTGAAAAGACATTTTTGCCAGGCAGCAGTGGCGCACACCTTTAATCCCAGCACTCGGGAGGCAGAGGCAGGCAGATCTCTGTGAGTTCGAGGCCAGCCTGGTCTACAAGAGCTAGTTCCAGGACAGGCTCCAAAGCTACAGAGAAACCTTGTCTCGAAAAACCAAAAAACAAACAAACAAAAAAGGTAGAACAGCTTGATCTAGTGGCACCATAGTAATGCTACCAACCGTGAGGTGGAAGCAGAAGGATCAAGATTTTAAGGCCAGCAAAAACACCCACCCTACCTACCCCCCAAATGTGGAGCTTACTGGGAACTTCATCAAGGAAGAAATTAATACAGTTCTTTAGGCTAATTCTCCAAACAATGGGTTCATATAAAAGAGTAAGAGTGGCCAGGTATGGGCCTGTAATCCCAGCAATCAGGATGTGGAGGCAGAAAGACCAGGAGGCAGGCTGGACTCATTACATGGGACCCTGCCCTAAACTCACCTCTGGCGTTCAGTCCTGCCATGTAATCATTCCTCAAAATTGCTGCCACCATTATGTCATCAACTACAAGGCTGTTACCAGAGTAACATTATGCCACTGGAACTTTCAGTTTCCAAGATTGGGAAGTAAGAAAAGTACAACCTCAGGTATTTTGCCATAATGGTAGAAAATTGACTAATAAACACCTATTATCCCAAAAGTGCTATTACATATACCATACACGCATCTATAAAAATAATCATTTCAGAATTAAAGTGTCAGCTGGCTTAATATCCTTTAGTTACATATATCACCACAAAAAGAAATTCAACACCCTCCCATAGTCTAGTGTTTAGGTTTTTATTGTGCTGTTCCTATGTTGTACATCAAATCCAGAACCTTAAACAGGATGAGCAATTACTCTACCTCTAGAGCTATATATACCACAGCCCTATCACAAATTTTAAATCACACAGCAGCTATGATTTCCCATGACAGATCTGCACAAAATTAGACCATATCAACTCCTTGCCATGCAAGAACAAGGGCATCCTGGGGATCCTCTCTGAGGGTTTATAGTTAATGGCCTATGAGGGATTTCTTCAGTGGTGTAACCAACGGTAAGTGCCCCTGCCATAATGAAACTCACTGGATTGTAGGGAAAAAAAAAAACCAAACTACATTAAGTAGAAGGGGGACTAGTTGGGAGGAGAAAGAGGGTTAGTGGGAATGAGAAGAGGGCAAGAGAAGGTGGGGTACCTAAATATGATCAAAATACATTATGTACATGTATAAAGATACCATATGAAACTCATTTTTTCATTTTTATAAACAATTAATATATGCTAAAAAAATATTTTAAATATTAACATATGAAAGATGCCAGATGTCAAAAAGACTGGAAATCCTAGCTCATCAGGATTACCTTGTAAGGAACAGAGCACACCTGAAGAATGCACATAACATACAAATGTAGGAGCAGGTACCTCCTATAAGTGATTTATAAGGGGGTCACGAACTGGGGATTCAGGGTTTTGAGCTGTGTACTATCCCAGTTCTCTCACCCATTCCATTGTCAGACGTGTCTCCCTTTTTCTTAACAAACTGTCTCCATTTCTACCAGACACACACTTTTTAAATCAGTAAAAATGTATACTTACCAATCTTACAGACTATAGAAGGAATAGTGATGGGTAACTGACAGAACTAAGAGAGAAGACACCCACATCAGAAGTCTCAAAGTTGTCTGTAACTCCTGCTACAGGAAATTTAACAACCTCTTCTTTCCTCCTTGAACCCCCTTGGTCACCTGAATCACATGCACAATGCCCACACACAGACACTAATTAAAAAACAATTTTTTAAAGTTTGTTGTGCCGTTGTGTCTCCTAGGACTGTCAGGAGCTGCACTGTTAAAGTCTCAACATGACTGCCTAACAAGAGCTAAACAGACAACACACTAACATGGGGGGGGGGGCACGTCCAGGAACCTCAACACCTCACAAAGAACGACTGGCAACTAAGGAGCGCTGAGAGTGGGGGAACAGTCTTCCCCAGAGATGAGCACAACAACTGATTATCACTACCAACAGTCAACCCCAAAATCATACAAATAAGGAACATTATACATACTGAGCAGGTTGTACTTATGTATTTAGGTGTGTTTATGTAGAGAGAAAGACATACACATGTAACAACAATTAATGAAAAAGAGGCCATGAATTTGAAAAGGGGGTATATGGAAGAGTTTGGAGAGGGGTAAAGGAGGGGGTAAATGATGTAATTATATTAAAATCTCAAAAACTAAAAGAAATATTTTTAAATTTAAAAGAGGGGTGTAAGTCAGCGGAAGTGACTACTTGCTCTGTATGAGGTCCTGGAATTTATCTCCAGCCCACGTGCACGAATAAAACTGTGAGCTAGAGGAGCTGGCACACACACGTCTGTAACCCCAGGACTGTGAGCTAGAGGGGCTGGCACACACACGTCTGTAACCCCAGGACTGTGAGCTAGAGGGGCTGGCACACACACGTCTGTAACCCCAGGACTGTGAGCTAGAGGGGCTGGCACACACACGTCTGTAACCCCAGGACTGTGAGCTAGAGGAGCTGGCACACACACGTCTGTAACCCCAGGACTGTGAGCTAGAGGAGCCGGCACGTGCACGTCTGTAACCCCAGGACTGTGAGCTAGAGGGGCTGGCAAGTACACGTCTGTAACCCCAGGACTCAGGACAGAAAAGACCACGGCATCCTCAGCGAGATAGTGAGTTTATGATAACCCTATTTCAAAAAATAAAAATAAGTAGGTATATATGTGAAATCTTCTATTTGTGAATCAATTCTTGCTGGGTGGACACCTTTAGTCCCAGCACTCGGGAGGCAGAGGCAGGTGGATCTCTGTGAGTTCGAGGCCAGCCTGGTCTACAAGAGCTAGTTCCAGGACAGGCTCCAAAGCCACAGAGAAACCCTGCCTCAAAAAACCAAAAACCAAAACCAAACCAAACCAAACAAAGAATCAACTCTTCAATCACATAAAAACTAGTTGAGGGCTGGGTAGATGGCGCTCAATCTTGAGTTGCACACTAAAAACAAGCTAGGTTTAAACTCTACCTTTACCACCTGTACCTATGTATTACTGGAAAATAATTTATAGTCTCTGTGCCTCAGTTTTCTTATCTTGAAAATGGGAATACCAGAACCAATTTTATAAAACAATTATGAAAAATGAAAATTTAAACTAGCAAACCAAGTGTAGTAGCTCATGCTTATAATCCTAGCACTCATAGGTAGAGGCAGGCAGACCATGAGTTTAAAGCCAGCCTGAACAACACAGAGTCCAGCCTAGGCTACATAGCAACTCTGGTATTTTATTGTCTTTTCAAGGCAGGGTTTCTCTGTGTAGCCCTGGCTGTCCTGGAACTCACTCTGGAGACCAGGCTGGCCTTGAACTCATAGAAATTCCACCTGCCTATGACTATAAGGGAATAGTTATTACAACTCCTGCCTCCTGAAGGCTAGGATTAAAGGTCTGAACCACCACTGCCTGGCTTGACCCTGGGGTTTTTTTTTTGTTTGTTTGTTTGTTTGTTTCTTTTGATTTTCTGTTCTTATTTTATTTAAAGAAAAAAAAAGTCTTGTTTTTTAAAAATGGTCTCTTTTATTGAGTCTGATTCTCTCTATACAGCCTCTGTTGTCCTGGGGCTCTCACTATATAGAGAAGGCTGGCCACAGCGAACTCACAGAGATTCACCTACCTCTCCTTCCCAAGTGCTGAGATTAAAAGTGTTTACACAAAGTAGCCTGATGATCTGAGTGCTCCAGTACCTGCACATGGAAGAGAAAATCCTGACAGCTTTCTTTTAACCTCCAAATGCATGACATGGTACAACTCACCCTAACACACACACACACGTAATTTAAATTTTTTTTTTTTTAAAGAAATGTGTAGCATAAGAACAGACAGGAGGACCAGTGGAACCGAATAGAAGACCCGGATATCAATCCACACATCTTCGAACACCTGATATTTGATAAAGAAGCAAAAAATATCAAATGGAAAAAAGAAAGCAAATTCAACAAGTGGTGCTGGCATAACTGGATATCAACATGTAGAAAGATGAAAATAGACCCATATCTATCACCATGTACAAAACTCAAGTCCAAATGGATCAAAGACCTCAACATAAAGCCAGCCACACTGAACCTTATAGAAGAGAAAGTGGGAAGTACACTTGAATGCATTGGCACAGGGAACCACTTCCTAGATAGAACCCCAGCAGCACAGACACTGAGAGAAACAATTAATAAATGGAACCTCCTGAAACTGAAAAGCTTCTGTAAAGCAAAGGACACGGTCAACAAGACAAAACGACAGCCTACAGAATGGGAAAAGATCTTTACTAACCCCACATCAGACAGAGGTCTGATCTCCAAAATATATGAAGAACTCAAGAAATTGGACACCAAAAGATCACATAATCCAATAAAAAAATGGAGCACAGACCTAAACAGAGAACTCTCAACAGAGGAATCTAAAATGACTGAAAGACACTTAAGGAAATGTTCAACATCCTTAGTCATCAGAGAAATGCAAATCAAAACAACTCTGAGATTCCATCTTACACCTGTAAGAATGGCCAAGGTCAAAAACACTGATGACAACTTATGCTGGAGAGGCTGTGGGGAAAAGGGAACACTTCTGCATTGCTGGTGGGAATGCAAGCTGGTACAGCCCCTATGGATGTCAGTGTGGCGATTTCTCAGATAATTAGGAAACAACCTTCCACAATACCCAGTAATACCACTTTTGGGTATATATCCAAAAGATGCTCAATCATGCCACAAGGACATGTGCTCAACTATGTTCATAGCAGCTTTATTTGTCATAGCCAGAAACTGGAAACAACCTAAATGCCCCTTGATTGAAGAATGGATAAAAAAAAAAAAGTGGTACATTTACACAATGGAGTACTACACAGCACAAAAAAATAACGACAGCCTGAATTTTGCAGGAAAATGGATGGAACTAGAAAGCATTATTTTGAGTGAGGTAACCCAGACACAGAAAGACAATTATCACATGTACTCACTCATAGATGGTGTTTAAACATAAGGCAAAGAAAACCAGCCTACAAACCACAATCCCAGAGAATTTAGACAACAATATGGACACTAAGAGAAACTTACATAGATCTAATCTATGTGGGAAGTAGAAAGTATAAGAAGACAAGATCTCCTGAATAAATTGGGAGCATGGGGACTTTGGGGGAGGGTTGAAGGGGGGAGGGGAGAGGCAGGGAGGGGAGCAGAGAAGAATGTAGAGCTCAATAAGTATCATGGGGAAAAAATAAAATTAAATTAAAAAAATTTTAAAAATAAAAAATAAAAAAGGAATGTGAGGCCCGGCAGTGGTGGCACACGTCTTTAATCCCAGCATTCAGGAGGCAGAGGCAAAAGCAGAGGCAGGTGGATTTTTGTGAATTTGAAGTGAGCCTGGTCTGCAGAGTTCCAGGACAGCCAGAGCTGTTACTGAAAAAAGGCTCTTTCTGAATTAAGGATTACCTTGAGCTTAAGGTTAGACTGGATTATAGAGAAGGCCTATCTCAACCTAAAATAAAAGAGGGTTTGGAAATAGCTTAGCAGGACCAAGTTGGGATCCCCAGAGCCCACATAATCAGATAAGGTAGCTCGTAATCCTAACACGCCTACACGGGTGTTAGGGAGAGACGGGAGGCAGACACAGAAGAATCCTCAGAAGCTGGAAGGCCAGCCCGCCTGGCATAGGCAAATGGAACAAGAGTTCCTGCCTCAAACAAGGTGGTAGGTGAAAATGGACACCAGAGATTACCCTCTGACGTCCACAAATGTGCATGTCTGCATTCATACAAAGGAACACATAAGATAAAAAAAACAAATAATAACAAGAACCCCACCCTCTACAACAACACTCCAATTTACTTTCATAGTCATTTTCACTAACCTTCCAAACCATTAGCAACAACATTTACATACCTCATGTTTCAATAACACAAATACTACACTGTTCTCAACACTATGACACTAGACACTATTATCTACCGCTGGTTCTCTCCATCATGGAGTTCTTTTAGTATGATTAATTATAAATTTGGTTGTTATAGTTCAAGACATTCCCAACCACAAGTCAGTCTTTCCAAATGAGTCAGAATCCTATACTGTCACAAAATTTTCAGAAATTTGCACTTGATATAGACTTACACATCAATGCAGACATTTTCATCCTTCATGCTTTAAACCTTGTTCCTATCTTCTGAACTAAAGTCGCCAATTTCTCTTTATAAAAATAAAAAGAGCCTTTTTTTCTTTTTCTTTTCTTTTTTTTTTTCTTTTTTATTTTTGAGACAGGGTCTTTCCATGTCACCCTGGGTGATCTGGAACTCACAGAGACCCACCTGCCTCTGCCTCCCGAGTGCTGGGACCACTATGCCCAGCTTGGAAACAGTTGGGTTTGTGGAGTTTTGGGGTTTTTTTGTTTTGTTTTGTTTTGTTTTTTGGAGGGTTTTTCAGGGTTTGGTTGGTTGGTTTTTCAAGGCAGGGTTTTTCTGTGTTTAGCCCTGGCTGTCCTGGAACTCACTCTGTAGACCAGGCTGGCCTTGAAATCACAGAGATCCGCCTGTCTCTGCCTCCCAAATACTGGGATTAAAGGTGTGCACCACCACCACCAAGTGGAAACTGGGGTTTTATGTTATTGTTGTTTGTTTTGGGGTTTTTTAGAAACCCTAAATCACCTGGGTAACATGACACCTACCTTTAAACCCACACTGGGATATGGAGGCAGACAGATCTCAGTGAGTTCTAGGCCAGCTTAGTCTATGTATCAAGTTCCAGGCCAGCAAAAGCAACACAGAGAATCACTGTCTCAAAGATAAATAAAATAAAAAGTCTAAGTCAAATCAAACCATCAGACTATTAAATCAAGATCAACATTAGAGCCTAACATTGTCTTCAAAGCCAGAATTTATATGGGTTCTTAACCAGAGGTCTATGGACTCCTCAGGGCTAAAAGGTAATTTTATGGAGCCCCTTAAATCGCATGCAAAGTATTGTACATGCCTTTTTCTGGGGAGAGGGTCCATACCTTTCATCAGAGTTTCAAAGATATCTGTGACCTCCAAAAGTTTAAGAAGTGCTCTAGAGAGAAAGCAAAGACAAGCAACCGTGATTAAAGAGTGAGCCCTGCTCAGGCCCTTGTGTGCCCCTGACTACGTAGTGTGAGGTCAGGTCGGAGACACAGATGGGGTTCACTCAATCAAATGCAAACTTACTGAATTAGCAAAGATTAATATGATGGAAGGAGGAACTCCTTAAACAAGTACAATATCCATAAAGGAAAGTCATACAACTAGTGACTTATTCCAGGATTTCAAAAGGGTACAAATAAGAAAATATCAAGATAGCCCACTAATATTTAATCTCTTTCACCTAAAAATTAATATTCTGTGTATACTTTGTAACATGTACAACAGTACAGAACTCATACAGATAACTAAAATGAGGTAGGTGCTAAGTTTTTTTTACTTGTTCAGATAATCATTAGGAAACCACTGAAAATTCATTCCAGCAACTAAAATAACATGAAAACCCACTAATGAAGTTGAGATCCAATAGTTAAGAAACATTTGCTGTCAAAAAAGGTGATGTCCTCTAAAAAAACTAAATTATAGGGACTTTTCTACACACACTTCACTTACATCTTTTAAAGAAAGGCAAAAAAACCTCAACAATTATTAAAGCTTTTTCAAGATTAAAAATGTGGGGGGAGGGGGGGAGAGACACAGGAGTAGGTGTCTAAGGATTCCTGAGAGCTGGTGTTCGGGTGATTGTGAAACCAAACTCAGGTCCTCCAGAAGACCAAGTGCTCTTACCCACTAAGCCATTTCTTCAGACCCAATTATCAAGTTTTAAGAAAAAAGGAAGTTTTCAGGGCTGGAGAAATGGCTCAACAGGTAAGAGCACTGGCTGCTCTTTGAGAGGAGCCAGGTTCAATTCCCAGCACACATGGAGACTAACAACTGGCTGTAATTCTTCAGGCACACAGACATACATACAAACAAAATACCTATACACATAAATTAATATTTTTGAAAAATCATCTCAATGCAACAAATAAAACAACAAGAAAATAGAAAAACAGGCATGATGGCACATGTCTTTAATCCCAATACTTGGGAGGCAGAGGTAGGAGGATCTCTGTGAGTTCCAGACCAGCCAGAGCCACATAGTGAGATCCTGTCTCAACAAATAAATATAAGTTTTTAGTTTTTACTAAGTTTGTACTAGGTTCCCAGGATAAGGTGACCAAAACATCTAACAGCAAAGATACTTGTGAAAACAATCAATATAGTTTCTTAATTACTGTCCTTACAGAATCATCATAGAAGTGTAAGTCTACGTATAAGAAAAGTACTACGATTACCAAAATTTACAACTCAAAATAGGTCCTGTGGTTCAGAATGTCAGCAAGAAGTGACACCAAGTAGTGCTGGGGAGATAGCTCAGCGGTTAAGAGCATTTATTGCTCTTGTAGAGGACCAGATTCTGTTCCCAACACCCACATCAGGCTGCTCACAACTCCTGTAACTCCAGCTCTGGTGATCCAACACCCTCTTCTAACCTCCTGGGGCATGCGCCACACATTGCCACAGACGCATACACGTAAATAACAAAAAGAGATCTTAAACAAACGAACAAACAAAAATAACACCAAGAGACCCAAGGGTCCTTCCCAATGACAGACAGCACAAGTAAAATCCTAACGTTTTCAAGCATACTTCATATATTTCCAAAATCCTACTGCTATCCGTTCTCTGTAGGGGGAGGGGAACAGTCTCAAGAGAGGGCAGTTTTCCAGAGAAAACTCAAAAAAACTTTTAGGGCTAATGTGTTCGTCATTTTACAAACTCTTGGAGCTGCCTCTGCCCCAGGTTTCCACCGGTAAACCTATTTTATAAGGCCTCTCCTTGCTTTCAAAATTCGAGTACGGGGGCGTAACCCAACCTAGTTAAAAGAGAATAGTACACATTTTCTGGGTTATGTTTGCGACATATTCAGGCAAACATGCAAAAACGCCAATATATGCTAACTGAGCAATCTCAGCTGTGGGACGAGAGGGGAACACATCAATCTGAGAAGAAAACGTAATTTTGGGTCCGCATGGGCCACGGGGGAAGGACACTGACGTAATGCAAATCTAATGAGAAAGGAGAAAGGTGAGAAAGGATGAGAGATAATAAAGCAATGTGAAGAGGGCCGAAACAACAGGTAAAGACAGCAATCAAATCCTGAGGAGAAACGGGGTTTAGGGCAGGCCTAAGAAAGGAGGCACAAAACTACAACGGAAGCCAGAAAAGAAGTATAAGAGCCTAAAAGAAAAACACGTAGAAGGCGGCGCAGGACCCCGTGCGGAATTCGGGCTCCAGAAACCCCACCTCAGCCTTGCCCGCGTAACGGTACCTTCAGCTTGTGCAGCTCCACCGTCTCGGTCGCCATCTTGCTGTGCCTTTACTCCACCAGACCCCAGCGCTGCCCCCGCCTCCAAGAGTCTAGGCTCAGTCAACCAATCGCTGTCGCTCTTACTCCGACCTCACACCAACGGTTCTTCCCATTGGTCGACGGCAGCGTCGCTCTCACGCCTCTTGGCCACTTTCCAGGACTCACTGACAAGCTGGACCCAGGGAAGGGCGGGGTTTGCGTAGCCTAACGATAGAAAAATTGACCAATTGCACGGCCCCACTGCATAACCAACCAATGATTGGGGACAGCGCGGATTCTGTTCCACGAATAAGAAAAGCGCAGACGGAGCGAAAGGCGGCCACTTCCTGGAGACCACAGGTGTGAGAGCCCTCGCTGTGCCCCAGCCGGACCGGCTTCTGACGCTAGCAGGTAGGGGCTGTGCGGAACTTGGGAAAGGTTACCGAACGAAGCTGATGGGGGTACTGGGAAGGGCGGCGGCGAATATGAGTTCCCGTGAAGAAAGCCTTGAACAACTTGCGAAAGTGGGACTCTGGGAGGAGCATGAGCGGACTCTGTACTTGATTTGGGGAATTTGGGGACAGGCAAGAGCACGTAAAAAATAAGCATTAGAGTTAGCAGAAGTTTAAATGCCAAAAGCGCCCCTAGAAGGGTGACTGACGGCTCCATTGCTTGAGGGACTGAGCTCAGGTCCCTTCCTAGACTAATTAAACAACTAGGTAAGTTCTTGCACAGAAGGGCTGAAGCTACTGGCTGTTGACCTGCCATGAGGGTGAGAGACAGAATAGACAAGCCCCAGAAAAAGATGGGGACCAGAGGCAGCTTTACTCTCGGTACCTTATTGGTCCTTTTATAACTGCATAGCTTTCTTATAGAACTCTGGGTGTGGGTGACCTCTTATGATTCAATAACTTCAAGAAAGTAAATTAAAAATACTCCCGACTGCCCTGATGCTTCGAGTGAGTGTCACAGTCTAAGCTTACTGCTTCATGTTATAATAGAAGTGCAAAGATCGGAGTGAACAAAACAAACACTGTGTGGGTGTGCACACTAACGATGGCAGGTATGGAAGTCAGGACAGCTTGTAGGAGTCTGCTTCTACTGTGTGCATCCTGGGGATCCAACTCAGGTCTTTAAACTTGGTGGCAAATGCATTTTCCAAATTAGCTATTTTAAAGACCCTCTTGCTCTTTTGTTTTGGAGAAATGATCTCACTCTAGCCCAGGATAGCCTCAAACTCAAGACAGTCCTCATGGCTCAACCTCCCAAGTAGAGGGATGACAAGCATGAGCCACCACACCCAGATGCTTCTGTCTTCTCAAGTTTTAACAAAGTCTTCAGTTTTTCCTTTGTTTTTTTGTTTTGTTTTTGCATGATAGGGAAATTCTTTCATTCCCGAGAGTTCAGGGGATTTTGGCTTTTCAGGAGACAACTGGGAAACAAGCTCAATCAGGGGTTAAGAGGAAATTGAGTTGGATTTCTGCCTGATCCCTCATTGTGGTAGGATGAATGTGGGGGTGGCACACAGCGAAGTGAACCCCAACACTCGAGTGATGAATAGTCGGGGCATCTGGCTGGCCTACATCATCTTGGTAGGACTGCTGCATGTGGTTCTACTCAGCATCCCTTTCTTCAGCATTCCTGTTGTCTGGACCCTGACCAACGTCATCCATAACTTGGTGAGCACTAAACCACACCCTGTACCCAACCCAGGTCTATCCCAAAACAAAATAAAGTCACCAACTATTTGGGAATGTGTGTCTTCCTCTTGCCCAAGGACTACTTTCCAGCCCTCACTGTCCCTTTCCCTCCTCCCAGGCAATGTATATCTTCCTACACACAGTGAAAGGGACACCCTTTGAGACCCCTGACCAAGGAAAGGCTCGGCTTTTGACACATTGGGAACAGATGGACTATGGACTACAATTTACCTCCTCCCGAAAGTTCCTCAGCATCTCTCCTATTGTACTGTGAGTCTGGGAGTAGAGGAGATGCAACCAAGGAAAATGTACTAGGGGTGGGGAAATGGCTTAGTCAGTCAAGTTCTTCCCACACAAGCATAAGGACTTGAGTTCAATCCCCAGCATATATGTAAAAGCCAAATATGGCCACACACAACCATGGGTGCCTATAATTCCAGAACTGAAGAGTTGGAGGCAGGAAGATTAAAAAGTAAAACTGATTTGGGGAAAGGAAACAAAAAGGCTCCAAAAGTAATACAGGCCAAAACAGCTTTGGCTGTCGTTTGCAATTTATCATTAACAACTAGCAAATGGGCTGGGGTCTTGCGGCAAGCACAAGGCCCTGGGTTTGGTCCTCAGCTTTGGGGGGAATGACAACAATTCGCAAACAAACTGATGTATAGTCTCTAGTTACAGATGCCTTCTGATCATATCCTAAACCTCATTTTTTTTTTTTTTTATGGTTTTTCGAGACAGGGTTTCTCTGTAGCTTTGGAGCCTCTCCTGGAACTCTTGTAGACCAGGCTGGCCTCAAACTCACAGAGATCCGCCTGCCTCTGCCTCCCGAGGGCTGGGATTAAAGATGTGCGCCACCACTGCCCGGCTCCTAAACCTCATTTAAACATTGTTAATTTAGCTGGAGTAGTTTTGAACTACAAAGACTATATGTAGTAAAACTGGTGATTCAAAATAGAAAAGGCATGAATGTGGGTATGGAAAGCCAACCTTTGTCACCCTTTTTTTTTTTCTCCCTAGCTACATACTGGCCAGCTTCTACACCAAGTATGATGCTGCTCATTTCCTCATCAACACCGCCTCACTGCTCAGCGTACTGCTGCCTAAGCTACCCCAATTCCATGGGGTTCGTCTCTTTGGAATCAACAAATACTGAAAGATGAGCTGACACAGTTCTGCAGGCAGTGAGGGAAAGCACTAGAGCGAAGAGACAATGGCTTTCCCTTCTCCATGCTCTCTTCTGTATCTTGGAAGTCTGGGAGATAAGACAAACCTTTCTGAACTCCAAGAAGGAAGAAATTGGAAACTGGGTTTCCTGAGCCCAGCCTTAATAGGGTCAAGATTGTCTGAATCAGGAAAGGTGGATGAGGTGAAGGGCCACACCACTCTCCTCTGTATGGCAAGAAGCCATCCACGCTTGCGCAGCTTATCTGATGATTCTGTTTCCATGTCTCCCAAACCTACCACCTTAAAGTTGTTTTGCTGTATATTTTCCTTAAAATAAAGTCTTTTCAGTTATGACTGAAATTTGATAAGCCAGAAGAATAGAGAGATGTTCTCAATGCTGGAGAGGAAATATAGAATCCTGACTTACTATAAAAGATTTAAGCAAATTTTTTTCACTACTCCTTTGATCCAATACAGGGTAGCCTTCACTCTCAGGTAACAGCAAGGAAAGAATTCTCAAATAAGAAAAAAATGCTCCTGAGCTAGGTGTGGTAGCACGGACCTATAATCCCAGCCCTCAGGAGGCAGAGGCAGAAGAATCACTGCAAGCTGGAGGCCTGCCTGGACATAGTAAGACTCAAGTCTCCAGAGAAAACAGAAAAGAACTCACAACTACATGAGCAAAGAAAAGAAGGAAGATATAAGTTGCCAGTTATATTATTTATAGAAAGATAATCCCCTGGCTTTAAATAGATATGTACATACAAATATGAACAAACTTAAAAAAATACAAACCCTTGGCTCACAAGGGGCCCTCTGGGAACCCCTCCATTCTTCCCCCTCACCCAAGGGCACAGGGCATAAGTCTGCTTTTTAAAAATTAATTTTGGCCATCCTTGCAAAAACAAGCCTGAAGTTAGGTGGTGTCCCATAAAGTGAAAGTCAGAAAAAATTCAGTTTCCACTCTGAATTCTGTATCTCCAAAATTAGGGCTACATGCTTTTTCTCTTAGCTAGTACATCAGAGTAAAGGGGGAGGAACCCCTGAAATGGGTTAAGAAATCAGATACACTCATTTAAAAAGGGGTGTGTTTCATTTGCTCTGAGAGCAAATGATAAAGGCATACAGAGCCCAGAGAAATCCCCAGTTCCCACACCTTAGGAATGCACTGACTGGACTAGGTCCGACCTAAGCTCTTTGCTCTGGCCACCTCCTATTTCTTTGGTATTGTCAGAAGACAAGATTCAGTTCCTAGGTGTTGGAGAAGAGGGAGACTAGGTCAAGGACTTCCTCTAAGTACTGAGTGAAAAATTTAAATTTTTCCCTTTTTAAAGTATTTAAAAATAAACAAATCAAATTCCATCCTGTGCTGTACACAGCCCTTTTGACTCCCTGACGTGGATTTGAGGAAGGAAGAGAAGGGTGTCAACGTTGGAAGGGCCGCCTCACTTTCTTCCGCCGTTTAGGTTTGGCTTCTCCCTTGGGTACTGTACTGTTGGGCTTGGAGGTCGAAGTGGCCCCAGGGCCAGACTGAGGAGCAGCAAAGAAGTTCCCGTTGGACATCTGCCCTGGGGGTACTTGAAAGATCCGGCTCAAGAAATCCTGCAGGTCAGCAGGAGGGGCCTCTGGAGTGGCCCTGAGGGAGAAAAGATAAAATGAGGCAGGAGCCATTAACAGTCAGCTACCAAAATTAACTACACTGGGTCAGTTCCCAAACCATACAACTGAAATAGTGGTTAAATGAGAGAAGTATCACCTACCTCTGCCGACCACTGGTGCCTGGTACCCGAGAACCAAATGAGATGTGGTAAGGAACTCTGTGGGTATCTGGAGAGATTCCCACACGTTGGCATCCAGCCCACTCTGCAAATAGACATAATTACCCAAAACATCCATTCATAGCAAATGAGATAAATATGGTCTTGTATTTAGAGGTCAGAAGTGTGTGTACCTGTGATATCATAGACCTTTCCATCCATCAGTGCAAAGTAGGTGATCTTGAGGCCCAGCATGCTTGACTCTGCCCAAAAGTCTCCCTCCTCAGCAGGATGCAGCCTATTACACTCAGCACAGTATCTGGCATTCTTAGGTTCCCGATCCATTTCAAACCTCCTGCAACCCAACACATAATTTGTTAATGCTCTTCAAGTGGTCATTACTGTCAAATACAACCATACAATAAGTTATCTTTACTCAGCTATAATATCTGCCTCTCTATACTCTGCCTTCAACTTTCTTTTTGTTTGAGACAGGGTCATGGTATATAGCCGAGGCTAGAGTAGACTCCGTAGTGCTAGTACTACAGGAGTGTAGTTCCATACTCTGCTTTCACACTGCTATAGTAAACTATTCTCTCTTTAATGTCTTATTAGCATATAACACTTACAGACACAGACGGCTTTAACTCTGTCTCACGTGTGCTTTTGTCCTTTACCCCTATCACCCCTTCTTCCCCCTCTTCCCGACTAACAGTCTGCTCTTATGTCCTGGCCTTTGTTCGTTTGGGGGCACTGTAGTGACTTAATCAGTTTCATTAGGGTTGCTTACAGGGCATGGGCACCTTACCAGTAGCTATACAACTTAAGAAATTTTCTCTTGGGGGCTGGAGAAACGGCTCAATGATTAAGAGCACTGGCTGCTCTTCCAGAGGTCCTGAGTTCCATTCCCAGCACTCACATGGTGGCTCACAACCAACTGTAATAGGATCTGATAGCCTCTTCTGGTGTGCACAAAGACTAAGTCACTCATATACATAAAATAAGTATTTAGAAAAAAAATTCTTCCAATAATCATTAACTGCCTATAAATCCTCAAAAAGGTAAGACCTTGTGAACCCTTTGCTAATTATATGATATATATACCCCAAAAAGCCATACCTATGCTAAAGATTTTTACAAAGGTGACTGATTAGAACTAATGCTGACTATAGGACTTGAATATTGCATGCCTATAGCCAAATTACCTTGGACTATCTTTAGCCCCTTTACTCACCATTCACTGTCCACTGTGTTTTACCTTACAGCCCTGTGACCATTAGGTAAATCCTTTGGGTACACTAACAGACCACTAGCTTCCACCAACTCAGCAGGCTACATGTGAGGCCTACCTGACATTCCCATCAGTGGAGTTAAAAAGTATCTTGAGGTTGGAGAGATGGCTCAGAGGTTAAGAGTGCTGTTGCTCTTGCCAAGGACCCGGGTTTAATTTCCAGCACCCACATGGTGGCCCACAACCATCAGTAACGTTGCAGGAGACCCAACTCCCATTTCTGATTTCTGCAGGTACCAGACACACATGGGGCATATATATATATATGCAATCAAAACGCTTGTACACACATAAATAAATCTAAAATAAAAAATTTTAAGTGCTTAATTTATAAATTTTGCTCTTTAACTATAAAAATATGATGGCTCAGTGGGTAAAGGCATGTGCCACCAAGCCTGATGACCTCCGTTCATCCCCAGGGTTCACATGGTGGAAGGAGAGAACTCCATCAAGTTGTCTCAGGACTTCCACTTCCATACCTCTGTGCAAGCAAAATACATATAAAAATTTAATTTAAAAGATTAAGAGAAAAAAAATACCTCAGGAGCTGGAGAGATGGCTCTTACAGAGGACCTGGGTTTAATTCCCAGCACCCAAGTGGTGGTTCATAACCATCCATAACTCCAGGTCTAGAGAATTTGATACCTTTCTATTTTTTTAATGGATGGAATCAGTATCATATTTTTTTGGTTTTTAAATTTTATTTTACTTTATTTATTTATTTATTTTTGGTTTTTCAAGACAGGGTTTCTCTGTGGCTTTGGAGCCTGTCCTGGAACTAGCTGTTGTAGACCACGAACTCAAAGAGACCTGCCTGCTTCTGCCTCCCGAGTGCTGGGATTAAAGGTGTGTACCACCACCGCCCGGCCTATATTTTATATCTTTTATGTGCATAAGTGTTTGTATGTCTGTGTATCACATGCATGTCTGGTGCCCTTGGAGGTCAGTAAAGGGCACTGGGTATCAGATCCTATGGGACTGGAATTATGGATGGTTGTGAGTCACCTACCATGTGGCTACTGGGAATTGAACCTGGGTCCTCTGAAAGAATAGTTAGTGCTCTTAACTGCATCTCACGAGTCCTCAATGCCCTCTTCTGACCTCCTCTAGCACCAGGCACACAGGTAGTATGCATACATACTGTCAAACTCACATAAAATATAAAAAATTGTAAAAAAATAAGTAAATAAAAACTTCCTGAAACTGTTAACATGTTTGAATGAGGCTTGGCATATAACCAGAATCTATGTTCCCAGGCCATGGCATTCCTATGTGGCTACCAAATTAACTTTTATTCCCTTTTGGTGAGATAGGATCTCACATAGCCCAGCCTGGCCTTGAACTTCATATATCACTGGGAATGATCTTGAACCTCAGGTCTTCCCACTTGTACCTCCTGAGTGCTGGCATTATAGGCATGTGTCATCACACCTGGTTTATGAAAGCTCTATTTTGGCATCAGCGGTTGAAATCCTCAATCTTTTTATTTTAAAGATTTGTTTTCAGCCTGGCGATGGTGATGCACGCTTTATCCCAGCACTAGGGAAGCAGAGGCAAGTGGATCTCTGTGAGTTTGAGGCTAGCCAGGACTACACAGAGAAACCCTGTCTCCAAAAATAAAAATTAAAAAAAAAAGGAAGTTTTTTTGGTATACGTTTTAATATATGTGTGCATGCATGTAAGTGTGTGTGCATGGCTGCTGATACCCTCAGAGCCAGAGTCTGGCTAGAGCTGCAGTTACAGACAGCAGTGAAGCATCTGCTGGAGGTGCTGGTAGCAGAAACCAGATCCTCTGGGAAACAGCAAATGCTCTTAACCATGAGCCACCTCTCCAGCCCTAAATCCTCGGTTTGCGTAGTAGGGCAAACATGGCAGACCTGGGGTCCTTGCACTCATCGCCTGTGCTCCAGTCACCGACACTCAGAGGAAGATCTTTGGCTACCCGATCACTAAGCTGCAGCTGTCAAACTCCTGTCGTCCTTTTCATACCTATGTTTTCCTTGGCATCGGCTACACATCATCGTATTCATTGCCTCTTTGAGGTCATCTTGTAGCTTCGACAGAAACTCGTTCACTGACCGGCTCAGCTCATTCTCTGCCATTCGTTTCCTAACAGGAGAAAGGCTTTGTAGGTCAGCGCGTTAGGGTACAAGACAGACAGCTGGATGCCTCCTCATCAGCGGTTCTCAACCCTTCTGAGGTTACGATCCTTTAACACAGTTCCTCATGTTGTGGAGACCCCCACCCATAAAGTTATTTTTGATGTTACTTCATAACTGTGATTAATATCTGATATACAACCCACATAAAAAGAGTCATTAGACCCCAAATGGGTCACAGTGCACAGGTTGAGAGCCACTGCTGATGTGGGATTCCTCTCTGTACACTATGAATATGTGTTATTACTATTCGTTAATAAAGAAGCTGCTGGGCTGGAGAGATGGCTCAGAGGGTAAGAGCACTGGCTGCTCATCTAAAGGTCCTGAGTTCAATTCCCAGCAACCACATGGTGCCTCACAACCATCTGTAATAAGACCTGGTGCCTTCCATGTCAGTAGTACATTGTATGCTTAATAAATAAATAAATCAAAAAAAAATAAAGAAGCTGCTTCGGCCTATAGCAGGGCAGAATATAGCCAGGTTGGAACAGATAGAAAAAGAGCAGGAGTCAGAGAGATGCCATGTAACTGCGAAAGGAGAAGGGCACCAGAACCTTGACCAGTAGGCCACGGCCTCGTGGTGATAGGCAGATTAATAGAAATGGGTTAACTGAAGATGTAAGAGCAAGTTAGGAATACACCTAAGCTATTGGCCACACAGTGTTGTAATTAATATAGTTTCTGTGTGATTATTCAGTCTGGGCAGCCAGGAATGAATGCACACTGCTCTAGAGGCTACTAGCTAAACTAAAATGACAATTTAAGTTCTTTCTGCCTGAGAGCCTCCACCCACAGGTTCAAGGCCTTCTACTGAGAATTTCCCATCCACTTCCCTTGAAATTTCCCATTTTAAACTCACAGTTCATACTCCTTCCGCCTCTCTGGGTTGCTGACAATGTCCCAAGCTGCCCGCAAAACTTTGAAGGCCTCCTCAGCCCTGGGATGATGATTTTTATCAGGATGAACCTACCCAAAACACGGAGAATTGATTCATCACAAATCAATCCCAACCCTCCCCCCTTTAAGGTCCTGAATATGTGTGTATTTGCGTGTTTAAGAGCATATCTATATATAAATTTTTCATCAATTACTGTAGCTTATGGAGAGATCTGAGTTTACATCTAGGCTTTCAAGATGTACGGCCTTGAATATTTTTATCTGTTATAGATTTTTAAGAGGATTAAATAAGAATATATATGAAGACACAGGGAGATGGTTCAGTGGGCATTAGGACCTGAGTTCAAATCCCCAGAACCCACATAAAAGTGGACCATACAGAGATCAAGTGTCTATAATCCTACCATTCCTACAAAAAGATGGAAAGCAGAGACAAGAGAATCCTCAGAAGACAGCTAGTCTAGCATAAGCAGTAGAAAAACAATAAAGAGACCCTGTCTAGACAAGGTAGAAGGCAAGGCCCAACACCTGAAGTTGTGCCATGACCCCCACCCCACATATGTGACCACATTCAAAAACAACAGACAGAATTTCTATATCTGGCACAGAATCTAGCTCTAGGGTGATCTGCCATCCCAGTTTGTCTGGAACTATCCCAGTTCAGCTCGAAAACTACTCAGCCAGACAAACAGGGATAGGTGAATCACCCTACCTGACATTTAAAGCCCTTGCATTTTAGTTTGATTAGCAGTCTTAATATAAAAGCTTCCAATATGTTACAGCTTCAAACTCATTCTTTTTCAATTTCATGTTTTCTTATCAGGCAGAGTGCGGTGGCGCACACCTTTGATCCCAGCATTCTGAAAGCAGAGGCAAGCAGATCTCTGTGAGTTCAAGACTAGCCTGATCTACAAAGCAAGTTCTAGAATAGCAAGGGCTGTTACAGAAAAACCCTGTCACACACAAACTTATCCAAAATTGAAAGTGGAAGCACAGTCCTAAAATCCAAGCAATTGGCTCCTGAGTTTAAACCCAGTCCCCTCTCTCCCTCTCAGATCAGATGTAAGTAAGCTCTCAGCTGCTCCTCTAGCACCATGCCACCCGCCTGCTGCCCTTCTCCCTGCCATGGTGGGCATGAACTCACTCTTTGAAACTGTAAGCAAGCTCCCATTAAATGTTTACTTTTATAAGTTGCCTTGATCATGGTGTCTCATTGCAGCAATAGAAAATTAACTAGGTGACCCTAATATCCAAAACTTTCTACTAGTCTGCCTTTTTGCTCCAGAAATGAAAGAGTATCAAGATCTCAGTTTTTTACATTTTCAGCCTTTCTCCACAAGATGCCTTTATCTTCCTACAGCCATCTCCATTACCCAAAAGTACAGAGATGAGTCTCATCACTGCTAACAAAAAAAAGAATGCTTTTAAACTTCATAGTCTCAAGCTGATAAAACAGCCTTTTAAAGGTATTCACATGGGGGCCTAGGCTACATACGACAAGCCAACAGAAATTCTAGCCCAGAACACGAGAGATTTTTTTGGGTAGAACCGTATATATAAAAGATGAGGAAACACTTCTACTCCAAGAGAAGTTGGAAAACAAGAATGTGTGTAAGAATGATATTCTCCAAGAGAAGATATATGCTAAAAGACACTGAGACAAAGGAGTTCTACTACTATTGATGACAATTTGAGGGAAGAAGTAATTGTTACCTACTCTTAAGAATATCCTAGGCCATCTACTAAGGAACATGTCTTTTCCACCAAATTTAGTTCCTCGCTAAATTAATAGTCTGGGGGCTTATTGTGCTTTAAGTTGTCAAGGAAAATCTTGGGTGCCCATTCCACTTTGTCATACAGCCACTGTGGTAATTTGCATATTGTAATATTTTACCAATCCAGGCTTATACATTCAGTCAAGTCAGCCTCAGGTGCAGTTTTACACACATTACTTATATTCATAATATAGTTTTAGTTGTACAGAAATAGCAATCGCAGGGCAGGGCTTCAGCTCAGGTGCAGAGTGCATGCTAGAATGAGGAAGGCTCTGGGTTTGACTCCCAGCACTGTAAAAGAAAACTCATTTCTCTCAAGGATACAGTACATCAAAACTCCCACCTACCTAGTTAACAAAAGCAACATATCTTCATGCACATATGTGACATACTTTTTTCTCTCTTATGATTTATGCTTTTTTTCTTCCCTTTCTTATTCTGGGTTGTAGTGATATTTCATTTGTATTTTTAATAAGTAAAGCTTGCCTGGAGTTCAGAGAATAAAACAGCCACTCTGATCAGCCTTACACACCAGGCAGTGGTGACACACACCTTTAATCCCAGTAGCCACACTAGTTTGCCATAGAAACCAGTGGTAGTGGTGCACACCTTTACTCCCAGAACTAGAGAGTGCTGCGGGAGCTCCCTCCGCTCCTTCAGCCAATAGCCTTTAAGATACCAGCCCACTTGAGCGTGGTCTCATTTCCTTTAAAAAAGCAGCGGTAGCCATGTGTGCTCTCTCTCTCACCTCTGGTTTCTGGCTGTTAGACTTGATTCCTGATTGCAGAGGGCTGTTGTCTGGGATGGAGATCTGTAAGTTTTTTCCCTTTAAATAAATAACTATTTTCTTAATCATAATTCCAAACTGGTGTGGGATTGTTTTGTGACTTATGCCTTCATCTGGCGCCCAACGTTTGGTTTTAAACTCCCCACCCCCACTTGGCTGCCTCACCATGTGGATTTAAACTCCACACCTCCCGGGCTCCATGGGCCCAGACAGTTTCTGCATGCCTGGTTTGCTCTTTTCTGAGCAGTTTTTAAATCCCCCTTGCAGCACAGCACTTAAGCAGCACGAGTCAAAGCACAAGTGGTTGCCGAACGCTTCAACCCCTCGGGACGACTCTTTGTCACATGGAGGCATATGCAGCTTCTGGGTTGCTGTTCTCTACCCGTGGATTCTGAGTTTCTGGTTCCATGTATGGAATTGATTTAATTACATTTACTTTGTTGAGCAACTCATATTTCCCAGTTTTTAACAAATACTAAGGCAGACACTGAAACAGGACCCCGTTTCTTTCACCTTTGCATTGGTTCTAGTCGTGACCTGGCAACAGCGCCACCTGCTGGATAATAGGTAACATGGCAGTTTTCATTTCCATTGCAATTTTTACTGCTTTCTTTACTAACACAATGGATTATTTCATACGAGGTTTATATGACTATAGGGATTCCTCAATTTACTGGTTATTAGGTTTCAGTTTTCTTCCCCATATTCCATCATTAAGGAAGAATATGGCACTCCTAAGAACAATAAAATCTTTACAGACTAATAATGAACAGCTAGTTGAAAGGATTAAAATTACTGAAAATCAGAGGTTACTTGAACAAGTGGATGCTATGATAGGCAAAACTGACTCCATATCCAAGGGTACTTACTAGGAAGTTACCTGAAAGGGTTCATACTGTTGAATTTGACATTCAGAAGTTATCACAAAGTTTTGATAATGTAACAGACAGAATGTACCTCCAGGATGGCAGTCTACATGATATCCAAGAAAAGTTCAAAGAGGACATGTTATCTTTGAAGGGAAACATTAAAACCTTGGAATCACAGGTGCAGAATGGGAACCAAAAAACTGATACCTTAGTGAAATCACTAGAAACATATGCAGGTCAGGAGATTCAAGCTTTACGAGAGCCAATGATAAAAAGATTTAAAATGATTGAGGAAATTATTGGAGCTGGTGAACAGAGTAAGAAGGCATAAGGGCAGGATACAACATCACCACCAGATGTCAGAACTGGTTTACCCAGGGTTTTAGCGTCATACCCTGTAATTTACTCTGACAAAGCATCAACTTCTAAAGGCTCAGGGAGCCAAAGAAGGTAGATGGAAGCCAATAGGAATGAATGATCTAAAAGAAATTAAGCAAGCTATTGTTAATTATGGCTTGCACTCTGCATTTGTTAAGGAAATGATAAGGACTTGGGCTTCTAATGTCAGAGCTACCCCCCTTGATTTCTCTCGGTTAGTGTCCACAGAATCAGATGATGGACCTTCCTTGATGTTTGGAATTTATTTCAGAGAAGAATCCAAACATAAGGAACAGCAAGAAGAGCAAAAGGTGTGGAGGTTTCCCAAGATCAAATTCTTGGCATATGCTGATCCACAGGTCCAAGCTCTTTATGACAAAGAAGTATTGTCCCTATGCCGCAAAGCAGCCTTGAATGCTTGGGATAGGATACAAGAACCAGAGAAAAGGATCGAATCATATACCAGGGTTAGGCAGGGACAGAGAGAACCCTTTACTGACTTTTTGCAATAATTAAGGCTCTGCAAATAGGAGTAACAGACCCAGAAGCTAGACGAATAATTCTTGAATCTCTGGCTTTTGAAAATGCAAACTTAGAATGTAAAAAGGTAATTGGGCCTTTAAGGTCTAGATCAGCACCTATGGATGAATGGATTCAGCATACGATGAATGTTGAGACATTTGGCTATAATGATGAATCTTGGGTAGGAGAAGTGATTTTAAAAGCAATGAGGAGACATCAAACTACCAAATGTTTTAATTGTGGTAAATTAGGACATCTGAAAAGGGATTGAAGACAAGGAATTTCTAGGAATAATATCTCCTCTGGGAATGACAAAAATAGGAGACCTCGGCCTTCAGGTATATGTAGGAGGTGTGGTAAAGGCCAACATTGGACCAATGAATGCAGGTCAACAACAGAGAGACAAGGCAACCCGATACCATCAGGAAACCCTTGGAGGGGTCTCTCGCAGGCCCCCAAGTCAAAAGTGGCCCAGTCATTCCCAGTTACAGTGGAGAACATGTCTCACCAAGAAAATTAAAAAATCCAATGCCTGCTATAAAAAGCAATACTGGTCTAAATGATGGGTTAAATGTGGAGGATGAGTTAAAAAACCCATTAGGGCAGAGTAAACGTATATTTTGGCAGACTTCTATTAACGATCAAAGACCAAAGCTAAGAGTCTGTATAAATGGCATTTTTATTGAAGGCTTATTAGACAAGGGTCCAGATGTAAGTATGATTACTCCAGAATCTTGGCATCCGAATTGGCCTCTTCAAGACGTAGATGTTCAGTTTCTGGGAATTGGAACCCTATCTCGTATAAAACAAAGCATGAGATGGGTTGAATGCATAGGGCCTGAAGGGCAAATAGGAAGACTAAGGCCATATATAGCCAATACTGCAATAAATTTATGGGCCGTGACCTGCTACAGCAATGGAATACCCAGATTAATATTCCTGCAGTCCCAGGAACTCATAATTCTGGGAAGGATGTAATAAGGTGCTATGCGCAAAGGTCACCAGCCATTCAGGCTGTACAAGAATATACAGCAACTAGCAAACCTTTAGTGGTACCAACAGCCCTACCTTTAAAATGGTTAACAGAGAAGCCAATATGGATCAAGCAGTGGCCTCTAGCTGAAGATAAGTTGCAGGGTTTGGAAGAGCTGGTACAAGAGCAACTAGATGCTCACCATATTGAAGAATCAACCAGCCCTTGGAATTCTCCTGTGTTTGTTGTAAAAAAGAAATCTGGTAAATGGAGAATGGTGGCAGATCTAAGGGCTGTCAAGAAGGTAATTCAACCTGTGGGTCCTCTACAATCTGGAATTCCTTTGCCTTCTCTATTACCAAAAGGATGGCCTCTTATAGTTATTGATTTGAAAGACTGTTTTTTTCACTATACCTTTACAAGAAAAGGATAGAGAAAAATTTGCCTTTACAGTGCCTACTTATAATAATTCTTAGCCTACTAGGAGATATCAATGGACTGTCCTCCCACAGGGGATGCTCAATAGTCCCATATTGTGCCAATATTTTGTAAGTCAGCCATTGGAAATAATTCATAAGCAATTTCCTAAGTCTATAATTTACCATTACATGGATGACATTTTGTTGTCTGATTCAAATAAAGATACTTTAGAAAGAATGTTTGAAGAAGTAAAGGAAGTCTTGCCTAAATGGGGATTACAAATTGCTCCTGAAAAGATTCAAAGAGGAGACTCTGTTAATTACCTAGGTTACAGAATAGGTTAAAAGAAAATTAGAATACAAAAGGCACAAATTAGGAGAGACCGGTTAAGGACTCTTAATGACTTTCAAAGATTGTTAGGAGACATTTCCAGTCTATGACTAGCTGTTGGGATAACACCTGATCTAATAGTACATTTAAACAAAACCTTAGATGGTGATAAAGATTTGAATAGTCCCAGAGAATGAATAGCTGAAGCAGAAAAGGAACTGGCAATGGTTGAGGAAAAATTATAGGAGGCACATGTGGATAGGGTGATCCAAATCTTAGTTGTATCCTAGTAATATTGCCTTCCAGAATTTCTCCTACAGGAATTTTAATGCAGAGGGAAGATATTATTTTGAATGGATATTTATACCACATAAACCAAGTAAAAAATTAAAAACTCAGGTGGAAAAAGTCTCTGAATTAATTATAAAAGGTAAACTGACACTTTGTCAACTAGCAGGTATAGATCCAGCAGAAAGTATAGTGCCTTTTACTACTGATGAAATAAAAAAGTTATGGGAAGACAATGAACCATGGCAAAGAGCTTGTGCTAATTTTTGGGGAGAAACTAATAGCAACTATCCCAAAAGTGATAGACTTAACCTCATAAATTGAACTTCTTGGATTCTTCCTCGAATTGTACGTGATACTCCAATAACTGGAGCCCGTACATTTTATACTGATGTAAATAAATCAGGAAAAGCAGGATACAAATCAGAATAATTAAGCAAGGTGGAACAAAGCCCTTATAATTCTGTCCAGAAGGCAGAATTATATGCCATTCTTATGGTGCTAAGGGATTTTAAAGAACCTCTTAATATAGTTACAGATTCACAATATGCAGAAAGAGTTATCTTGCATATTGAAACAGCTGAATTTATACCAGATGATACAGAATTGACTTCATTGTTTATGCAGGTGCAAGACATAATCAGGAATAGGCTTTGTCCTATGTACATAACACACATCCAATCCCATACGAGTCTGCCTGGTCCTCTAGCACAAGGTAATGCAGAAACTGATCAATTAATGATTGGAAGCATGTTGCAGGCCTCAGAATTTCATAAAAAACATCACGTCAATAGCAAAGGTTTAAAGAAAGAGTTTTCTATTACATGGCAACAAGATAAGGAGATTATAAAGAGATGCCCTACTTGCTCTTTCTATAATCAAACACCATTGCCTGCAGGAAGTAACCCAAAGGGTACACAAAGGAATGAAATCTGGCAGATGAATGTGTTCCACTTTACAGAATTTGGTAAATTAAAATATGTACATCACACCATAGACCCGAATTCAGGTTTTCAATGGGCAACTGCCCTGAGCTCAGAAAAGGCTGATTCGGTAATCACACATTTATTGGAAGGTATGGCCATCATGGGTATATCTGCACAAATAAAGACAATGGTCCAGATATGTATCTAAGAAAATGAAATGCTTTTTTGCTTATTATAATATAAAGCACATTACAGGTATACCAAATAATCCTACAGGTAGGCAGTTATAGAAAGGTCAAATCGTACAATAAAGGATATGCTGAACAAACAGAAAGGGACAGGAAATACCCCCAGAAATAGATTGCGGAATGGTTTATTAATCTTGAATTTTCTTAACGCTAATGAAAAAGGAACAACAGCAGCAGAGAGGCATTGGATAACGGAAAAAACTTCTGAATTGAATCAACGAGTATATTTCAAGGATGTGTTGACTTTACAATAGAAACCAAGAGATGTACTATGATGGGGAAGGGGTTTCACTCTTGTTTCCACAGGAGATGAAAAGTTATGGATACCAGGGCTGGAGAGATGGCTCAGAGGTTAAGAGCATTGCCTGCTCTTTCAAAGGTCCTGAGTTCAATTCCCAGCAACCACATGGTGGCTCACAACCATCTTTAATGGGGTCTGGTGCCCTCTTCTGGCCTGTAGGCATACACACAGACAGAATATTGTATACATAATAAATAAATAAATTTAAAAAAAGTTATGCATACCATCAAAATTAGTAAAGATTCACTTTGAAAAGGAGAAACCTATTGAAACAGAGGAATGACAGCTCATCCATACTGGTGATGACTGTACAGGTGGTAAGAAAAGCATTTAGGATGGGGGCAGGGTCCTGTTCTTGTCATCTTCAAAAATTCAAGAAACCCCTGATGTTTGAATGATGACAGGTAGAAAAATAACTATCCAATAAGGATCATCAAGAAAATCAAATATGGTTCATTAGTACAAATGATACAATGTGTACATTTATATATATGCATATGTATGTATGTGTTATGAATATATAGAGCTGATTTTAGAGTTCGACAATGGCTCTGTCCTTCTTTAAACCCAAGCATGTTGTTAAAAGAAAAAAGCCAGAGTTTCTATCTCATGTCAAGAGCCGTTTGATGTGGGACAGAAAGAAAAAATAATTTAGAAAACACCTTTGCGGCCGGGTGGTGGTGCACACCTTTAATCCCAGCACTCGGGAGGCAGAGGCAGGCGGATCTCTGTGAGTTCGAGACCAGCCTGGTCTACAAGAGCTAGTTCCAGGACAGGTTCCAAAGCTACAGAGAAACCCTGTCTCGAAAAACCAAAAAAAAAAAAAAAAAAAAAAAGAAGAAAACATCTTTGCTTTTCTTCATATCTATTTTTGTCTTTATCATACCTTTCATTGAATATATATGTCTGTATATGTCTATATAAATAATGTTTAAGTTTTCCACAATGAACAATGAATTTTCCTGCAGTAATCTTTGAAGTTTCCAGGAAGAAGATGGGGCCCCGCAACAACAACTCCACCTGGTTGATATGACGTCATGACACTGATAGCGCTACTATAAGACCTGTTTTGGGTACCAACTGCACAAGATGGTTCCGTCTTGGTTAGCTGAAATGGTGCACATCTTTTACAACATTTTGGCCAGACCTCCACAAAATACTCAGAGACTATTTGCAATCTTATCAGACATTAATCTTGAAATTTAACCATCATTTTGCTTTCACAGGATCCCCTAGAAAGAACGTCGCCCCCATTTCAGCTGGAAGTAATTCTAGAAGACAACATCCCCTCTCCCAGCATAGTTTGTCCTCAGGCTTAGGGACATCATTTCAGGGTTGATTATAATTGGTATACGGTGGAGGGTTTGGGGAGGAATTCTATGAGCTCAGGGATCTTTTTGAAAAAAAAAGAGGGAAAATTGGATGATGGGATAATAGATTGGTATTTGTGAGTTATTGTTTACAGATAATTACACTGGTATAGATTCTTGTATATTGATACAAAGTTAAGTTATATTGAATATTGTATGCATGCATGCTCTGTTTAAAACATTTTCTATGTATTGATATATATATATATATATATATATATATATATTTACCATACTGCAGTGTTCATTTCTACCTCTGATCAAGATACTTGTACACTGTTTACATTTGGAGGTCATTGTCCTCATTTATTGCACAGTTGTTTATTGTCTTAGTCTTTAAGTTAGATAGGTATTAAGAATTAGATCAATACTCATCTATGTTTGTCATACTTATAGTTAGACAATCAGGTTCTTTAGATACATAGAGATTATATTCTGTATAGATAATCTTCAACCACTTCAAGGATCTGTGGAACATGGCATTTAAATAACTTAGGGTTTTGTTGACATGAGACATAATGGATCCTGGCAGCACCAATCTATTCCTGAGAGAATGTTGAGCAACAAAGACACTCCACTTGGAGCCTGTTTTCTTCTTGGCAAAAACTGGCCTTTGGGCAAAGAAATGCCCATGCCTCAACCACTGACAAGATACAGTATCCAGAAATGGATAAACAGGACTGTCAAATCTTGCCAAGACAGGATAAGATGGTTTTGAAAAATTTCTTGCCTTTGAAAATGGTCTGTCAGTTATCCTAGGCCATAGCCAAAGTTGGTCGCTTCAATGCTGCAAAATGAGACTTTGGGTGATTGCTCAGGTAGCTAATTGTCTCTGTCATATATTGCTCGCTTTGGAAGCTACTTGATTGTACTTCCTGCCTGCTCAAGGCCCTTCTCAGGCCTTCAATAGGGTTGAAGATTAGTCATAGTTACTGTCCTCTTATGATCTAGTCAAGCCATTTCCTACACAAGACTTAGACTCCATAGGATAGAATGTTTATTAAAACATTTAGCATATGTTCCTTGCTTAATATTGTTTATGCTGACTGTAATTCTAACTTATACTTAATATCTGTTCCTAGTGTATATTGTTTTGTATTGGGTTTAGAACTCTCTTACGTAAACAAAAGGGGGAGGTGCTGTGGGAGCTCCTTCTGCTCCTTTAGCCAATAGCCTTTAAGATACCAGCCCACTGGGGTGTGATCTCATTTGCTTTAAAAAGCAGCGGTAGCCATGTGCTTGCTCTCTTGCTTCCAGCTTCCGGCTGATCGACTTCGTTCCTGATTGCGCAGAGGGCTGTTGTCTGGGACAGTGATCTGTAAGTTTTTTCCCTTTAAATAAATAACCATTTTATTAATCATAATTTCAAACTGGTGTGGGATTGTTTTGTGACTTAATCCTTCAAGAGAGGATTATAAAATGGGAGGAAAGGGGCTGGAGAGATGGCTCAGTGGTTAAGAGCACTGACTGCTCTTCCAAAGGTCCTGGGTTCAATTCCCAGCAACCACATGGTGGCTCACAACCATCTGCAATGAGATTTGGTGCCCTCTTCTGGCCTGCAGGATACAGGCAGGCAGAGCACTGTATACATAATAAATAAATAAAATAAAATAAAATGGGAGGAAATAGTTCTCAGACACAGTCTCATTCTGAGATTCCTGGAGGCAGGATCACCATTTCAGACTGAGGTCGAGGTAAGAGTCAGTGGCTGGCTGTTTTGTTTTTCTGACCTTCAGGTTGAACCCCAATTTCTGTCTCTAGGTTTTTATTAATCATGCTACACTGGGTCTTAAAATGCCTGTTTTTAAGTTAGGGATCCATGTACAGCAGTGGGACAACACTTGCCTAGCATGCACAGGTCCTAGACTCCATCCTCAATCTCACAAGAAAAAAGAAGCAGTTTTCATTTTCCTGGTCCTGGAATAACCACTGACATGCACAACCTGAATACTCTCACACGAGGTCCACACTTGCCTCTCTACGAGAGGCCAGTTTTCTCCATGTTTAAAATCTCCTGTTAGGGCTGGAGAGTCGGCTCAGTGGCTAAAATACTTGGTATTCTTGTAGAGGACCCAGGTTCAGTCCCAGTTCCCACATGGTAGCTCACAACCATCCACAACTCCAGCTCCAGGGAATACACTCTTCGTCTCCTCGGGTACCAGTTCACACGGGGTGCACACAGGGTGCACATGCATACATGGAGGCAAACACTCATACACATAAAATACATTTAAAAAGATCATTTCTTGCCAGGTGTTGGTGGCACAGATCTTTAATCCTAAAAAGGCAGAAGTAGGTGGATCTCTGTGTGTTTGAAGTCAGCCTGAGTTTGAGATCTACAGAGCTAGTTCCAGGACAGCCAAGGCTACATAAGAAATCCTGTCTCTAAAAAAAAAAAAAAGAAAGAAAATTTTTTAAATTCCTCCTTTACCATTCATGGTGATGCACATTTATAATCCCAGTACTTCACTAGCAAAGACAGGAGAATAACCACAAATTCAAAGTTAGCTGAAGCTACATAGCAATACCCTACTCCAAACAACAAAACAAAAATTCCTTTGTTCAGGTGAGAGCAACTGAGATACTGCCTGTCTGGGCTTCCTCCCTATTCTAAGTAAAGGATTTCATTTAGCTATTTCAAAGTGAGTGAGTTCAACCCTGTCTGTCATATGACCCCGCCCCTCCCCCCAAAAAAAACCCTCAAGGCAAAAGACTTTAAATGGAGAGAAAGTAAGCTCTCTAGTCAGAGATGTCTATGACTCTTTCTTAAGAGTGTTTCCCTTAGCTTAGCTAGGAGTAGTGGCAAGCGCCTGCAAACCATAGCACTCAGAATGGAGGCAGGAGAATCATGAGTCTAGTGAAACTCTGCCTCAAAACAAAACAAAGGAATGCAATCAATCCTTCAGCTTCAAGTTGGCCTCCTGCTCAGCCTTCCCTGAATTTTACACTCCCTAAAACTGGAACAGAAAACACATAAGAGGAACAAGAAGCAAAGGATACTCACCATCACCGCTAGCTGCCTATAGGCCTTCTTTAGTTCAACATCTGACGCTGTAGCTTCAACCCCCAGCACATGAAAAGGGTTTAGTTCATCCTCAGGAACCCCAGCCATGGTCAAAAGTCGGGCTACTTCCTCTTCTGGCTGGCAGCAGCGCACACTAGCGGCAGGTACATTGCCTTGCTTGTTAGTCCTCTGCCTGACCCAAGGCAACTCCAGCCAGTCCCACTGAACTAATCTTACCAGCTGCTGCCACGGCCTGCTATCTCGCAGCAGAGTCAAGCAACGATGCAAGGCTGGAGAATCCAGCCAAGAGAACAGCCAGGTGGTCTTATCCCTCCAGCCTAACCGGTCACCCAGTCCCACCAAAAATCGCCAGCCCAACTGTAGACAACCCAAAAAGAGGGCAAGGGCCAGGAGTAAGAAAGCACCCACTAGCCTAAGAAAACGGGTGACTAGCCCTGCTGCACAGTAAAAGCTCTGGCTTAGAAACTGGACCATCACCTGGGCCCAGTCCCCCAATCTCCCTGCCCAGGCTCCCACCCAAACTCGGAAAAGGTCCAGATCACTGCCTTTCAGCTGCCTGCACGCATAAATGAGATGGCCACAAGTTTCCACGTACTCTCCTACCAACACCAGAAGTTCAATCAGCCACCAGAAGCCCGCTTGTCCAAGCTGACATAGTTCCTCCACTCCCCAGAGCCCCAGGCCTCTACGCTTATCTGTCTGATTTCGTTTTCGGCCCAGCCGATGACGACCAGAAGACCTGGGATCTCTGCGTCCACTATCCCGAGTGTCCTCCTTGGTCAAAAGACGGTGTCTCTGCTTCCGGGACGGGGGTTTCTTTCCACCGGACACACGTGGAAAGTCACTGGGAAATTTAAGAGGTTCCTCCTCGTCATCCTCTTCTAAGTCTTCATCTTCCCCCAAGGCTGGAGAGGTGCAGTGGTGGCAGAAGCTGCTAGAAGAGCCATCGCCTTCCTCAGAGTAGGTCCCTTCAGGGACTCCAGGGCTTCCCTGGCAGTTACAAGCAGGTGGAATGGAAAGAAAGGATGGGGTCCCATCCTCCTGGTACCCAGTCTCGTTCTCTCTTGAGAGCTCCTGGTCTACTCCTGACTCTTCCGAAGACACCTCACTGTCATCGGGGTACCCTCCTTCCCCAGGTGGTCCTGGACCCCTCGGAGGACCATGGCTTGGATCCGACCAGTGGGCTGGGTTTGGGGGCTGTGTGTACTTGGGACCAGAGTGCTCTGTGAAGCAGCGTGTACCATTCGGAGCAGTCTCTGTTGAGTTCCTGAGTCCTGAGAATGAAAGTATTTCAGGGTCCACAGAGGGTCCTGATGTCCTGAGGGAGGTACCACCGCTGTGATGGGCTCCACACAACCCTCCTTCTCCGGGGTGCTTCTGGGCCATGACCCCGTGGCTTCCTGAGGATTTTAGGTCACAGCCATCACGGTAAGTTCTATCGCCTGCAACAAAGTTATCAAGTTGGGAATGGTCAAGAATAGAACCAAGAGACAAAGTTAAACAATGTACCCACTCACCCTACCGCGTAAATTCAAATTCTTTGGGGGCATTGCTAACCCTGACAATAAACCTGAATTAGGCTGACCACAAACCTGCTTGCACCAAACCTCGACCTCAGGAACCCCCTTACCCCCGAAATTTTAATTTTTCTTCTTTCCCCCAGGAAGCTAAACTCTTCAATCTGGGAACTGGGCATGAGGGGTGGGGGGTTACCGCAAAGGGTGTGGTCGGGGGGGGGATTACTCTTAGAAAAAAGACTGCCTTAAAGAGAGAGGCCGCAATCTGTCAGAAAAGGGTGGGGACAGTACAGATTAGGGCGGAGCTTAAGAGGTGCCCCAGCAAAAGACCACCCGAGAACCCACCGACTGGGTCCAGGGGCAAAGGCGACGTACCGAACCGCGGCGGTAACTCCTCCCCCTCGAGCAGCTGCGCCGGAGGCCAGGGGGAGCTACAAGAGCAGCTCCCCCGGCTCCGCCTCCCGCTCCGCTTCCGCCTTCCGTCCCCGCGGCGGCCGCCTACTTCCACTTCCGGGGTCACCGGGGAAAAGACGGGAAGGAAAGAGAAGAGCGGTTGGCGGAGGCGCGAGCCGAAGCGGAGTCAATCGAGGAGGCGGCGCTGCGGCGCCCTGGCCCCGCCTCTTAAAGAGCCCGCGGCCGCCTTACGGGCCACACTGGTCGCGCTGTGGCGAGTGAGCGGCCGACGTCCGCTGAGGCCTGCGGCTGTGTTCCTGGTCACTGCTGAAACGGGAAGATGAAGGGCAGCCGCCGGTGCACACATAGTCCGTGGCTTGCAGACAGCCAGGGTACTCAGGGGAGTCAGCGCCCTCTGCGCGCCCAGACCCTGCCGGAGAGGAAGCGAAGTGTGCGTTCCGGACTGGCTCGCCCCTTGACTACACGCGACACTCCTCTCCCGGACCCAGCTGGCGAGCTCCCGTGCCGCTGATCCGCCCCCTGTGAACGCGGCGCACGGGCCGGGCCAGGGAGTGCGGCCAGGGGCTCCGGAGCGTGGCTCCGCGGGGCTCAGAACCCAGCTGGGGGCAACAGAACCCCGCGCTCATCTGCATGCTGCTTTGCATCTCATTTACATAGTAAGCTTTGGGTCGACGCCCGCACGCGCCCCCACCCCTACGCAGACCCTTGTGGATCCTCTACACACACTCCTGAAGCCTTACAGTTCTGTCATTGTCCCTGCCAGGCCCGTCTTGCTCCGCAAGTTTTTTCACCCATGAACACCCCCATCAGCACTGGTAAAAACCCTTCCCCGCATCCCGGATCCGACCACCCCGTTCTCCAGAAGACAATACTCCAATTCTCTGGGAAGTGGGAGAAACCAAGCTGGACTTGGGGGTGGAATGGGACCCCATTGGGACTTTGAAAACGTCAAGTTGTCGATTAATCTCCTCAGCATTCAGACACCTTCTATCTTAGTCTTGGTGGGAGTCCCAAAACTCTTCATTGCTTGGTTGGGGGTTCCCTGGTCCTGTATTAGGGAGGTAGGTAGCCTGGGTTCCCCCACACACAGGAGAGGATTGAGGGGGCCCGCCCCGTGATGTCATCCCCCTCCCCAAACACACACCCTGTCTCCTTCCTCCGAACACACCCCTACCCCCAAGCTACTTGCATTTAGTTCACAGGGTTTGGCTCGGACTTGCAGGCGTTTAGGGAGCATCGAGCACAGGGGACCTGGGGGGGGGGATGCCTGTGGCCAACAGCCACCCCTACGCCTAGGACCTGGGGCTGGGATGAAGCTGGAGGTCTAAGCAGTTCCACCCTTTGCTCTCCTCAACCCTGGAGGGTGGTGAGTAGTGAACCCCCTCCCTAACCTCTCCTTGTTTAGGGTCCCAGACTCTTAAGCGATTGAGAAGAGCCCCACGAGTTCTCCAGTCCAGCCCTTAGCCTAGGACTTCAATATCCAAAAGACAGCAAAAGGGAAAGTTTATCGGCATCACCCTGCTCCCACAGGAAGCTTGCCAATGCCAGCCTCTCCTCAGTGATCCCTCAGGATCAGAATTCAAATCCCATTGGCAGCCCGGGCATGCCAGGGTGAAAGGGTGGGTGGAACAATTCCCATGCGTGTCTGAGGGGAGTAGCAAGTGGATACCAGGTTGGGCGATGACTGTGAGCCCGGCGCCTGCTTATTCCATGTAGGGCCATGGGATTTGGACTGGCTGTATTCAGCTTTCCACCAACTCCATCTCGGCATAAAGCCAAGACTTCAAAATCTTCACAGGGTAACTGGGTGCCTCTTAATTCCTTATCTGAAACTCTTAACTTTCTATTCCCTTGCTTCCTTGGGGGTTGCATTTAGCTCACAGGATTTGGGCTCCAACTTTCAGTTTAGGGGAAAACAAGCACAGTGGCTGGGGTTGGGGGGTGCCTGCATCCAATGGTCACCCCGTGTCTAGGACCTCTGGGCTGGGATGAAGCTGGGGTCTAAGCAACTCTCCTCATCCCTGGAGGGTGGTGAGCAGTAGTCCTGGGACCCTATTATGACTCATTCTCTCTCTTCCTTCCTCTCCCTGTTTTATTAACCCTGCCCTGTCCGATGCAGCAGGGGGTTGGTATTGCATCCCAAGTGCAGACAAGGCAAGTTGCTTTTTAGTTGGACAGGTCACTTTTCAAAAGAAATGGAGGTACGGAATCCTCAAGTCATGGTTTCTGTTCTCTTCCAGGTTTACCACCCCCTGTTCGATAGTTATGGATAGATGAGAGAAGCTGACCTTCCGCTCTGTGACCATCTTCCTTTCTACCATGGAGAAAGCCTTGTTGCCCCTGACCATAACATCTGACCCAAGACCCTATAATCAACAACTCTCAGAGCCTCCGGACCTGAGATGTGTCTTGGAACCCCAGGACGGCCTTGAACTGGCACCTGCTCTTGTGTGTGCGCTTTGCTGCTGCTTTGGAATCATCTACTGCTGCTTTGGTGAGGGCAGGGCCTGGGGGGCAGCTGCCTAAGACTGTTGTCCTCAAGAGTGATGCCAGCTTTCCCCCTTGTTCCAGCCACTTCACCTCCTCTGTCAGGAGATACCTACCCTCAGAATTTTCATACTGCCTCTGCCAGCCTCTTGTCCTTCCGTTTGCCCATGCTCTTGCCCCTATTATCAGCCTTTCTTTCGTCTCCTACCTCAAAATTCCATTTCCAGCTGTCCTCCCCACCAGAGAGTTCAACTTTCCTCAGAATCTAAGTCAGTCTGTGGTGATTTGGACACTGTCCTCTTTTCTCTCCACAATGCATCCATTCCACCTCCTGCTTTCTCCCCCATCCCCTCTGCTTCTGAGTGTCCTTATTTAACACTGGGCTAGTCCTTTTCTTTCCCTTGCCTGGAGGTCCCCCATGGTATGCTGTTTCTGGCTTCTAGGCCTTTGATTAGCTGTTCCTTTCCCAACACAGCAAACCCATCCCTGTAGGACCCCCTTTCTGCCTCTCAATGCCTCCTGCCTCCCTTCCCAGGCTACCGCTGCTTCAAGGCAGTGATGTTTCTCTCCGGTCTGCTGTCAGGAGCTCTGGTGATCTTCCTCCTGTGCCACAAGGAGCGAGTGTTGGAGACACAGTTAAGCCTGGAGGTGAGCGCAGGCATCGCGCTGGGCATCGGACTCCTCTGCGGCCTGGTCACGATGCTGGTTCGCAGCGTTGGGCTCTTTCTGACTGGTCTCCTGCTAGGTCTAACCCTAGGTGCTGGGACCTTATTGGGCACAGAACCCATCTACCAGCCACATTCAGCCTGGGTGCCAATCGCTGGACTGATGGGGCTGGCGCTGCTGGGGGCCCTGCTCACACTTCGGTGGCCACGTCCATTCACAGTCCTAGGCACAGCCCTCCTAGGTGCTGCAGTGCTGGTGGCCTGTGCTGACTACTTCTTGGAAGGGCTGGCACTGGGCACTCGGCTGAGCCAACGCCTGCAGGCGCTTCCAGAATTGCTTCCTCTTTGCTGGTATAGCTGGGTCTTACTAGGGACCTGGCCAATCTTGGGGGCTCTTGGGACACTGGCCCAGTGGAAACTCATGGCTGAAGAACGTGGAAGCCACACCAATGGTGAGTTAGTGCTGTGGTACAAAGGCAGCCAGCCTGCCCCTACTGCTCTCCCTGATTCCTACACTGGAGGGGAAAGGGAAAGAGTGAGAGATGAGGATGGGGGCGGGTTCCCATGTCAAACAGGGCAGGCATTGAAGGAAAGCTAGAGCCGAAATAGCCAAAGGAAGTCTGGGTAGAATAAGAAGAAAACTCGCCAGGAGGTTCAGGAAGAGTAATGTAGGACTGTTCCGAGAGGGTGCAGGTTCCCGGAGAGGGGAGGAGGAAATCTAGTGACTAAAGGGAAGCTGAGGCTTGAGAGCCCCACAATGGGAAGGCCAAATGGATCTCTGTGGAGTGTAATTCTGTTTGGACTTGGTATTCAGGACCTAAAAAAGCCCCCTTGAATCTGTATTGCCTCCTCCCCAACAGTGGTCTTGAGCCACCAGAGAAGGCATCTCCAGCTCCTTCGGATCCATCAGCAAGAGGCTAAGTGGCATCGGAACCCTTCTGGAGTGGGACTGTATGAAGACAGCTATCGAAGTCAACTTTCCCCCAATATCCAGAGCCCTGGAGACAGTCTGGCTCCAGTGAGTGGGAGGGTGAGGTACCCTGGGGAAGATGGGTCAGAGGGCATACAGTGATGGCCAGGATAAGCTTAGGGTCTGACCCAGAAACCCCTTCTACTCTCTCTAGCCTGTGTCCACTCAGAGTTGTCTCCAGAGTCTCCATGAGGCCACGGTCCCCACACTGTCCTGGACCTGGGTTCTGACTACAGTCCCACTGTCCTCTGTCCATCCTCTCATTCCGCCCAGACCTGAGCCTAAACCTCCGGTGATGGCGCTACCCGAGTGAGGGCAGGAGATTGCTAAGTGGATAGGGCCTGAGCCCACGGGACCCACACAGATTTCCCTACCTCTTGGACTTGGAGATAGTCTCTATTCCCAGACTAACCTTTTAAAGGCGGGCAGAGAGAATTCTTGTAAAGATGGGGGAGAGCAAGAGTACAGCACCTACCTCTGTCAGTGGTCATGGCGCCCTGGTCCCTAGAGACACTGGCTCCAGACCAAGGAGATTTACCCAAAACAGCTTTTTTTAAAAAAAATTCCTGTAGTGCTGAGACAGAACCTAGAGTGTTGTCCATAGTAGGCAAGCGTTCTACCACTGAATTACAACCCATTCCCAAATATCCATTTAAACGTCTCAGTGTGCCTTACTATGGTAAAATACAGGGCTTTATTGTAGAAAACCGATGAGCCCCTGAGGCATTTGACAGTTTTTTGGTAGGGAAGATGGCACAGAAGTACTCTAAGATTCCCAGTCCCCAGGCTCCTTAGGGGTAACTGGACTTCTGGTTGGCCTTTCTCAGTGGACCCCATAGTCTTGAGTCCCCTCTACCTCAGGGGAACGCAATCCTCCTTGGTGCTTTCTCCTCTCCAACAAGGGAAGACCACAGAATCTGCCTCAGCTCCCCTCTCCAAGAGCTGGCTCCTTGCTCCAAGAAGAGAGCATTGGCTCGCATGCCTAATTCTTGCCTTTTTGCTCAGAGAAACCTGGGCTTCAGTGCCTTCTGCCTCTCAGCGTAGGTAATATTAGCTTCGTCCTAAACCAGAATTTGGGTCCAGCCACTAACCCATCCTCACTCTCCCCCCTCTGACTCTCCTGAGCAAGGTCTGTTTCCTGGTTTCCCAGACAGTGTGAAGGAAGACATATCCCTCCCCTGAGCAGCAAATCTGTAATGAGAGGGAGGAAGAACAAGGGAACATGGGAATAAAATGGCTTTGAAAATTCAACTGGAGAGTTGGACTCTCCCGTTGCTTTTTACTTTCTTTACAGTGCAAAGCAAAGGTAATCAGTCTGTCCCTAAAGCTCTGCTGTGGCACTTTATCATTTATCACACTATGTATATGATGTATATATACACATGATACACATATGTACCCAGACAGCTCAGCTCTCAGGAAGACGAAGTTAGCCTTTATTAAATACAAATGTGTCAGACCCCATCAGTCTGACATATAACATTTCACATATATCGTTTCATATAACATAACAACCCTATAACACTGAGATTGACCTTATTTTGTTAATAGAAAATCCAAGGTTTTCCAAGATTTTTTTGTTTGCTTCTTTCGAGACAGGGTTTTTCTATAGCTTTGGAGCCTGTCCTGGAACTAACTCTTGTACACTAGGCTGGCCTCGAACTTAGAGATCCGCCTGTCTCTCTGCCTCCCAAGTGCTGGGATGGATAATAAAGATGTGTGCCACCACTGCCCACCTCCCAAGATTACGAACTTGCTGAGAGTCACAGGTGGCTCAAGGACTCCAGAGCCCTACTGACTGTGCCATTTCTTGCACTTGACGTTGGCAGAACAGAACCCAGGTGTCCAGTAGATCAGCTGTTGCCTCCTGTCAGCTAAAGACCCAACTGACAGCCAGGTATGGCAGCACATGCCTTAAATCTTTTTAAAAAACAAAACTCGGGGGCTGGAGAGATGGCTCAGTGGTTAAGAGCACTGACTGCTCTTCCACAGGACTGGGGTTCAATTCCCAGCACCCACATGGCAGCTCACAACTGTCTGTAACTCCAGTTCCAGAGGATCTGACACCTTCACACAGAAATACATGTAGGCAAAACACCAGTGCACACAAAAGAAATTTTAAAAAAAGACAAAGCAAAAAAAAAGGGGGGGGGGACACTAGCCAGGCATGGTGGCACATGCCTTTAATCCCAGCACTCAGGAGGCAGAGGCAGGTGAATTTCTGTAAGTTCAAGGCCAGCCTGGTCTACATAGAGTGTTTTAGGATAGCCATAGCCAGCGTTATGTAGAGAGAGACCATGTCCAAAAACAACAGCGAAAGAAACAAAAACCACCTGATTGACAATTTCCTTCCACTGAAGAATAGATGACACACTTGAAAGAGCTATGACAAGGAGAAATGGGAATTGGGGACTGACTCAGAATCCAGGGGCACCTTCTAGGAGCACAAGAAAGTGGTGTCCAGAATTTGAATATTTGGGCCATGAGGCCTATAGCTAGTGCCAATGCTGTAACATCAACACAATCCTAATGAGCAGACATTGATTAGTTCTTAGGCCCCTCGCAGGGTGACGTTAGCGGGGGACGAAAGCGTGACAGAGTCTGTAGCTGAGGGAATAATGTCCAAGATTGAGTCCGTGGTTGAAGGAGTGGTATCCAAGATTGTGTCTGTGGTTGAGGGAGTAATATCCCCAGTTAATGAGCTAGTGTCTGGAATCTGAGGATTGCAGTGCATCCAGTGTGTGATATTTCTGGGATAACCCTTTGCCACTCGAAGCTGCTTGTTAAGCTGCCAATACTGTTTGCCCTTGAAGAAGTACACTTGGCCATCTTGCCAGCTCATTGCTGCTGAGGGTTGGTCTGGCACTCCAGTAAACAATTCCTTGATTGGTTTGGGGTAGCGGCTGAAGTCTGTTCTGGTCAGCTCATCCCATTGCCAATATCCTGAGCCCTAATTTGGGGTGGGTGGGAGAAGAGAATGAGAGAGCTTAGGGACCCCAAAGGCTGATCCAAACTTCAGAAGGTGCCCCTTTAAGGGTAAGACTTCGTCCCTCAATATGAGGTAGCCTGACCCTCCTCAGAAGAGATTATCCCGACTTTACCTTAAAAAGGAACACCTTTTGATTAACAGGCCAATAGAGCGCTGCATCCAGGTTGGGTTCTACCCTGTTGAATTTCATGGGAAAGCCAGGAGACATCTTGAAACCCACATATCGCCACACCTTGTTTCCTGAGAATGGCCAAAAAAGAACAAGCTGCCTATGTCATCAGGTGGGAATTTTGGGTCCCTCTCTCGCCCTCTCGAAAGCGTCTCAACACCTCTTCCATTGGCAGCTTTGTAATGACCAGGCCCTCAGGTAAAGATCTAAGTGCCCCACTTACCCTTGAAGAAATGAATCCATCCTGTTCTAGGAGAGTAGACAGCAGCATCTAAGTTTCCAGGGAGCCCCTCCCAAAGAGCAGACACGCGGAACAAGGGGCCTGGCCCTGAATCTGTTATAGTCCACACATAGTCCCCCTTGAAAGCATAGGTCTTCCCGCGAGGTCCTAAGAGCAGAAACATGTTGACACTTTAAAAGACAATGAAGTCAGGCTGGGCAGTGGTGGCGCACACCTTTAATCCCAGCACTTGGGAGGCAGAGGCAGGCAGATCTCTGTGAGTTTGAGGCCAGCCTGGTCTACAAGAGCTAGTGCCAGGACAGGCTCCAAAAGCTACAGAGAACCCTGTCTCAAAAAATTAAAAAAAAAAAAAAGACAATGAAGACTCAGAAGCATCTCAGTGCTTTCCTTACTGGCGCACTGTGGGCTCGTCAAAAATTCACTCAACTTGAAAAGGGCAGGGAAGAAAGACACAGTTCTGAGCCTCTCCTTCGTTGGTCACAGCCTTCCAGTCAGCCAGCTCTTTCTCTTTGGAGACCTACTGCCCCATCCCAGGTACTACCAGGTGCAAAGCCCTCTCTAACAGGCATTGCAGCTGACTCCATCTTGCTGTTTTCACATGGTTTTGGTTTGGGTTTTGGAGACAGGGGTTCTCTGTGTAATAGTCCTGGCTGTCCTGGAACTCCCTCTGTAGACCAGGCTGGCCTCAAACTCACAGAGATCCATCTGCCTCTGCCTCCTGAGTGCTGGGATTAAAGGCATGCACCACCACTGCCCAACTCCACATGTATTTTTATAAGGTGGCAACCATAGTAAATGCTTTCCCCGCCCTCCTTTGGGGGGGATTTTGTTTGTTTTTGTTGTTGTTGTTGTTGTTGTTGTTTGGGGGTTCAAAATAGGTTTCTCTGTGTAGTCATGGCTATCCTGGGATTGGCTCTGTAGACCAGGCTGGCCTCAAACTCAGAAATCCACCTGCCTCTGCCTCCTGAGTACTGGGATTGAAGGTATGGACCACCACTGCAGCTACCCAGCCCTCTTTTGACTCCCAGTGTTCCCTCTCCATGCTATACATCTTCCCTGGTCACCAACCGTTTCCTGGGGTCCAGCCCCCAATGTTCCTGCTTTGGTCCCATGTCATCCCCATCTGACCAGGCCTTGGAGTCAGTCTACTGCCCCCATTGCCTGTCAACAGTCTGTTCGGGAAGGGCCTCACCCAGCATCATGGCATCCAGTTCACTGCTGCAAGGGTTTGGCATGGGACTGGGTTTTGTGGTCACTGGTGACACAGTGGGAATCTCGATCTCTTCCTTCTCATCCTCTGTCTCTGGGCTCTTCTTGCCTGCAGAGTGAAATAAGGCACCATAGGGAAAGAAGTCCAAACACTCACGTCTACTGTAAGCTCTGCTCAGTGATCCCATAGAGAGGGAAAGGGGAATTCTAAGGAGTTCCCTCTGTGGTCACAATATACAGGAGACAGCTTAGTTTTGAGAAGCCCCAGAGAAGGAAGTTTCCTGGAATGTACATCTTCAAGAATAGAGTGGCCAGGCGGTGGTGGCACACACCTTTAATCCCAGCACTAGAGGCAGGCGGGCTCCATGAGGTTGAGTTCAGCCTGGACTACACAGCAAGTTCCAGGACAGCCAGAGCTACAAAATAAAGACCCTGTCTCAACACAACAAACAACAACAAGAGAAAGGCCAGGAAGGAAAATCAGACATAAAAGAGTCAAAAATAGAGACAGTTTTTGAAGATGAATAGCTTGAAGAACTGGACAGAGGAAGAGAAGGGGAAAAAAGCCATTTCACTCCATGAAAGCTAGTATTGTCTCCTTGAGCCTAGAGAGCTATTAGTCAGACTGACTCTCATGCTCACCATAGAGAGCCTGGATCCCTGCCACATCATCTGGGTGCAGCTTGAAGTAGGGCTGGTAGCCAGCATAGACAGGAGCCATGAGTGCCTGAGTGTATCGGGAGTGCCCAAGGCCCAAGGCATGGCCCACTTCATGGGCTGCAATGATGCGCAGGTTCACTCCTTGGTAGGTCCCCTCAGTCCAGAATTCGTCTTTGTCGAAGTGTACACTGCCAAGTTCTGGGATGTCAGCATGGGCCAGGACCTTTCCTGGACAAAGGCAAAGGTAGACAGTAATGTTAGTGCCCATGCCAACAGAGCATCATTTGCCTGCTGTATACTCAAGCTACTTTCAAGTGTGACAACACATCTGTAATCGCAGCACTTGGAAGGTGGACTTGGGAGGACCAGAAGTTCAAGATCAGCCTCAGCTACTTATGGGGTTTATGTTAATCTGGTCTACACAAAATGCAGGATACAGCGCCATAGCTAGCTTAGGTGCTTCTTTCGGATTTTCCAGTCGTTACTCGGGGAAACCCAAAACAAAATCTCCACCTCAGTGACCCAGTCTCCTCTCAGGGTGAGGATTCAGAGCATGAAAGTCAGACATAAGATTGAAAGAGGAGACTTAATTAGGGCCCGGTTGGGTGAGAAACGGCTTCTCTGGAGAGGTCAGAGTACAGGGTATCATTGGGCAGAACTGATAACCTGAACCTTAAGATCTCAGAGTCACTGGCTCAAGAAGACGGTTCAATGTTGAGGTTTGTTAAAAGTTAAGAACCAGTGCCTACCAGGCCCATCAAAGGTGTTGGAGCAGTATGGGCTTTGGCGGCCATGGAAGGAGAGGCGGATATCCGCCGAACCAGCCTTCACCTCCCGGAAGGTCAGGGGGGCCACGCTGCTCCAGTACATAAAGGCTTGATGCAGGGCTGCCCGGGCTCTGGAGGGTGAGAGTGTGGAAGGCAGGTTCAAGATGCGGAATGTTAAGTGCTTCTTTCTCCAGCGACCTGGTTAAGGGACCAGAAAGTAAATTAGAAACACAACCAAGAGAGCCTCTCAGGGTTAGGGTACTTGCTGCACTCCTTAGCAGGTTACTTAGTGAGTATTGAACTCTCCAGGCTGTCCCGATGCCACCCACACTCAGAGCCAGGGCGCCTTCCCTTCCCTTCCCAGGCTCAGTCCTCACCCAGAAGTAGGTATTTAAGGGTCTTCTGGTTGAAGGGATCCTCCAGACCGCAGCGAGGCTGCTTCATACGGGCCCTTGTGCCATCATCCATCCGGCCTGAAACTGGCAGGTCGGATGCTTCTTGGAAAGCTCTAGAAAGAGAGAGAGAGAGTCGGCGGTGGTGGCACACACCTTTAATCCCAGCACTCGGGAGACAGAGGTAGGCGAATCTCTGTGAGTTCGAGGCCAGGCTGGTCTACAAGAGCTAGTTCCAGGACAGGCTCCAAAGCTACAGAGAAACCCTGTCTCAAAAAAAAAAAAAAAAGAGAGAGAGAGAAAGAGAAAGAGAGAAAGATCCATGCAGGTAGATGGGTCTGGAATGGCTGGAAATTGGGGATAGATCTTTGGCCTCCTGGTTCCCAAAGTAGTGATAAAGAAAAGACTAACATTGGGAGCTGGAGTGATGACTCAGTGGTTAAGAGCACTGACTGCTCTTCCAGAGGACCTGGATTCAAGTCCTAGTACCCACATGGCAGCTCACAACTGTCTGTAACTCCAAGATTTGACATCTTCACACAGACATACACGTAGCAAAACACCAATGCAAATAAAATAAAAATAAATTATATTTAAAAATAAACTATAAAAAAAGAAAAGCCTAACACAAAGTCTTTAAAGCTAAAGGGCACTGCAGTCTCCAGTGCTCTGACTAGGGCTTTGTCTGTAGAAATGCAGCGCTCCAACTTCATCCCTGCATTTTCAGGATCTTTTGAGGAAGACTGGCCTGAAGTACAGCCTTCCTCCCTCTTTCCTCACCCTCTGATCTAGCAGGTGACCAACCCCACTCCACTCCCTGGTTACCCTCTGGGGAGTCACCCTACACAACTGGTGTGCTGCCATCTAAGGTCCTACGCACTTCAGCCAGCCAGGGTGGCCAGTGCGTCAGTGCTTCAGTGGGTAGCCAGCCTGCACTGGGCAACTTCATCCACCTATGGCCTGGCATGGGACCATAAAGAAAAAGAATACCATAACAAAAATTAGCAGACTATAAAGGAACACAGAATAGTAATCAATGGAGTTAAACATCTAGAAAAGACAGCATCAGATCAACTCAATCTGCAGCTTTATACACGCAATGCCTCCTGTGGGCTGTCACTGTCAGTGTTCTAGCTGTGAAGGACAGAGCATCCGCAGGAGTGCTCTGGGCCTTGGCAGATCCACTGGCTCTGTTTCTCTTTTTTGTTTGTTTGTTTGTTTTGTTTTGTTCTGTTTTGTTTTGCTTTTGTTTTTTGAGAAAGGCTTTCTCTGTAGCTTTTGGTTCCTGTCCTGGAACTAGCTCCTGTAGACCAGGCTGGCCTTGAACTCACAGAGATCCGCCTGCCTCTGCCTCCCGAGTGCTGGGATTAAAGGCATACGCTACAGTGCCCGGCTTCTCATTTGGTTTGTTTGCTTGTCTTTCAAGGCAAGGTCTCAATCAATAGCCTAGGCTGGCCTCAAACATCCTGTAATCCAGGATGGCCTTAAATTCACAGCAATACTCCTTCCTTCATCTCCTGAGCACAGAAATTAAAGGTATGAGCTACTATGCCTAGCTGTTTGGGTTTGTTTTTATTTTTAAGATTTATTTTTATTTTAGGTATATCAGTGTTTTTCCTGCGTGTATGTAAGTATACCACATGTGTGTACTGCCTACAGAAGTCAGAAAACAGCATTGTATCCCCTTGGAGTCGCAGATGGTTGTGAGCTGCCGTGTGGGTGCTGGGGACCAAACCTGGGTCTTCCACAAGAGCAGCCATCTCTCCAGCCTTGTTTTGCTTTGTTTTTTGAGACAGGGACTGGCTATGTATGCATGATGGCTCATCCTGTGATCCCAGCACTTTCAATGAAGCAGAAGGATTAGGAGGTCAAGGTCATCCTCACTACACCGTAAGTTCAAGACCAACCTAGGCCAGAAAGACAATTATCACATGTACTCACTCGTAGGTGGTTTTTAAACATAAAGCAAAGAAAACCAGCCTACAAACCACAATCCCAGAGAATTTAGACAACAATGAGGACACTAAGAGAGACTTACATAGATCTAATCTACATGGGAAGTAGAAAGTATAAAAAGACAAGATCTCCTGAGTAAATTGGGAGCATGGGGACCTTGGGGGAGGGCTAAAGAGGGGAGGGGAGAGGCAGGGAGGGGAGCAGAGAAAAATGTAAAGCTCAATAAAAATCAATTAAATAAAAAAGACCAACTTAGGCTACATGAGACCCTGTCCCAAAAAAATCAAAATCGGGAGCTGGAGAGATGATGGCTCAGCAGTTAAGAAACTTTGTTCAGAGCACCCAGGTTCAATTCCTAACATCTACATAGTGGTTCACAACCATCCTTAACTCCAGTTGGGGGGGAGGCAGTCTGATGCCCTCTCCTGACCAGCTTGGTCACCAAGCATGCACATGGCACACATATATACTTGCACAAGTAAAATAAAGAAACTTTAAAAAATTATATCCAGCACTCGGGAGGCAGAGGCAGATGGATCTCTGTAAGTTCGAGGCCAGCCTGGTCTACTAGTTCCAGGACAGGCTCCAAAAGCTACAGAGAAACCCTGTCTCGAAAAAAAAAAAATTACATCAAAATGAACCAGTATGATAGCTCAGTGAGTAAAGGGCTTACTGCCAAGACTAACTATATAAACTCAATCCCTAGGATCCACAAGTGGAAGGAGAGAACTGACTCTAAATTCTCTTCTGATCTCCAAATATGTCCCATAGGATGTGTGCACACACCCACACATAAATAAATAAATGCAATAAGAAACTTTAAATCAAGCAACCCTAACTAAACTCAGTAGGTTACAAAGAAAATAGAAGAGGGTCTTGTTGGAGGAAGAGATTTAGAAGGAGTGGAAGGGAAATGAGAGAGGGTAATAGGGTGAAAATGACCAATGCACACAAACAACATGCATATATACACACATGCACGCACGCAATGCACATATGCACACACATGCATATGCACACATGAACATATGAACACACGAACACACACACGATGCATACATATGTGCATATAGACATGAACTTATCAAAAATCATTTTAAAATGTAAGGACAAGGCTCCTAGCTCAGCATGGTGGCTCATGCCAGTAACTGTAGCATAATAGAGGCTGAGGCAGCAAGATTGCCAGGAGTTCCAAGTCAGTCAAAGCTACAGTGTGAGACCCAGCTCAAAAAGTAATAATAAAAATCAAAAACAGGGCTGGAGAGATGGCTCAGAGGATAAGAGCACTGACTGCTCTTCCGGAGGTCCTGAGTTCAATTCCCAGCAACCACATGGTGGCTCACAGCCATCTGTAATGAGATCTGGTGCCCTCTTCTGGCTGAAAGGCATGGACGAACCCTGTACACATAATTAATAAATAAGTCTTTTTTAAAAAAAATCCAAAACAAAGACTCATCATGTGGCCCAGGCTAGCCTCCAGTCTTTCGCTAAAATGTTTGTTCTTGGCCAGGCAGTGGTGGCACATTCCTTTAATCCCAGCACTTGGGAGGCAGACACAGGTAAATCTTTGTGAGTTCGAGGCCAGTGTGGTCTACAGAGCAAGTTTAAGAGCAGACTCCAAAACTACAGAGAAACCCTGTCTCGAAAAACAAACAAACAAACAAAAATCAAACCAAAACAAAATATACATATTTTGTTCTTAACTGGGTAGTGATGGCACATACCTTTAATCCCAGCACTCAGGAGGCAGAAGCAAGAAGATCTCTATGAGTTTGAGGCCAGCCTGGTCTACAGAGTCAATTCTAGGACAGCTGGGGCTACCCAGAGAGATCCTGTCTCTGGGGGAAGAAAAAAAAGATTTTCATTCTTTTGTATGTTTCTATATGAGTAAATGTTGTTTACATATGTTCGAGTGTTCAAGGAAGCCAGAAAGGGCATCAGCTCCCCTGGAGCTGGAGTCACAGGAGACTGTGAGCTTCCTGAAGTTGGTGGTGGTCCTCTGTAAGAGCAACAAGCACTCCTAACAGCTGAGCCACCTTCCAGGATGCCATCTTCTTCCCTTCTCCCTTTTTAAGGTAGTGTCTCACTGTGCAGCCCTAGTTTGCCTAGAACTCTATGTAGTCCAGGCTAGACTCAAACTCACAGAGATCTGCCTGTCTCTGTCTCCTGAGTGCTGGGATTCTGGGACTAAAGGCGTCACACCTAACTAGTCTCCAACTTTTAATGCTTGTCTTTGCCACTCCAGGGCTGAGATCAGAGCTGTGTGCCACCACACCTGACCTGTGGCTCCTCATCCTGCTTCTCCACCTCCCCTCACATTCCACCATCCTGAGTAACACTACCATCCTACAGATCCCTGCTGTGGATTAGGGTCCAGCAGAGGTGGGCCTGGGGAGAGAGGAGAACTTGAACACTTTGTGACCTTAGAGCCTCACCTTAGGGCCTCTGTGATATCTTCTAGACTGAAGTCATCAGCTCCTTCTAGAGGTTTCTGTAGATATCCATACTGCAACAGATAATCCTGTAATGGCATAGAGGTTGAAAGAAGGTTAGTCTCAGGGTAAAGCTTCCAAGTGACTTAACAGAAGCTGAGCATGGTGGCTCATGCCTTTAATACCAGCACTCGGGAATAGAAGCAAGCAGACATCTGTGAGTTCAAGGCCAGCCTGGTCTACATAGTGAGTTCCAGACCAGGCAGGGCTCCTTAGTGGACCCTGGTTTTTTTTTTTGTTGTTGTTGTTGTTGTTGTTGCTGTTGTTTTGGGTTTTTTTGTTTGTTTGGTTGGTTGGTTGGTTGGTTTTTCGAGACAGGGTTTCTCTATGGCTTTGGAGCCTGTCCTGGAACTAGACCAGGCTGGGCTCAAACTCACAGAGATCCGCCTGCCTCTGCCTCCCGAGTGCTGGGATTAAAGGCGTGCGTCACCACCGCCCGGCTAGTGGACCCTGTTTTAAACAAACAATTCAAATGACCTAACAGACCCATCAGGAGAGAAGGGGAAAGATATGGAAGGACTAAAAGGGGCCTCAGATGGAACAGGGAAAAGAGCAGAAGGTGGGTAACGTAGATCAGGATACAGAGCACATGGGGAGAGGCAGAGGGATACCTAGAGAAGACTGTAGCTGGGTAATCCCTGTCATTCCCATGGCCTGAGCCCTCCTTTGCCCAGAGGACTCACCAAGACTGCCTCCTTCTCTGTTGGCCCCAGAGCCCGGCCTGAGACTGTCAGGGGAATTAGGAAGCTCAGCCACAACTGTTGCCAGTCCATGTTCCCAGCAGACAAGAGCTCCAGAGGTTGCCTGGGCCCTCTGACCTGAGACTTCTGGGAGCCTGGAGGATCGGGGGGCTAGGCAGGGGACTCTTACCTCCCGGTCTTCTCTGTCAGCCTCTGGTCCTCTTTATAAACCTTCAACTGAGGAGAGCAGCGGGAGGTGACTCAGCCCAGAAAGATGTTGCAACCCTGTTAACTCCTGCCCTACCAAAGGACAGAAGCCAAAAGAGCCCCTAACATCGCCTCTCCCAGAGCCATCTGCTGGAGACCACATGACTTTCTGTACCTCTCTGGTCTCTGGGGTCTGGCTTCTGGTACAGTGAAAGCCAGTTCTCTAGAGAGACTAGGATAGGACCAGGGCTGCGCCCTAGAGTTGGACATTCCGGCTCCTCAGGGATTTGGAGCCAGCAAATCTCAGTTTCACGTGTCCGTTTACTCCTAACAAGGAAAATCAATAAGCATGAAGAGGCAGGAGGCAACAGAGGTTGGCATGAATTCCAGATGAAGGGGTCAAAGGTGAGATCTGTTTCTTTGGTTTTGTTGTTGTTTGATAAAGCATCTCTCTACATATCCCTGGCTGTCCAGGAACTCGCTATGCAGACCAGGCTGGCCTGGTACTCAGAGAGGCAACTTTGAGATCTGTTTCTTTGCAACTAAAATCAAGTTAAGCCAGAATCTAGCTAGCTTTGTAGTCCAGGCCGACCTTGACCTCTACAACAAGGCTTCTTAAACATTTTCCATTTGTGACTTTTTTTGTTAAAGAAAAAAAAACTTTTACCAGATATATTGGTTGTAAAATAGGTATTACAGGGACTGGAGACCTGGCTCAGCAGCTAAGAGAGCTTGCTGCTCTTGTAGAGAGGCCCCAAGTTCTGCTCCCACCACCAATGCCACCTCCACAAAACTGCACACAAATGGCATTACACAAACATACGAATTTTCTTTGTTTGTTTGGGGTTTTTTTGTTGTTGTTTTGCTTTGCTTTGCTTTGTCTTCAATACAGGGTTTCTCTGTGTAGCCCTGGCTTTCCCACTCTGTAGACCAGGCTGGCCTCTAACTCAAATTCAGAGATCCCCCTGCCTCTGCTCCCGAGTTCTGGGATTAAAGGCGTGCGCCACCACCGCCCAGTTCAAAAATGAAGCTTAAACTGGGAGATGGTGTCACATTCCTTTAACCCTAGCACTTGGGAGGCGGGGGTGGGGGGTGGGGGGAAGTCTCTGTAAGTTCAAGGACAGCCTGATCCACAGAGCAAGTTCCAGGACAGCTAGGGCTATGCAGAGAAACCCTGTCTCGAAAAAACAAATGAATAAATTTGAAAATAGGTATACAACAAAGACATTTACTGAAAATAAATCATAAATACTATTTTATTTAAAAACAGCTATTTGGTTATTTGGTGTGCATATAACATTTGCCATTTATTAAAGACAAAAGCAGGGCTGGGGAGATGGTTCAGCTGGTATGCTTTCTACACAAGTATGAAAACTTGAATTAGGAGCCTAGACCCCCACCTAAGAGTCAGGCATTGCTGTTCAAATCTGTAACCCCAGTGCTGGGAGGCGAACCCTTGGAGATCACTGGACCATCAATTCAACGGAAATATGGAGTTCCAGGTTTAGTGAGACCCTGCCTTAAAAAAAAAAAAAAGGTAGGGTAGAGAGCTAACAAGATGGATCAGTGAGTAAAGACACTGCTGCCAAGCCTGACAACCTGGGTTCAGTTCCTGGGGCCCACATGGTGGAGGGAGAGAACCGGTTTGTTTTTTGAGACAGGGTCTCTCTGGAACTAGCTCTTGTAGACCAGGCTGGGCTCAGACTCATGGAGATCCACCTGCCTCTGCCTCCCGACTGCTGGGATTAAAGGCATGCACCACCACTGCCCAACAGGAAAACTGATTCTTACACATTGTCCTTTGACTTCCACACATGCGTGATGGCATGAACACTATCCCCTCCACACATGCGTGATGGCATCAACACTGTCCCCTTCCACACATGCGTGATGGCATGAACACTATCCCCTCCACACATGCGTGATGGCATCAACACTATCCCCTCCACACATCTGTGATGGCATCAACACTATCCCCTCCACACATCTGTGATGGCATCAACACTGTCCCCCTCCACACATGCGTGATGGCATCAACACTGTCCCCTCCACACATGCGTGATGGCATCAACACTGTCCCCCTCCACACATCTGTGATGGCATCAGCACTGTCCCCCTCCACACATACGTGATGGCATCAACACTGTCCCCTCCACACATCTGTGATGGCATCAACACTGTCCCCCTCCACACATGTGTGATGGCATCAACACTGTCCCCTCCACACATGTGTGATGGCATCAACACTGTCCCCCTCCACACATGTGTGATGGCATCAACACTGTCCCCCTCCACACATGTGTGATGGCATCAACACTGTCCCCTCCACACATCTGTGATGGCATCAACACTGTCCCCCTCCACACATCTGTGATGGCATCAACACTGTCCCCCTCCACACATCTGTGATGGTATGAACACTGTCCCCCTCCACACATCTGTGATGGCATGAACACTATCCCCTCCACACATGTGTGATGACATGAACACTATCCCCTCTACACACATGCACACTAAATAATAAATATAATTTTTAAAATTAAGGTGAGCCAGGCAGAGTAGCACATGGATTTCTGAGAAGCCAACCTAGTCTATGTCGCAAGTTCCAGACCAGCTAGGGCTATGTAGTGAGACCCTATCCCCTCAAAACAGTAGAAACATATAGAAGAAGATACCTGATATAAACCCCTCATATAAGAGAGAATGCACCATGACATCCCTCCATGAATTAAAGAAAATTTACATATTCATAAGAGAGATGTATTTGTTTTCTCAAAAGTAATTGTCTTCACTGAGGTTTGGTAAGTGCATCTTCAATCCTTTTCAGAGTTGATGGATTTTTTTTCTGTGTCTGTGGGTTGTTTTTGTTTTTTGGTTTTTTTTTTTGGTTTTGGTTTTGGTTTTTCGAGGCAGGGTTTCTCTGTAGCTTTGGAGCCTGTCCTGGAACTAGCTCTTGTAGACCAGGTTGGCCTCGAACTCACAGAGATCTGCCTGTCTCTGCCTCTCAAGGGCTGGGATTAAAGGTGTGCGCTACTACCGCCCGGCTTGTAGGTGGGTTTTTTAATCTTTTAATATTACTTTATGTGTATGGGTGTTTGGTCTGATTGTATGTCATGCACTATGTGCATATAATGCCCACAGAGGGCACTGGATCCCCTAGGAACTACAGTTACAGAAGATTGTAAGCCACCTGTGATTTGGGGGGCTTGCATCTAGGTCCTCTGAAAGTGCCAAATCCTAGCCACTAGACCACCAGGGACATCCCAGGTCCTCCGAAAGAACAACCAACACTCTTTGTTTAATTTTGTTTTTTGTTTTTCGAGACAGGGTTTCTCTGTGTAGCTTTGAAGCCTTTTCTGGAACTCATTCTGTAGACCAGGCTGGCCTTAAACTCACAGAGATCCACCTGCCTCTGCCTCCTCAGTGCTGGGTTTAGAGGAGTGTGCCACCACCACCCGGCAAGACTAACACTTTTAACCAATGACCCACTCTCCAGGTTCATGTGTTTTGTTTTTTGAGACAGGGTCTCAAGTATCTCAAGAGGAACTCGGCACGTAATTGAGAATGACCTTGAACTCCTGATCCTCCTGCCTCCGCTTCAGAAGTGCTGGGACTGCAGGCCAGTTTGCGGGTGCTGAGGATCTAGCTCAGGGCTTCGTGTTAGGTGAGCACTCTACCAGCTTGTCACATCTAATTCTCTGACCAATATTCGACTTTATAGTGGTCAATCCTGAGGGCACCACTTTATATAAATACAGAATACGAAATGGCAAACTGTGTTTAGGGCTACTTTAGAAACTGGAAGTGCTGGGTGGTGGTAGCTGGTGGTGGTAGCTGGTGGTGGCTCACGCATGCGGATCTCTGTGAGTTTGAGACCAGTCTGGTTTACAGAGCTAGTTCCAGAACAGGCTCCAAAGGTACACAGAGAAACCTTGTCTCAAAAAACAACAACAACAACAACACAAAAAAGAAAATAGAAATTATATCCTAATCCCAAGTCAAAATTCGTTCAATAGCTTTATGAAATGTCAGGTGAGCAACTTAAACACAATTTTATTTATTTTCATTTTATTTATTTAATTAGTTACTTTTTAACTAATTTTTTTGTTTTGTTTTTTGAGACAGCATCTCATGTAGCCCAGACTGACATCGACATCAAACCCCTGATTCTCCTGCCTCTAGTTCCCAAGAGCTGGGATTACAGACATGTACCTGCCTCTCAAACAGCATCTCCCCCCACTCAGCTCCCCCGAGACAGGGTTTCTCTGCGTAGCCCTAGGTGTCCTGAAACTCACTCTGTGGTTCAACTCTTACACTTGATAGGAGCAGAGACTTCAGATGCCTTTAAAACAAGCAGAATATACAATCACCTTAACTCTGAGCAGAGGTGCTTCAGACAGCAGCATGCGGGAGGTGTAACAGCACACAGAAGTTCAGAGCCAAGGCTGCAGTGAAGCACGCTTTAAGTCCATCACACGCTTGATTTGGACATAATGGTGGGTTATTGTAGGTTAAGAAACCTTTGTTGCTACGTTTTTTTGTTTTTTGTTTTTTTTTAATATTTTTATGGTTTATTTAACTTTTTATTTTATGTGCATTGGTGTGAAGTGTCAGATCCCCTGGAACTGGATCTTCAGACAGTTGTGAGCTGCCATGTGGGTGCTGGGAATTGAACCCAGGTCCTCTGGAAGAGCAGTCAGTGCTCTTAACCACTGAGCCATCTCTCCAGCCCCCGTTTTTTTGTTTTGTTTTGTTTCTTTTGTTTTGTTTTATTGTGGTTTTTCTCCTGTTGCTAAGTTTTTAATGACTTGTGCTTTCACTTGTGTGGCTGGGAGGTGTGAAGCATAGTTTAAGAATCTGCTGCAGGTGATGATGGTGCACGCATTTAATCCCAGCACTCCGGAAGTAGAGGCAGGTGGATCTCTAAATTAGAGGCCAGCCTGGTCTACAGAGTGATTTCCAGGACGGCCAGGGCTACGCTGAGAAACCCTGTCTCGGGGTTGGGGTGGGGGAATGCTTATGCTGAGCATTTAATTAAGCTAGAATCAGAAGGAGGGTAGCAAAGGCACAAAGAATGGAGCACTGCTGCCCTCAGAGAGTCCCTGAAATAATCTGAAGCAGACTCAAGCACCAGAAAGAGGGGCCTGGGTGCCGGGCAGTGGTAGGCGACACATTGTGAGGATCGTGGCTTTGCGATGAAGCTAACTGAGAAGGTTGGTTTGAGTTGATCTTTGAAGGCTGGCTAAGAATCAGAGGGGGCAAAAGGTCACAGAGAAACAGAGGCAGGAGTGACAGCACAGAGCGAGAGCAGAGAGTGTTTCCACAGTGCAGTGGCTGTGATGCTTACCCCATAGAGCTGAGGATGCGCTGTACTAAGTCTGATGGGTCAGACTGGATGGTTCACCACGGGCTTACTAGTACCCACCTCAAGCTATCTCCAGACTTTAGACTATGCAGAAGATCCTAGCAGATGAGCGGCTAAGGGTGGTGACAGGGAGTCAGCGCTTAGAAAGGGCCTCCAGTGCTGTGTGGAAAAGAAGAAGTTACAGTAAATTGCCAGATACAGCCAGGCAGTGGTGGCGCATGCCTTTAATCACAGCACTTGGGAGGCAGAGGCAGGCAGATCTCTGTTGTGGGTTCAAGGCCAGCCTGGTCCACAGAGTGAGTTCCAGGACAACCAGGGCTACACAGAGAAACCCCGTCTCAAAACTAAACAAAACAAACAAACAAACAAAAAAACCTAGATGCTTTGGGTCTGGGGTTCTAGCTCAGTTTGTAGATTGTTGTCTTATGTGCAGCAATCCCTAAGTTCCATCCTCAGTGATGTACAAATAAGGTGTGCTGGCACATGCCTATAATATTAGCACTTATGAGTTAAAGGAAGATCGAAAGGTCGAGGTCATCCTTAATTATATAAGAAGTTCTAGGCCATCTCGGCTATGAAACCCTGTCTCAAATTTTTAAATAAATAATTAGAGCAATTAAAAGCTATATGTCTTGCCGGGCAGTGGTGGTGCATGCCTTTAATCCCAGCACTCAGGAGGCAGAGGCAGGCAGATCTCTGTGAGTTCGAGATCAGCCTGGATTACAAGAGCTAGTTCCAGAACTGGCTGCAAAGCCGCAGAGAAATCCTGTCTCGGAAAAAAAAAAAAAAAGCTATATGTCTTATTACTGTGAAGGAAGAATTATTCCAGTCTTTGGGGGATGGGGACACATGGTGGCACATGCCTTTAATCCCAATACTAAGGAGGCAGAAGTGGAAAGATCTTAAAATATCATCCACACATAGAAAAAAAAAAAGAAGTGGGAAGATCTGTGTGAGTCTGAGGCCTCTGGGTCTACCTAGCAAGTTCATGGCCAGCTAGGGCTGTGTAGAGAGACCCTGTTTCTCTAGGAGACAGGGTGCTGGAGGAGGTGAAAGAGGAAAAAAAGAGAGAAAGAAAGAGGAAAAGAAAGAAAGAAGGAAAGAAGGAAGATAGGAAGAGAGGAGGGGACTGTAGAGATGACTCAGTGGTTAAGAGCATTAACTATTCTTTCAGAGGACCCAGGTTTGAGTCCCAGTACCACAGGGTAACTTATAACCATCTGTAATTCCAGTTCCAGGGGATTCAACTCCTTCCTCTGGTACCTGAATACACCACACCAGGCAGCCAAGTGGTGCTCAGACATACATGTAGGCAAAACACTCATCACATAAAATTAAAATATAAATGTGGGATATTCCTTTACACTGTGTGAATATATGTCACTGTGACTGGTTTAATAAAGAAGCTGATTGGTCGATGGCTAGGCAGGATTTCCAGGGCAGAGAGAATGCTGGGAAGAAGGGCCGAGTCAGAGGAGTTGCCATTGAGGCATGGAGAGCAAACAGGAGGTGCGAGATGAGAGAGAGGTAATGCCACGTGATGGAATGTAGATAAATAGAAATGGGTTACGCCTAGACTTCAGGGCTCGAACGATCTGCTGTCGTTTCCAGAACTGAGGCTGTCAGGGCTGTCACTCCAGCTTTTTGTTTTGTTTACCTAGATATTAATTTTTTACTTGAAATTACATAGTTATTTGTGTGTGTGTGTGTGTGTGTGTGTGTGTGTGTGTGTGTGTGTGTGTGCAGGAAAGCAGGTAGAGGTCAGAGGATAGCATTCAGGAGTTCATTCTCTCGTTCCACTGTGGATTCCAGGGTGTAACTCAGGCTTCTGCTTTACACCCAACATCTCAGCAGCGCTGCGAGCATGTATAGGAGGAAACGGAGTGCCTGAGAGGGAGGTTTGAGCGAGGGCATCTCGAGCAAGGCCATGGAGAACCTAACTGGCCTGTTATCAAATACTGGGTCTCTAACATGCTCTTCCACACATCACATGAACTCTTGAGTTTTGTTCCAGCCCTTTGGGTTTTTTTGTTTTTCATTTTTTGAGATGAGGTCTCATTGTGTAGTTCTGGCTGGCCTGGAACTCTGGGACTACAGGTTTGCACCACCATCCCTGGCCAACACTGCATCCTGAGTCTCCCCATTAGAGATGCAAGCCCTCATATCCTGGTGACATGTGAGGATACTCAGCACTGTTACAGTGAAGAAGAGCAAGCACATCCATCATTCTGTATGCACAGGGGTGGGGGGAAGGTCGAATTCTTGTTCTTGGTAGTTCCTCATTTCTGAGCCATTTCTTTTCTCTGGAACGTCACAGGGAAACCCTCATTCCCCAGAATGGGGGTGGGGAATACTCCTGACTAATTGTTGCCCATGACCCAGCACCCAGATGGCTAAGAATTGGGTGACTAAATCCAGTTGTGACAGAAAGGGCACACAGAGAGCCTCAGAGGGTCTCATCAGGCTCGGTATACCCAGGAAATGATGACATGTGGGGACCAGCTATAGCCCCCTCAGGACTCCTCCACATCCCTCTTCTCTCTCTTTCTGGTCCTCACCATGTTACTCACTGTGGCTTTAGAAGGCCTAAGAGGTACAACCACATTCCAGAAACCAAAGACCCAGGCACGATTAGAATAGCAGTGGAAGCTGCCAATCGGTTTCTTCCTTTAAGTCTCAGTGTGTTACTTCATCACCTCTTTACCGCAAAGGAGTAAGTCTCTAATCAGCTGTGCAGGCAACACAGCTAGGAAACATCAGTGTCACAGCCTCCAATGACATCTGCACATTGCTTCAGTTTCTGGAGAGTTCACGTAAACAAACACAAACCCTGGCACCAAGAGCTGTAGGCAGGGTCTGTGTGCAAGGGCAAGATGACTCATCCTGCTACCTCTTGGTGTCGTGACCACCCCTGCCAACAGCCCCCACTTCTGAGCCAGATTGACCCTGCTTTTGTCTTCCTCTGAATTTGTCATTTTTTACTGGGGGAGTTTCGGGAATGTGTGTGAAGGGTTACGACTGTGGCAAGCCTGTTCTAAAAAGGGAAGCTGGTTTTGAGAGAAGGAACACCGTCGGCTTGATTGTTCTCTTCCTGTAAACTGGTGTCTCTTGATATATCCACAGACTATGGCAGAAGACATTTATATACATGGCTTTGTTTAGTTTTTACATGGCTTTGTTTTGTTTCATTTTCTTAGTATAGATTTTTTTTTTCAAGACAGGGTTTCTCTGTAGCTTTGGAGCCTGTCCTGGAACTAGCTCTGTAGACCAGGCTGGTCTCGAACTCACAGAGATCCGCCTGCCTCTGCCTCCTGAGTGCTGGGATTAAAGGTGTGCACCACCACTGCCTGATTTAGATTTTTTTTTTTTAACTAAACAGTATTAGAGGGCAATAAGAAGACTTCTGGAAGTATTTTCTATTGACCAAAGGCCATGGGCTATGAGCAAAAGGCAAAAGTATGCAGTGGTCTCTAAGCCCATGAGACAAGTTTCTCAGCCATTACCAGCCCCTCTGACAGCCACTTACCCTGTAGAGCTGCCAGGGGTTGGGCATCGTAGTAGATAAGGGGCAAGTCCAGATAGGTTAGGGATATAGCTCAAGAGTAGCACATTTGCTCAAGAATGGGGCCCAGGGTTCAAGGGCCAGTGCTGCAAACACAAATGGAAAATCCCCTTCTGGAATGGGGAATTGCAGGGCTGGAAAAAAAGTGTATGTGGGACCGGCAAGATGGCTTAGTAAGGAACGGCACTTGCCACCGTGCCTGACAACCAGAGTTGTATCCCACGGGGTGGAAGGAGGAGACCTATTGGTGTCCTCTGCTCTGCAGTGCAGGCTGCCGCACATGGCACCTACAAATACAATGCATAAATAAATGGAGGGTGGATGGATGGATAGCTAGATTTTTGTTTTGTTTTGTTTTTTGAGACAGGGTTTCTCTGTGGCTTTGGAGCCTGTCCTGGAACTAGCTCTTGTAGACCAGGCTGGCCTCGAACTCACAGCGATCCACCTGCCTCTGCCTCCTGAGTGCTGGGATTAAAGGCGTGTGACACCTCCGCCCAGTAGATAGATCGATCTTTAAAAACTGTTTGGAACAAAACTGTCTAGACTCCAACCTTGACATGGGGCAAGTTGAGAGGGGGCTAGCCTGTGGTCAATTTTTCCTTCAGAGCCCTGAGGGAGTTAGGTTTTAAAAGGAATCTTCCAGGGTTAGTGAGGTTAAATTCACCAGTCTGTTACCGTGGAAACCTGTATTTATTTGAGCATCCCTCCCCACTCCCACCCCCCATAGAACACACTCCTTTAATTAGTCATAAGTTTCTAGAAGCCATATGGAAAGTGATGACCAGGACTGTGCACAGCTGGAATGGGTTAGTGTCCAAGGAAGTGGGAGGGGCTTAGGAGGGATGATTCAGGGACTGGGCAGGCACATTCTATTCCCATGATGCCCCAGACTTCAACACTGCCAAATCCTGTATCATCACTTCTTAAAGCACGAAGAAGTGAGATCTGCTCCCCTTCACCGACTCATAGAAGCCTCCCTTGCTGGGGAACTGCTGGGAGCCAGTAGACCTCCCGCAGCCAAGGGCCCCGCTGCCCTAGGAGATAAAGGCAGCTCCAGAACAGGGAGGAAGAGAGAGAAATAAGGACGCTCAGGGCTCTGCCACTTTCAGGGACGGCCGGGAACTGATAGTAGAACAGTATTTTGCTCCTTCTGGGAACAGTGGCCATATTTCTTCCACAAAATGCTGATTAGCATTGATTTTATGTGGAAAAGCACTTTGGCCTTTCGTCCATTCTCTCTGTGACCCCAGGAAACAGTTCTGTCCTGACGTTGGAAAATGTTTGGCTCCCTTCTGTTGACAAAGGTTCACTAGCGAGCTGGCTAGGGAAAGAGTCTCGATCGGGCCTCCGTTTTCGTAGAGGACTGTGGGGTTGGAGAGGGCGGCTCTGTCTCTGCCAGGTCAGCAACTAGAGAGCCTGCGGTAGGGGAGCTCAGAGGCATAGCCGGTCTTCTTACCTCGGAGAGGTAATAGCCTCCTTCACCTCGCTTTTGTCCTTAACTCACTTAAAGGGGGAGGGCATTCACCAGTGGGCTTCCGTTGCTGCATTTTGATTCATTAATTTGGCGTCAGGAACAAGGTTGATATTCTCCCCATAGAAAGGGAAAAGAGAACTTAGAAGTACACAGAGCCAGGCTTGGTGTTCCGCGCCCGCGATCTCTGCACTTGTGATTAGGTATTCGAAGTACCTCATCAGTTACACAGTGAGTTTGTGACCCTGTCTTAGAAAAACAGAAAATGGCTTAGATGGGTCAGTGGTTAAGAGGGCTGACTGTTCGTCTAGAGAACTAGGGTTCCCCTCCCAGCATCCACGTGGAAGCTCACCAGCGTCTGTAATTCCAGTTCCAGGGGATCTGATGCCCTCTTACGACCTCCACCTGCACCAGGCGTGCAAGTGGTGTATAGACAAATAAGCTGTCAAAACACCCATACACTTAAAAAAAAAAAAAAAGATTGAACCGGGAGTGGTGGCGCAGGCCTTTGATTCCAGCACGAGGGAGGTAGGTGGATCTCTGTGAGTTTGAGGCCAGCCTAGTCTACGTAGTGAGTTTAAAGACAGCCAGGGCTACACAGTGAGGCCCTGTCCAACTTGAGTTTAGACTCACACAACTTTGGCAAAATGAACACACACAGTCCCTTGGTTGACTATGAAACAGTTTACCTTTTCTTTGTTTTTGTTTTTGTAATACAGAAATGTACTTGCCTATTGCCCATTTATTTATTTCTCCCTTCCCCACACCCTGCTTCTTCTTTTTTCTCGTGTAGCCCTGGCTGTCGTGGAACTTATTCTGTAGACCAGGCTGGCTCAGAGATCCTGGGACTAAAGGAATGCACCACCACTGCCCAGGTCTTTATTTTTTAAGATTTATTTATTTATTTTATGTATATGAGTGTTCTGTCTGCATGCACAACTTTATGCCAGAAGAGGGCATCAGATCCCACTATAGACTGTTGTGAGCCACCATGTGGTTGCTGGGAACTGAACTTAGGTCCTCTGGAAGAGCAACCAGTGCTCTTAGCTGCTGAGCCACCTTTCCAACTCTCTCTTTTCTTTCTTTCTTTTTTCTCCTAATTGAGATGTAATCTTACAATATATTCCAGGCTGCCATGGGATTTGAGCTCTTCTTCCTCAACTTTCCAAGAACTAGAACTTCAGAGACAAATTACCCATCTGTCCCTTGTTGCCCACTTCTTAACAAACCCTTGTCAGGGTTGGGGAGATGGCTACCAGGGTTGGGGACATGGCTACCAGGGTTGGGGATATGGCTATCAGGAAAGTACTTGCCTTGCAAGCACAAGGGCCCATGAACCCAAGCCCAGAAACCATGGGAAAACACAGGTGCAGGAGGCTGGAGTGATGGTTCACAGGTTAAATCATTGGTCCTCCTTCACCAGGCGAGGGTGGCTATTAATCCTAGGACTCCGAGGCAGAGGCAGGCGGATCTCTGAGCTTGAGGCCAGCCTGGTCTACAGAGTGAGTTCCAGGACACCCAGGGCTGCAGAGAGCCTGTTTCGGGAAAAGAGTGCACAGTACCTGAGGTAGAAGGATCCCAAAGGTCTCAGGGTTTCTGCTGCTGCAGCGAAGCACCATGAGAAAAACGCAAGGTAGGGATGAAAAGGCGCATCCGGCTTACACTTCCACATTGCTGCTTATCACCAAAGAAAGTCAAGACAGGAACTCAAGGAGGGTAGGAAGCTGGAGACAGGAGCTGATGAAGAGGCCATGGAAGGGTGCTACATACTGACTTGCTTCTTCTGCCGGGCAGTGGTGGCGCACGCCTTTAATCCGAGCACTAGGGAGGCAGAGGCAGGTGGATCTCTGTGAGTTTGAGGCCAGCCTGGTCTACAAGAGCTAGTTCCAGGACAGGCTCCAAAGCTACAGAGAAACCCTGTCTCTAAGAACAAAAACAAACAAACATACTGGCTTGCTTCCCCTGGCTTGCTCAGCCTGCTTTGTTATAGAACCCAGGACCAGCAGCCCAGGGACAGAACCATAGAGGGCTGAGCCCTTCCTTACTTCTCATTGATCACTCATTGATAAAACACCTTGCAGCTGGATCTCATGCAGGCATTTTCTCAACTGAGGCTCCTACCTCTCTGATGACTCTAGCTTGTGTCAGGTTGACATTAAACCAGGTAGCACAACAGGTCTCAGGAGAGTCTGATTTTTCTTTTTCTTTTCTTTTATTTTTTCCATGATATTTATTGAGCTCTACATTTTTCTATGCTCCCCTCCCTGCCACTCCCCTCCCTCCTTCAACCCTCCCCCAAGGTCCCTATGCTCCCAATTTACTCAGGAGATCTTGTCTTTTTATACTTTCTACTTCCCATGTAGATTAGATCTATGTAGGTCTCTCTTAGTGTCCTCATTGTTGTCTAAATTCTCTGGGATTGTGGTTTGTAGGCTGGCTTTCTTTGCTTTGTTTAAAAACCACCTATGAGTGAGTACATGTGATAATTGTCTTTCTGTGTCTGGGTTACCTCACTCAAAATAATGCTTTCTAATTCCATCCATTTTCCTGCAAAATTCAAGCTGTCGTTATTTTTTTCTGCTGTGTATTACTCCATTGTGTAAATGTACCACTTTTTTTTTATCCATTCTTCAATCGAGGGGTATTTAGGTTGTTTCCAGTTTCTGGCTATGACAAACAAAGCTGCTATGAACATAGTTGAGCACATGTCCTTGTGGCACGATTGAGCATCCTTTGGATATATACCTAAAAGTGGTATTACTGGGTCTTGAGAAAGGTTGTTTTCCAATTTTCTGAGAAAGCGCCACACTGACATCCATAGGGGTTGTACCAGCTTGAATTCCCACCAGCAATGCAGAAGTGTTCCCTTTTCCCCACAACCTCTCCATCATAAGGTGTCATCAGTGTTTTTGACCTTGGCCATTCTTACAGGTGTAAGATGGAATCTCAGAGTTGTTTTGATTTGCATTTCTCTGATGACTAAGGATGTTGAACATTTCCTTAAGTGTCTTTCAGCCATTTTAGATTCCTCTGTTGAGAGTTCTCTGTTTAGGTCTGTACTCCATTTTTTAATTGGATTATGTGATCTTTTGGTGTCCAATTTCTTGAGTTCT
>PVIU01001390.1:0-133856 GCA_004026605.1 Ondatra zibethicus
CCCCCCCCCCCCCACACACACACTAATGCTACTTAAATGGAACAGAGGTGGATGGGAGATGACCACACACACACACACACACACACACACACACACACACACACACACCTTTTTTTCGATCCTGAAGAGGCAGTTCTCTTATCTTCCAGCGGGACGTCTCTTGGACTTGCAGGTCTGAGAAGAGAATTTGAAGATATCATGCTCCTGTTCTAGGCCAAGTACATGATCAATTACAGCTCATCAATTATCTGAACATCAAGGAAAATCTGATAGAAGAGAACTCCTCCCAAGACCCATAAGCAAATTCAAATAGCTGTCCTGCAGAAGAACAAGAAAAAGTATCTCAGCCGGGCAGTGGTGGCACACGCCTTTAGTCCCAGCACTCAGAAGGCAGAGGCAGACAGATCTCTAAGAGTTCAAGGACAACCTGGTCTACAAGAGCTAGTTCCAGGACAGGCTCCAAAGCTACAGAGAAACCCTCTCTAGAAAAACCAAAAACAGAAAAAAAAAAGTATTTCTGCTTTGAAAGATTGACTCCACATGTGAGAAAGAAGATACAACATGTCAGTATCAAACATTCCCTAGCTGAACCATTCACAAGGTCTTCCTGGCATGCTAATCAAGAGCTTCTGAACCTTATCCTGGCACTGAAGCCTTGCATAGCCTGCCTGGTCCTCTCTGATTTCTGTACTTGTCTTTCCTCTTCAGTTCCCACACAACCCAACTTCAGCCTGCATTATGGCCTTTCCATACTGCTCCCAGGGCTGGATCCACTCTCCCATGAGCTGTGTCAGCTCCCACATCCCTGAGTAAAGGAGGCCCCTAGCAGTTAATCTATTCGGTTTCTTCAAAGCACATACAACTTGTAATTATTTTGTTTCCCTGGGTTTTGAACCCTCCTGTACTGGGATGTGAGTACTAAGGAGTGAACTTGGCATGTTCCTTACTACCATGCTCTGGCAGGTAGTGCTTGCTAAGCATGTCCATGATCCTTTAGGACTCCTGCTCATAAACCACCAGGGCTGTCTCATTCTAGAGACCAGATGGGAAAACACTTGCCATTGTCTTATTTCAGGCTTCTGATAGTAGAGAGGACAAAAATAGGATGAGAAGGAGGGAACAAAAGAAGCAAAATCCCCAATACACTCACTGGAAATTATCTGAGGCTACGTCAGCAATCTTTTCATCTCATACATTTTATACAGTGATACATTAATTAATGAATAAAATGGCATCAATAGGTTTTTATTTTCTTTCTCTGTGCATGTGTGTGCATACATGTGACACAGCACACATGATATCAGAGAAAAACCTCAAGAGTTGGTCCTTAGTTTCTACCTTGTTTGAGACAGTCTTTTGTTTTGTCATTATGTGCTGTCAGGCTAGCTGGCCTGGGACCTTGTAGGGAGTCTTCTGTCTTCACCTCCCATATCACTGTATGAGCGACACACAACATACAGACACACACTAGCATGCTCGTGCCCATGCTCAACTTTACCAAGGTTCTACAGATTTAAATATCTGCTTTTACCTACTGAGCCATCTCCACAACTCTTTAAAAGGCTCCATAAACAGGAGACTTCTAAAAAGGGTTTTGTTTTTTTATGGCTATGTGTATACATGCCGTGTGTGTGTGTGCAAGCTAGAAAAAGGTGTCAGATCCTCTGAAGAGTTACAGGTGGTTGGGATTTGATGTGGGTGCTGGGAACTAAACCCCGGTCCTCAGGAAGAGCAATAAGAGTGCCTAGCCACTGAGCCATCTCTAACAGCCCCTAAAATGACACTTAACAATTGCTTCATATATAGAGTCATAGTGGGTGACCAAAATGTCAACAGAGAGATGGCAAAAATCAATTGGCTTGCTCTGAGTCCAAGTGTTAGGGCTGTGAGATCCTTACAACAAAGCAGTGATCACTGTCCAGGTCAAACTGAACCTCTGGGGTAAGCTGCCAGGAGCAGGCAGAGAAACCTGAACCAGGCTTTATAGACAAGCTATTACCCTGTTTGTGGCAAGAAGCCAAGGGCGCAAGGGGTGGGGCTCTGGATCAAAGACAGTTGGACTACCCTACAACAGCAGCTCTTCCTTTGGAACCTGATATAAATAAACCAATAGCTAAAAGGAGAGGGTATTGGGTGGCACATGGGCACTGTACCTACAGGGAAATGCCACTGTACTACATAAAGCAATGTTTAGTTTTGGGTCACCCTGACATCCACAGGAGTGGCATGATGATATGGTCTTTAGAAGCAAAGTAAGAAAAAATAAAGGCAGGCAAAGTAAAAAGCACAAAGGGCAAGCTTTTCAAGCCACTGATTCCAGAGTACAGAAAAGGATGTGGAAGAACACTGTGTATCTGACTGCAGTGCCAAGAAAACTTCCCCTAACCCAAGTTCTTCAGCAACAGCAAAAAAGGCTGAGGACCAGGCATACTACCCAGGAGTGCCATGATATTAATGAAACCCCAAATGGCTCAAGTCTCCAGTTGACCCTGCACTCAGGAGCATGAACTCTTTTTTTTATTCTTTTATTTTTTTCCATTCAAAAAAAATTTATATTTCCTCCCCTTCTCCCAGTCCCCTCCCGCTCCCCCCCTCCTCCCTCCTGCTGCTTCCTTAAAGGAGGGCATGGTGCCCTGCCCTGTGGGAAGTCCAAGGCCCTCCCCCCTCCATCCCAGCCTAGGAAGGTGTGCATCCAAATCGACTAGGTTCTCAAAAAGATAATACATGCAGAAGAGATAGGTCCTAGTGTCATTGTTGATGGCTTCTCAGTCTGCCCTCATTGGCAGCCACATTTAGAGAGTCCAGTTTGATCATATGCTTGTTCAGTCCCTGTCCAGCTGGATTTGGTGAGCTCCCATTAGATCAGGTAAACTGTCTCAGTGGGTGGTCCAGCCCCTCACGGTCCTAACTTCCTTGCTCATCTTCTCCCACCTTCTGCTCTTCAACTGGACCTTGGGAGCTCAATCCATTGCTCTGGTGTGAATGTGGGTCTCTGTCTAGGAGCATGAACTCTTAAGTATCTCAGAAGAGCTGAGAAAGGCAGGGCAGAGGACAAAGGAAGCCAGCCATTGGCCTTCCTCTGAGTCAACCCCAGACATAATTTTTAGGAAAACAAAAAACAAAAAGACAAAAAAAAAAAAAAAAAAGCAAATGAAACTTCAGAAACTGTACTAGGGAAGCAGCCCGAGGTCTAAATACTAGACAAAGCTCTGCAGATTAGACCTCTATAGATAAAGGTGTGGCTCAGTGATGTGCCATGACATGAGCAGCAGTGAGCTTCAGAACCCTGTAGGTTTAAAAGCTTGGCTTTGAGAATGCTTAGGACTTGGCCTTATGCCTCATCCTCAAACCAGCAGGGCCTACTTGGTATACCTGCCTGCTGAAACTGACCCTCACACTGCAGATGCAATTGAGGACTGGTGCCACGAGGCAAGAAGTCACGAAATGAGTCTTAAATGACAGAAAAGAATACCAAAAAGAGGATCTAGACTGTGGCACTGCAAAGGAGATTCTGATGGTAGGACAGACAGGACAGGTGGGGCGGGGAACAGCTGATGACAGACTTCCTTCAGAGGCTGTCAGGCCACAAAGTCACACGTAGTTTTGTATTGCTGCTACTACACCTGCACTCCTTCTCCACAAGTGCAAAAGTTTTAGCTCCTAGGCTCCAGGGAGGAAGATCAGGAGAAGAGAACAGAGCAGGCACAGATACTCCAAATGAGACCTAGCATGAGGCAAAACTTGAGTGACAGACCCTCTGCTTAGAAAAAAAGTTCAGAATCAGGCTGTGGAGGAAGGGCTGCTGGTAGTGACACTGAAAAAAAAAATGGCTTCCTTTAACATCCCTGGTACACGCACAGTTGACCAGAAAGTTTATGTTTATTGACTGAAAAAGAAGAGCTCTTGAATTTCGGAGGGACTTCTCCACATAGGCCCAGAGTTTGTACCCAGTAATGAAGAGCAAGGGTGCACAGTTGCCATACAGTAGCAGCTGGGGAGGCAGCACATTGTGGGGTAGGGACTAGGAGAATGTAGGTGCCAACACTGGATGCCAGTTCCCCGAGGCAGAAGCAGAGGACGGTAGGCTGTAACTATGCAACATTTACATGGACACCTGGGTAGGGGGACCCCTGTTAGGTTACTGGAAAGCTGCAGCCACACGCACAGCCTCCAACTTCAGCCAGCTACTGTGAAACAGGCAGAGGTCAGGACGTCCACACAGGCACACAGCTGTCCCTACTGGCTGAGAGGAAACTAGAAACTGAACAGTTCAACTTGCCCAGCCTGGCTAGCCAGGTGAGGTTGGCTGGATGGCACCCTTAGAAGTAACTCTTAGGACATCATAGGAAGATGTATACAGAGCAGCTGAGAGCTGATGGCAGTTGGAATAGGGGTGGGAAAATTATGGTTTTCCAAAGATGGGAAACCTGAGTGAGGTGCATATGCTGAATGGAATGAAAAGAAAGAGATCTAGACACATCCTCCCTTAGCACCAGACCTGGCACACAGGCCCCAACACGGCTTTGCCTCTATTTTACAAACTGAGATAATGTAGAAGGAGCTGGCTCTGGGAGCTCAAGACTATGGTGCTCTGTGCTTTGGGAAAAAAAAACCACACATGTTCAATTGCTATTGGCTAAAGACCAATAGCAATTAGTAATCTGCAGTCAAATCAGAGACTAGCTCTGGGAATGACCAGAAACAAGAACATGCAGCAGGTGGTATTCAGATTCCTAGGAGTCCATTTGTTCCTTTGTTTAGTTTGAAATTCACCTGAAATTTTCATAAAAAGCCTGAGAGGCCTCTGCATATACAACTGTTGTAATAAAGTCCTTAGAAAGCACTCTCACAATTCAGTTGAGTGATGGGGGAAGCTCTGTTAACCACTCCTTTAAGAAGTGGAACCTAGTTAAGGCGTGGCTACCTGGAGCCCAGGAAAAAAACTGGGACGGACCAGGTGTTCTCTCTCTGAGTGATTCCTGCTGGACACAGTGGAACTCGGACTTCCCATTCTTGTGGCGTGAGTTTCCCCTTACAACAATTAAAAATATAATTGTTTATCTTTAAGCTGGCCTTTAAGTTATTTCCCAAATCGAGCAAACAGTTACAGTTGGCACCCAACGTGGGGCTGCTTGATTCTTTGGTGGATCTGGCCAGCTGCGGCATAGAATTCCCACACAGCGGCCCTGTTTAGCCACTACTGACTGATTGTGGGGTCTAGTTTTTTCTGCGCTTGTGGAAGCTCAGGCAGTGCGGGGATGCGGGAAGCTGAGGCGGAAAAGACTGAGGAGCTCGCATCCGTGCAGCTACTGCTGCTGGAGCAGAAGGTGCCCACCTCCCTCTGTCAATTGTCTCATGTGGCTGTTGAACAGCCAAAGACCTTCACAGAGCACACAGTCTGTGCTTTATACTAAAAAACTTCTTGAATTAAGCATATTTTTCAGCATTTAACCTAAAATCAGATCTAAACCAAGCACGTGGATTCAAGTGCACTGCAACACCTACCAGCAGGTAACAGTTATTGCACCTACTGCAGCTGATTAAACCACAGGTGAGATTTATTATTCTAAATATAATTCATTAGTTACTGATTTAAAAAGGGCAATATGTCAGTCAATCTAACCGTCCAAGGTTTCAATAGCCTTTTCACTTACATGTGTGAGGTCTTACAAGATGCACATGATGCCTCTTCTACATCACTATTCTTATTTCTAGGGCTTTGTTTTGTCTTCAATATTTTTTTCTTAAAAATATGGTTTGACAATAGAAAAATGATGCAGTCTTTACAGACTGAATCCAGACTTCTTAGGAAAGAAGTTGGAAATCTGAAAAAGGACACGACCACCTTAACTAACAATTTTCAGTCAGCTGAGGTACTTTTAAACATGGTACAAACTGGTACTAAACTTCTTAAAAAGGAGGTCATACATCTAAAGGAAAATACAAACACTTCGAATAACAAAACTCAGTTGAATGAGGTGCTTTTAGAAATGATACAGACTGGTAACAAACTTTTCAAAAAAGAGATTGCACATATGAAGGAGGATACTAGAACTTTACTTAATAAGACCTGGTCAACTGAGATATTTTGGGAAAAGGTACAGAATGATAATAATTTATTTAAGAGAGATTCAGCACTCTGGAGGAGGAAACAGCTGATTTGGCACATAAAAGTAATTTATTTAAAGAGAGATTCAGCACTCTGGAGGAGGAAACAGCTGATTCGGCACATAAAAGTAATTCATTTAAAAGAGAGATTCAGCACTCTGGAAAAGGAGACAGCTGATTTGGCACATAAAACCCAGTCCATGACAGTGGGTGCTGAAATATTATTTCAGAGAATTCGCACTGTTGAATGTATTAATCGGACTCTGTCAAAGGGGTATGACAGATTAACTGATAAAATGTCTCTCAAAAAAGGTAATATGCTTGCCATGAAGATTATGTCCAAGGATGAGACATTATCTCTACTGGACAGACTTCAAACCTTGAAATCCTCAATGAGGGCATTAGAGTAGAATACTGGACAGGAGGTCCAGACATTACAAAAGGCAGTGGTAAACAGATTTAAAAAGATTAAGAAAAGTATCAACTTTGATGACCAGGAGCAAAAGGTAAAAAGGCAAAATTTAACCTTGTCAGTACGTAAAAATCTCTGGGATAGCTTCCCCAGAGTTCTACCTGCCTTTCTAGTAATAATCAGAAAAAGTATCTGGCTCCAAATATCTTAAGGTTGTCAAGGAATATACATGGGAGCCCATATGTATGACTAATCTAAAGAAATTAAACAAGAAATTGTGGCTTATGTACTACATTTGTCCTTTGTTAGGAAGACAGTCAAAACCTGGGCTTTCAGTAACAAAGCCAAACCTCATGATTGGGCTCAGTTAATATCAGTAGTACTAGAAAATAGTTCACAATTGCATTGGAAATGCTTTCTTAAAAGAGGAAGCAAGAATTTTAGAGCAACAGGAAAGAGTGAAAGGAACTGAGATTTCCCTAGATCAAATTCTAGGTGACGGACTTTACTCTGATCCTCAGGATCAAGCTCTTTATGATATCCACACCCTGTCCCTATGTACCACAGCAGCTTTAAAGGCTTGGGACAGAATTCAGGAACCAGGACAGAGAGTGGAATCATATCTCAGGGTTAAACAGGGTCGGAGAGAACCCTTTAGTGACTTTTTGCAAAGACTAACTAGGGCTGTACAAATAGGGGTAACTGACCCAGAAGCTAGACGTATAGTAATTGAATCTTTGGCTTATGAGAATGCCAACATAGAGTACAAAAGGGTCCTGGGACCTTTAAAGATCAGATCAGCACCCTTGGATGAATGGGTCTTGCATATAATGAATGTCGAGACACTTGACTATAGTACTGAACCTTGGGTAGAAAAAGCAATTTCCAATGGTAAGAGAAGACATCAAAATACCAAATGTTTTAATTGTGGTAGAATGGGACATATGGAAAGGAATTGTAGACTACGGATTTCTAGGAATAATGCCTCTTCTGGGAATGACAAAAATAGGAGGACTCAGCCTTCAGGTATATGTAGGAGGTGTGGCAAAGGCCAACATTGGACCAATAAATGTAGATCAACAAAAGATAGACAAGGCAACCCAATACCATTGGGAAACGCTGTGGAGGGCCACTCAAAGGCCCCCATGACGAATGTGGTCCAGTCATTCCCAGTTACTGTGGAGGACATGTCTTGCCAGGAAAATTAAAAAGCCCCATGCCTGCTGTCAAAAGTGATAATGGGATAATAGACTGGTTTGTGAGTTATTATTTATAGACAATTACATTGGTACAGATTCTTGTATATTGATACAAAGTTAAGTAATATTGACTATTGTATACATGCATGCTTCTACCTCTGTTTAAAACATTTTTTATATATTGATATATATTTACAATATTGCAGTGTACATTTCTACCTCTGATCAAGATACTTATACATTGTTTACATTTGGAGGTCATTGTCCTCATTTATTGCGCAGTTTTTACTGTCTTAGTCTTTAAGTTATATAGGTATTAAGAATTATAGATCAATAGTCATCTATGTTTGTCATATTTATAGTTAGACTAATCAGGTTCTTTAGATACCTAGAGATTATATTCTGCATAGATAGATAATCTTCAACCACTTCAAAGAACTGTAAAAAATGGCATTTAAATAACGTAGAGTTCTGTTGAAGTGAGACGTAATTGTTCCGAACACACTCCACCTGGAGCTTGTTTTCTTCTTGGCAGAACTGGCCTTTGGGCAAAGAAATGCCCATGCCTCAACTGCTGACAAAGATACATAGTATCCGTAAACGGATAAAACAGGACTGTCAAATCCTGCCAAGACAGGGTAAGATAGTTTTGAAAAGTTTCTTGCCTTTGAAAATGGTCTGTCAGTCATTTTAGGCCTTAGCCAAAGTTGGTTGCTTCAATGTTACAAATGAGACTTTGGGTGATTGCCCAGGTGGTAGCCAGTTGTCTCTGTCATTTGTTGCACATTTTGGAAGTTGTTTGATTGCACTTCCTGCTTACTCAAGTAATATTGTTTCCCTTTTCAGATCTTCGATGGGGTTGAAGATTAGATAGTGTAGTTACCTTCCTCATGATTTAGCCAAGCTTAATTCTGATGCAAGATTTAGACTCCTTGAAATAGAATGTTTAGTAAAACTTTTGTTGTGTGTTCCTTGTTTAATATTGCTTATATTGTTTGTAATTTTATATTTGGTATCTGTTCCTATTGTATACAGTTGTATTGGGTTTGGAGCGATCTTGTTTAGACAAAAGGGGGAGGTGTTAACCAATCACTTTTAAGAAGTGGAACCTAGTTAAGGCATGGCTACCTGGAGCCCAGGAAAAAATCTAGAACAGACCAGGTGTGTGCTCTCTCTGGGTGATTTCTGCCGGACACAGCAGAATTCAGACTTCCCATTCTTGTGGTGTGAGTTTCCCCTTATAACAATTAAAAATATAATTGCTTATCTTTAAGCTGGCCTGGTTACTTCCTGAATCAAGCGAACAGTTACAGCTGAGTAATTTATGCAACCTGGTCATAGCATCCCACACAACAAAGGAGGTAAGGTTAGCTTAGCCTCTGTGTCTGCCAGCATTCTGTCTGTCCATCAGGACTGAAATGTCCTTTGCCCACAAATATCCCCATCCCAACATTTTGCCTAGCAAACACTATGATGTCGCCTCTGCTCACAGCATCTCCAGTCTCCTAACCACTTCTGGTCCTACCACTGAAATATTGGCTGATTCCTTTCCCACTTCCTATTCTAGCTCAGTTCCCACAGTGACCCTGCTTTGCCACCGCACCCATGGCGGCACCCAGACTCTGCCCTTACCAGGAACTCTGCTCAAAAACTCATGCCAATCAACCTTCCTGGGGTCACCATGCTCTCACACCTGAAGCAGGTCTGAGACACTTAACTGCTAACTTTCATACCACTCTGAGCCATGTCCCAGTCTTTCCAAAACCAACTTTCTACACAACAGTCAGGTAACCTTCCTCCAATCAACACCACCACTGCAGAAAGCTGCAGCTGAACACCAAGGAACAGCCTTAGCTAAGAGTTCTGGTACATCCACCTTCACTTAGCCATCTTCCTTAGAAGAATCTCAGCAGGACTTGCCACTCAATGACTAGGACTATAAAATTTGGCCAGGGTCTCCTTTGCTTCTGTTAGTACCAGCAGCCCAGAAGACACCTTTCCATTGTCCAGGGAGGGTTATGCTACAGAGTCCTCCTCATACTTACTTCATTTGGCACTCCAATTTGAAGACACCCGTTCTCTTCTTTCTCATCAGTCACATCAGATGTTGTCCTGGACCACTGCCCCACATGTTACAGTGAGACCCTACCTATAAGGTGCACCAGCTGTCCCAACTTTCCTAATATAGCTGCTAAGGCTTGCACCTCTGTGCACCAAACCTGACCTCCAGCTGATGGCAAACCACCCTTTCTTAGGGTGGTGTCCTGTCATAGAAGGAAAATAGGCCTTCTTTCCTCCTCAGGGCCAACTACAGATAGTCAGAGCTAGGTATGAGTCCAACTCAGACTAGTCCCAGCCTGTACTGGGGTTGCATGCGTTTGTTTTGTATGGTTGGACTTCTAATACTAGAGGTCCACTTTCTACTTTGCTAAAGACTGTCTTGTCCCTCTCGAGCTGGGCACTATCTCAGCAATGGGTCATTAATGATTCAAATGCTCCCTTGGCAGCTGGCTTCGCCTGGTGGATTCTGAATGTCCTGATTCCACTGTAACAGAAGATGCATCCCTAAGGGTTTCAAAATTCCCTTTAGGTTCTGAAACCTTTAGGCTGCTTTTTAGACTTGTCAAAAGGGGATCTGACTATGGGTTGGCTTCTATAACCAAACTGGAGACATCAAGCAAGTTCTATCTTTCTCCTTTTTCAAAATCATATCAAAGTATAAAAACTTTGTTCCCTTATTAACAAAAGGTCTGACGTCATTCTTGCTGCCTTATTATCTGGATCTGTCACTACCGACTGGGAAAAGATATAGTCACCCAGCATGACTGCAGACCATGGACTGAGGCCCACTGCAGGACCTTCTAGCAGAGAGGCAACCTCATCCCTTCTTTCTTTCTCTTCACGCCCTACACACCTCCATATCTAGGATCCCTGATTTTACTCATAACAGACTGAAGTGTACCTGGACCGTGGGTTTTCAGAGGCATAAAGATGAAATGTCTTCACTCTGTCCTGGGGGTGCTGCACTTCAGAGGCCTTAGCCCAATAAGAAAAAAAAGACAGAAAAGGTTGTCTGAATTTTTAAACTAGAAATTTCTACAAAAATTGGGTTCAGAAACGGACAGACAATTATAAAGGGAATGAGGCTAAGTTCTCTTCTGAGTGAGGATGAGTGCATGTGCTAAGAACAGGATGGAAAGTCCTGGGCGTGTACAGCTCCCTCAGCAAAATCTTGCTGAAATGACCTAGAAACTGGCACAGCTGGGTAGAGGCCTGGGCACTGACACCTGTTGAGTGATCCTGGCTGATCTCAGGCTATCTGCCCAGTAGGATAATAACATCTCCACTGACTGGCTGAGATAATTACAGAAAGGAACAAAGAGGAATGCTTATCAGAGTGCCCATAGCAGTTGTGGCTAAACAAATACTTATTTATTTCCTGTACTTTAATTAGTGCATAACAGAGTCTGGTGTCTGCCAAATGTGCTACTTCATGGGCAAAGGTTTCTGAAGGCTATGACCTCATCTTGAGTAATGAAGACTTCTTCTCCATCCAAAGCCTTGTCTATCCCCTGCCACCCCCTCCACTACTGTCCTCATTCTTCAACACCACCTACAGAAACAGCAATGAAATGGACAGATGACAGCCTTTGGGGATAGCACAAACAAAGACTAAACTTATCTTTTTTACCTAGTAAATGTATATCATGTAACATCTGAATAACCTGAAAGGCAAAGGGGTTATTCACAAAAGATCCAAGTTCAAATCCTTGGTCTCACACTAACTAGCTATGTTGCTACTGGTAACGTGTCCCCATCAGCTTCAGCATGAATAGCTGACCAGAGTTAAGAAAGCTGCTGGGATCATGCCAGGCACAACCTCACCCAACCATCCATTTAAGAGGTGAGATATCTACTCTGTCCTTATGAAGGAAGAGCATAAAAAGCAACCAATGAAATAGAAGCTCCCAGGGTATGACCAGAAGGCCTAGCAAGGGTCAGGGCATGACAATATAAACATGCCCCCTTCTCTGACTACACTCTGCCTGCTCCAGAGTGGTGCACACTATGCACACTACAAGATGGTGGGAAGTAAAAAGGATGGAGAGGTAAGCCAAATCTATTCCCTTTCTTGATAAGACTCACATACTAACCCAGTTTTCTTCCTCCACTGCAGCAGTAGTGAGTGCCAAAGGGACAAAACGAGCTCAGGCCCCAAGATAATAAGCCAGAAAGCTCCAGCCACTGCCAGGAAAAAGCAGAAAGGTGGAAGAACAGCATGGGCCCAGATCAGCCAGTTGTAAGGGGATAAGACAGTCTTCAGCAAGTGGAAAGTGGACCTCCTTCAGCACCAGCTCACCTTCCATATCCATTTCTCTGCTGTCTCTATGAATCACATGACCCAGGGATCCTAGCATTGGCTATTGGTATACCTGGGTCATAACTCCTTAGTTGGGTCACTTAACAAAACAGAAGTGAACGAACACAAACACAAACACAAACACACACACACACACACACACACACACACACGGGACACAAGCAGGCTATGTCCTCTAACAAGGAGTCAGATAGTGAGCACCCTGACCTAAGACAGGGTAAGCAGAACTCAGGACTGGTGCAAGGAGAGATGTTCAGTGGCTTACCCACAAAGGGCACTTAAATCCTAAAAATAAAATACTCCAAGGAGATTTTCTATCTTGGATAAATGGTGTAGCAATGGGAAAACTGACCATAATGAGTCCTCACGGCCACAGTGGTTGCAAGGCTATAGAAGTCTTAGGGTCCTACTAGATACAGAGAGGACAAAAGTACCAGGTTTACATCATGGAAAGCTGAGGCGCATAGGCGTTTTTGAAGAACTGGGTACTATGAATGAGCAATCTGAAGAGCTCACAAGACAGGACAGACCAGTCATACCAGGGTCTCTGTAAGCATACAGGATCCAAGACATGAAAAACCAAAGAAGGAAAGTAAATACTCAAGAAACTATGGGGAAGAAAAGCAAGGCTATCTGTACAACTCCCCTCAGTATCATAGTGATTCTCCTGCAAGGAACTATATGGAGGTCATTGGTGCTGGATGGTTGACTTGGCTGGCAGGAAGCCCAGGGAGGGAAAAGCCAGTGGCACTTTTTACTGATGCTTCAGGCCAGAGGAGCACTGAAGACAAACACACGCCAAACAGAGAGCCTCCTGGCCTGGCTTTACCCTCCCTGTTGGATAACTTTCACTTGAAGGTGAAGAAGGGAATTACAATGAAGGCCCCAGAACCTACAAGGTACTAACAGGATGAAGTTAATAACGCCTGGGCACTTAATAATGCTCACAGTTTGATGGGTTGGTTCATCACTAATGGATACAGTCATTGTAACGGCTGCACTTATTCCCCATCATAGACCCATACCCATAGCAGCTTCTTGGGCACCCTTCTTGGGAGGTATGACAAGATACCAGAGGACTTCGGCATCAACTTGCTATCATGTTTTCACTCAGATCAGACATGTAAGTTGTGAATTTGGGGTAATGCTAAACTGTTCTGAGACTTTAGGGAGAGAAACACATGACAGGCAGAGAGACACACTGCTGATAGAAGTGGCCACAGCATTGTTAGTAGTGTTCATGTGTAGGAGAAATGGGACTGTTAGTACCAAGGACAGGCTCTACACTGTCAAAGCAAACAGGAAATACCTTCAGAACATCAGGGACAGTTTTTCATCTATAGATAGAAGGGGGCTGTGGGACATGCTGTAAAGGGGGAGTTGCACACAGTTCTGATATGGGTCCTGACTGAGCACACCAGTCATAAGTGACTTTCAGCCCATGAGATCAAGCACAATTATCTGATTCCATACCTTAACTGTGGCCTATGGCAGGGTCTGGAACAGTATCAAAAGCACCAACAAAATCAGATTTTCTCTGTCTTTCCAGAATATAAACAACCCTGAGAGAATACAAAGGAAGAACCTGTAAGATTACCAAGTACACAAGTGCTGCAGAGGGTCCAACACAGAGCAGCAAACCAGTTTGGAGGAAGGTGAATCCATCAGGAAGAAGCTGAAAGCAGAAGAGAAAATGAGTCCAAGGGTTTGGGAAAGACAAGCAAGGTCAACTGTCCTTGAAAGGATGCCCTTGTCCTGAGGCTGTCCTGAGTTCCAAGAAACCTGACAACACACATACCCCTTTCTTAAAATGGGCTGAATGGGGCTGGAGAGATTGCTCAGTGGTTAAGAGCACTGGCTGTTCTTCTAGAGGACCAGGGTTCAAGTCCTAGTATCCACATGGCAGCTCACAGCTGTCTATAACTCCTGTTACTGGGGATCTGACATCCTCACACAGACATACATGTGGGCAAAACACAACGTACATAAAATACAAATAAATTATAAAATGGGCTGAATGAATCTCTATTCCCCCGCAACTGAATTACTTCCACGCTCCTAAGGATGCAGCTTTCTCAGGAGGCTCTCTGATCACTGAAACAAGCAGGATCTCCCAAGTCTACTCCATTAAGCAAGCTTGACATTTGCTTCTGGGAGTGACAGGGCTATCTCAGCCTCCAGGCAAAACAGACTCCAAGCTGTGAGCATTTCAAAGACCAATGTTTTAGGATGGATAATAGAAAACCAAGGGAACGCACAGATCCACAGGAGTTTGGTGAGAGCACAGCATGGGGATGCAATAGATGAAAATAATGACAAAATAAGACATGAGTTTGCTCAAGGCTGACTGCACACAGCGAAGACCTGTACTGGGGTTTGAATATGAAGTGTCCCTAATCAGTCTACACGTGGTAGTGTAGTTTTGGAGAACTGGAGAAGGGTGGAGTCTGGCTGGAGGCGTGAATTACGAGGCACAGGCTTTGAGGCTGTATAGTACAGCCATACTTCCAGTCTGCTGTCGGCCTGAAATGCCAACAGGTGCCCTAAGTTCTTCCATAATGGAATGGATCTTTTTGTTTAAAACTATGAGCCAAAATAAACCCTTCATTTAACCTGCTTCTTGTATTTGGTACTGCAACAAGTAACTAAAAAGGTCTCCAAAAGTCTGCATACCAGTTCAGTGTAGAGGAACATGTCTACAGCCAGATGGTCTCTACCTACTGGGCTCCTGTACAAAATACACCTCACAGCCTGCTGCCACTCAAAGCTAACTCATAATCCAAGCCCCTGTCCCCTTCATCATCCTACATTGTTGGTGGTGCCTCTGACATCAGTAGGGAAGCTCAATTATTTCTACCAAAAAGGAGAAAACATCACTTGTGACAGCAAATGGTCTTGTACACTGAAAGGATGGCTTTAACTTTTGGCACCTGCCCAAATAATTATCAAAACTTGGTCTCATCTGCCCTTTCTTGCTTAAAAACTCTCTTAACTACAATAGGGAGACGGAACAGTAGTTACGTCAATAAAAACATAGGGCCAGGGGCTACAGAATGGCTCAATGGGGAAAGCCACTTGTTGCCAAGTCCAATGACCTGAGTCTGATCCCCAGGACCTATATGGTAGAAGGGGAGAATGGAGTTGTCTTCTAGTCTCCAGATGTGTGCTCCATGGATTGAATATGTGCAAACAAAACATAGAAAACTGCAATGAAAATAAAAGCAAATATCACTCCAGACAGGACAAAAACAAGCTCCCACCTGTCCTCTGTGGCAGCCAACACCAGCTATGCAGGCTCTAGTGGAAGTGCTATCCAGCCTGATACACTGCCTCTGCAGAGTGCTGCCAGTCAGTCCTCCTATTGTTGAGGCCTCATTCTACACATCTGCGGGTCCCAGTCCTCAAAATCTTCCTTCTCTGGCCTTGCCCAATGCCGTCATCATTTTCTTTACTCTTATCTCCTAAACATAGGAGTCCCTGAAGGACCTTCCATGGCCCACAAGTCATTTCTGCATTATCCCACAGTGAACTGGATCCTCCACTCACATCACCCTACCTCAGGCAAATGCCCCCTTGACTTCTTCCTCTTCTTCAGCATTTAACAACCATTAAGAAAAAGCCAAACTTTACCACTCCTACCTCCTTCTCTAGTTGCCAGATGCCCTTCTCAACCTGGGCTCAAGGACTGACTTCTGCCTTGCGTTTCAGTTTCATCCAGTACTGCTGACACCCATCAAACCCACTTTCCCCTAGTAATTAGGGGCCACTTCTGTTCTTTCTCACAGGCTACTAGAGGACATATGCCTTTGACTCCATCTAGCTTTCTTCCCTAGCTGCAGAAAAGCCTCCATCCTCAGCTGGCCTAACAGGCCTCTGTAACCCCATCTCAAGTCCACTTTGATTTCCAGCTCACATCCTTGCCAGTTTCAACAATCTGGCCCTGATTTTGGTTGTTACAAGAGAAAAAAAATACATCTCAGCACCTCCAGAGGGCACTCTAACACCAGCTCGGAGATAGTTCAGCAGTCCACAGCTTAGCCCAGGTGAACAGTCAGGTGGGATGCAACCTCTGACTGCCAAACACCTTGGGAACATGCGCAGCTTCATGCAGGATCTTGGGTTCCAGCTGAGGCTTAGCACCCAGTTCTATTACAAGGTACAGTAAATAACCAGGCAGAGTAACAGAGACCTGACAGCAGTGCTGACTCTGGAGTGTTTCACATCAGCACCACATTAAAGAACAAATATGAAGATGATTAGGGAAACAGCAGCACTGGCTCTGCAGAAGAAAGGCTGCTGATACTTTTTACTGATTCACTGTGAACTTATGGGGATACACAGTCCAAGGACAGAGCTCTGTTCTGGCTACCACTGCTTTCTCATCGGCTAGAGCATGCTACTCTGCATCTTATTTAGATGTGGCAATGAGTTACGGTTATTTTATGAACTTGCAGAGCTATGAAAAATAAGTGAGCTTTGGAATAGCATTACTGAGAGACACTACTTCTCCAAAGAGAAGCAGGTGCAGAAACAACACAAATTCTAAATACAGGTAGCCCAGAACCCTTTCCAACATCTCTGAAAGAAATGAAAAAAAGCATCTCTGGAAAAAAAACAAATTTTACTTGTTTAAAACCCCTCTCCTTCTAGGGCTGGGTACGTAGCTTATCTGGCAGAGTGCTTAGCTAGCACCACACAGAAACACCACACATCATCCTCAGCTACTTAGTGAGCTCAAGGCCAGCCTGAGATACAGGAGGCTCTGTTTCTCCCACACAAACCCTCAGCTCTCTCAAAAGATCAAAAAAAACCACTTGACGGGGGAAAAAAAAACACAACAAAAACCCCCACTCTTTCACACACACCTCCACTCTCCAACAAGGCCATGTGACCTTCCCATAAGCCTGGGCTTACCAGCACCAACCTGACAAATACTGTTTTACCCTGCTCCCTTTGTCATATCTCTAGACCATTTAAAAGCATCACACACACCCCTCTGAAATTTCCTAACTTTCAACTCCAGAGACCTCTGAGCATTCTTATCTCACTTTTCCTCAAACACTGAGCCGAATTCTCATACACTCAAGGACTACTTTGTAGACTCAGCACATGGACCCATACACAGGAGTGGAGGAGTGACACGGAGCTAAGCCACTGGTGCTTCCCAGAAAATCCACAGCTGTGCAGCAAAGCTGTATCTATGAGGTTAGCTGTGGAGAGTCTGGGAGCACCTTCAGACATGGCCATTACGGGAAAATGCAGGTCTCATTCGGAAGAGGGAGTAAATGAAGCGGCAACAAGTACAGCCGGACAGAAACACAAGTTGGAGACCAGGCAGAGTGCAGCCATACTGACCCTCAGAGGCCGGAACACAAACTCAGTTTCATGCTGCACTCCTCAGAAAGACCTTGACATCAACAGTCTTACAAACTCTCTCTCTCTCTCTCTCTCATATGATGCCACCCTCCTTCCTCTCCCAGATTATTGTTGTATCTTTGGAGAAAGAAGCCGTGTCCTCTGAGACACACTCACCAAGCTCTGGTGCAGTATGTTCTCACTGTGCTCCACATGGGCTTACCTGCTCTTAAAAATGAGACCTTTAAAGAAAATGACCAACTCCCAAACCCCCATCTGTGCTCTAAGGGCCAAGCTGGCACAGCCCTCTGGAAAAGCAGGGCCAGAGTGCTACTCTGCCTATGTCCTTTTCCTTCTTCATCCATTTATCAGCATTACAGAAATCACTCTGACACACTACTGTGTCATGAAAACTGAAAGCAGGGCCTCTAATGCCCAAAGCACCCCAGACTGCCCAAATATCACCCAAAGTCAGAGTCAGGACAGCTGCAACAATGCCATCTGACATCAACAATGCAGGCTAAGCTGTACAGACATGCCCTGGCTTAAACAATTTGCAATGTATAATCATATTTCAAAAACAAATTACTACAGAGAAACAGCTTCAATGACAGAGCTGAGCACTACACTTCAGAGAGCAAAGGATGCTCACAAAGTCTCTAGGAAGAAACTATGTGACCTGTATATAACTCCCTCAACTCAGTAGGTCTAAGTCCAAGTCTCATTATTGCACCTATCTTGCTAAGTGGGACCCTCTTAGATCTTTTCATCTGTCCAAGCCAGAAGCCCAGGAACCCTCTACCTCATCAGGCTTCTCTAAACATATCATTTGCTTCACCTATTTCTTCCAAAGCCTGCCTGCCTCCCGCCCTCCCTCTAATGGAACCTTTCTAAAACATTAAGTTCTTACTCTGCTTATAATTTCTCAATGAGTCCCATCCAATTGCACTGCATATCTATGGTTTTAAAAGAACATGAAACAGGGCAGTAGTTGTGCACACCTTTAATCCCAGTACTTGGGAAGCAGAAGCAGGAGGATCTCTGTGTGTTCAAGGCTGGCCTGGTCTACATAATAAATTCTAAGACAGCCAGGACTACGCAGGGAGACCCTGCTTCAAGATAAATGAAGGAATGAATGAGCACAATCTTTTATTATTCAGTTAACAGGTTCCCAATATAATGTAATTTGTAAAACTAAATGTTCCATTGTAAATAAACATTTTTCGTAACTATAAAAAGGAGAGATTATGTTTAAGTAGCTAAAAACCATAATACCCAAAAGTCCACAATTCTTAGGATTTTCATCTAATTTCTTATAGACATTTTTCCATTCACAGGTTTTAGTGGAAGATTACTAAAATTTTTGCATATTTATATCATGTCTGTAGCTGTGTGTCCTGGTTTTCCTTTACTTAACAGTCATAAGCTTTTTAATGTATTTCCTTGGTATACATTTTAAGTGGCAGCATTATCTAGGGAATATATCACCATCATTTTACAATTAGACCCTTAAGATCATTGTACATATTTTGTGAATAAACCCTTTTATTATATTTAATGTTCCCATGTCAGAAAACTCAAGTACTGTGACGCTTACTCTATATGGCCAATATAACATAACAATGTATCACTGGTTCAGTACCCCTTAAACACTGAATAGTGATTTTTTTCTGGGTTAAATGACAGAACTTACAGCCTCTTCACTACAAGTTAATGCTCATATAAACACCAAGAAATGCAAATCACACAGAAGGGAAACTGGCTTCCAGTGTTTGCCTGCACAATCAATCACGGTTTCCATGGACTCTTCTAGATACTTTTCTGTTTTTATCCAAACACATAGTTATTTTGCTTTGTATGTTACAAAAATAGAATGCAGCTTGTGTCTTTGTTCAATAGTACACTACAGACACCTATCCAGGGTATTTCTTTCCAAAGCCAATACATTATCTCCAGTATAGAAACACCAAGCTTCCCTGTGGTTGTCTTCAGCTCCTCCTGATCTTATCAGAGCTTCACTCACATTGATGGTCCCAGGAGCTGTTAGGAGTTTCTGCAAATTTGTCTACTTGTTAAGTCTAATGTTTTAAAAAATTATTTCTTATACAGTATCACTGGTAAAATTTGGACAGCTCTTTAATTTTTTCTTATATGTATGGATGTTTTGTCTGCATGTACCATGTGCATTCCTGGTACCCTAAGAGGGAAGAAACTGGACAGTTGTGAGCTGCCATGTGAGTTTCAGGAACTGAATCCAGGTCCCCTGGAAAAATGTGTGTACGTACGTACGTACGTACGTGTGTGTGTGTGTGTGTGTGTGTGTGTGTGTGTGTGTGTGTGTTTAAAAGTGCCTTTTGGTTGGGAACATAGACCCAATGACAGAGAACGTGCCTGGCACTTAGAAGGCCCTGGAGTAGGTAAGTTGCTCTTGCTTTTATTGAATCTCATCTCTTAAAAGAAAAAAACAAGGTCTCTTTTTTAAAAAAAAAAATCAAGCTACCTATTTTGGCTAGCAGTGTGAATTCACCATGAGGGCTAAGGAACAGGTTACCCATCCAAGAGCACAGCGAAAGGTCCAGTGTTGTCTTCCCATTACAACTCTCCACCTCACACCCCACTTTCCCCATGTGGCAACTGGAAAGGTTGTTTAAAACTCACATTTCTAACCAAGTAAAGGCCCTACACAACCTGCCCCACCTCACCCCCTCAGGTTACACCATCCCCTTAACCACCAAACAGTAATGAGCACAACTTTCCCTCCCTTTCAGGCCTTCCTACACACTGTTCCTCTGCTGGAAAACTATTCCTTACTTCACTGACACCAGGGCTTACTCATCCCTCAAATCCCATCTTAAATCTTGTTTCCGGGGGGATGGTGGAGTCATTTGGGGCCCCAATCTAAACTGTGGTCCTTTCATTTGTAAGCTGTCTCGTATCAAGTGCTGCCTAGCTTTCCTAGCAGACAGCCTCATCTGTGTCTATATGCACAGTTCTGAGACTAATCTCTCATCCTGTCCCTCTACAACTTACAAACTTTAAGAGAACAAGGACAAATTGCTACAGGCACCCACATATATCTGAATGAAAAACAAAACCCCACAGCTACAAAAGGTGCTGACTGAATTGATTTTTATCTTAAAATGTTTTCCATTTCACCACTAATTATCTCAGTTGGTAAACTTTCTGATACCTATAGACTCCAGGAGTCCCTTTTCCCGAAAGGGACTAAAAGGTAATCTGAAAGCATGCAGAGGATGTACAACAGGAAGTAATAAGTTTAAATGTCCAACTAAGAATTTAGCTAAGCAGATTGCAGACACTCTGATCCAGTCAACTAATTAAAGTGTTTTATGTTTTTAAGGAATAGAAAAGCATTAGGAAAAATGTACCTTGTAAAATATTCGTTAGAAACACAGCACTGCATTTCATAAAAATTCTAACAGGACCAAAAACTTAAAAGCTTCAAAGTTGACTGTCATAAGTAATCTATGTTATGCTCATCTGATGAAAAAAAATGTACAAATGACATTGCAAGTTGTGGGGGCGCTATGTATCACCGAGACTAACAAAACTAAAACCAGTCTCTGTTTACTGCTTTACACACTAACTTTCACGAGGCTTCAGTGAAGTCTTTGGAGTAGACAGAGCTTTACAGACACTGAGGCTCTAAGTGTCCTCCTCGAGGTCACAGGCACAGGCATGGTAACAACAGTCTGCAAGTCCTTCAGGGAGGGTTGAGCTGCCCAAGTGTACATTTCTAACCAAGGAAATCCACCATCATAAATGTTTCCATTCTACAATTAGCATGGCTCTGTGGCTCCGTCCAATAAAATTCCATCTTCCCATAGGACACCACTAGGTTTTTTTCTTGATTTTTATATGTTTTTCTTTAAAATAACTTCAATTGCCATCCTGTGAGACATGGCTGAACAAATGTAGACCCAAACTCTAGAGCGCTAGGCCACTGCTCTGAATAAACGAGTTAAAGCCTTATATGCTAAAAAGGAGAAATGCCCAACTAGTTAGTACTCAACATGACGGAAAGCCCTCACATAAAATAATTTTGAAAAGATCTAGGATACGCACCATGTGCATACTAGTTATCGATGGAGACGGGCTAACGGACTTGTCATCTGTGACTACATTCACCCTTACAAGAAAACATCTTTCTCCGCTCATCTACAAGCAATTTCGAAACAACCTGGAAGTGGGACAAGGAGGCCACTACTTTCCTGCTCCGGGAAACTACACACCTACCAAATAAGCCGAGGTCCCCCTCTAGAAGGGTCCCACCCCTTTAAGACGATACAAGGTTTAAAGGGCGCACACTGTCCCGGGCGAGGAGGACTGTGACTTCCAATCCCGGGGCTCTTTTGTCGCAATAGGCATACTATAAACTCCCGGCGGGGCAGGCGCATCCCCGAGACTGACTCGCGGGGAGTCTGACCAGCAAGGTCTCACAAAGAAGCCGAGTCCGCGGAGAGCGGCGACCTGGCCGGAGACGCGGAGGCCGTGGGGAGAAAAGCACGTGGGGTTCGGCGGCGGCGGCAGGGGAATTGCGCGCACCACCGGCCGGCTTACCTGCGGAGAGCCGGGCCCAGGCGGTGGTCAGACAATGGAGGCGTCCGGCGGCAGCAGCCAGGCTTGCTGGGGCCGCGGGGAGGTCCTCATCACCTCGGCGGGACGCTGGGCGACCTCGGCCGGGACCGTGCGGTGCTGGAAACGACACGACACAGCGCCCTGAAGCCGGCCGCTCCGCGCCCCCCGTGCCCCGGCTCGCGCGCGGCCATTACAGCCCTCCCGGGACCCGCCTGGATCCGCTCCAGGGCGCGGCCCTCGGCTCCCAGGGCTGCCGCGCTCCCGCCCGCTTCGGCCCCCACAACAATGGGGCCCAGCCCGGGAGTCCGGCTCCCGCGGGGCTTCTCCAGCCTCGCCCCGGGCCTGTGCCGCAGCGGGCGCCGCGCTGACCTTCCCTTCCCGCCATGCCCGCGGCCCAGGCCCGGCTGAGAGCTGGGTTGTTTTCCTTTTCTTCATCCCCGACTCCACCGCCTTCCGCCCCCGGCCCACTCGTCGGCCCACGCCCCGTCCTGAAAAGCCGATAGACGTACACACGCACCGGCGTCGGCCGGTCCAACTCACTCCCAAGTGCGGCGGAGCAGCACGTCTAGGCCGCGGACCCCGCGCGCCCACCGGCCCGCTCCTCGGGGGACACCTCACAGGTGCGCCTCCGAGCCCCGCTCGCGCGCGCGCGCTCCGCACACCCAGACGCCTCCGGGGGCGGGAGGGGAGGGAGACGCGCGTGCGCACGCGCGAGGCCGGCCAGCCCCGGGGAGGGGCGGGGAGGAAAGGCGGGGCGCCGCACGCACGCGTGCGTGCCTCGCGGCTCCGGTCCCCGCCCCCACCGCCCGCACACGCACGCGCGTTTCCCCTCGGCTTCTCCATCTCTCGTGGTCTCCGCCCCACCCGCCCTGGTTACCAAGGGCAACCGCAGTGCGGACGCACCTGAGCAGTGCGCTTGCGTGTTACTAACATCCCTCCGGTTTTTTCCTCCTCCTCGCCCTCGCCTCTGCCCTGCCGCAGCCGCAGGGAGCGGGGCGGTGCCCCTTTTCCCTCTGCAGAGATAGCATCGATCCGCCCGGCCCTCCCCTCACTAGCTGACCGCCGCCGCGTCGGCGCCGCATCCTCCCCTCGGACGGCCTCGGGTAGAGGACCAGCCCGGCCGCCAACGGCTCCCGGCGTGCACTGCGGCGAGCGCTCTAAGGGAGCGGGCGGGATGCGCCGGCGGGGCGGTGTCTCTTGAGTCTCCGTGCCCCGCGGCAGGGCCGCTGCGCACCCGGCTCCGACCGTCCCTGCCCATGGGCCGCGGGCCACCGCGAGGAGCAGGCCGAGCGCCGCCGCAGCCGCCGGAGGGAGCGTGGCAGGTGAGATGCGCACCTGCGCTGATAGGAGGCGGCTCGCCCGCGGGGCTGGACGCCAGGCTGCGCACCGGTGTGGCGGGGGAGGCGCGGCGTAACGGCCGCAACCGCCGGCCATGGCGGGGGACGAGCCGCATTGCGGGTGGGGGGCAGCGCCCGGGGGTCCAGCGGGATGCTGTGGGCCTCGGCCGCCCGCGCCACACCTGCCGCCCCCCGGACCCGCAGCCCTGGAGAGCGGGTGGCCCCGCCTAAGTCTTCCGCCCCGGGCTCCTGGGGACCCGCGGACGCGCGCGCTGGCCACGCTCTCTGGCGGCGGGGCCCCCACTCCTGGTTGAGGTCTCCTCGGGTTCGACCGGGCCCTGCGGGCTGATGTCAAGCCTCGAGTTACCTTTAGCTGCGCGGTCTAGTCCACTTATGACAGTGAGGTGACCGAGGAGAAAAATGTGACCGTGCTCCATGACAGGTGGCAACGGTCGGTTTCATAACTAAGTACAGGCTTCCAGACACCTTTCGGAGTGTTAAAGCAGCCGAGCGTGATGGCGCACGCCTTTACATTTCAGCTCTCCGGAGACAGAAGCAGGTGGGGGCCAGCCAGCCAAGGCTGCATGGTGAGACCCCGTCTTAGAGAAAAAAAGAGTGTTAAAGCCAGGATCGCTGCTACAAAATAAGTTTGAAATTTGTCTCAATAGCATTGGTAATATTAAGTTATTTATGTGCACCGACAAGAATTCCCTGGCGTTCTGTTGCCATTGAATTGTAAGGAAAAAAAATGCTAGCATTCCAAATGACTTTCACCTACAGTTTTTCATCTTTTCTTTTTGGCACTGTTCACCAAAATGGCTGAATATTCTAATATGTTTGGAAGAAAGGCTTTAAGACTTGGGCTTCTTGATGTGTGTATGTATGTGTGTGTACACGTGTATATCACTACTGAAAAACCTTAAAATAATTTGGATTGCTCCTTCTCTGTAGCATATTACAATCAATTAGTTTCGTTTAGATTTTTCTGTTTGGGTTTGCAGCGTGGAAGATTGAACATAGGGCTCTACACAGCATAAGCAAGCACTCTCGCCCCAGCCCTGGGTTAGCTATATTTTAAAGTATAGAACAATGGTTTGCATGGACCAGAATTTTCCTGTAACACACTTAAATGTCACAAATTGATGTTCTGGCGATTAGGCATTTTTAACATTGACTCCCTCAAAGGAACACATGAATCTTTTTGTTTAGAACAGCTCATTCATCATCTGTCCTAGGTCAGGAAATCGATTTTAGCCTCATTATCTAATTGTCGGGATGTGTTTGCAGCAGGATTGATGCTAATTACGATGATGATGCTTTTAAGAATATTTGTAAAGCATCCTCTCATATTTCTGGCAAGAAAACATGCAGAGTTTTTTTCTTCTGAAACAAGGTCAGCCATAAATAGATCCTAAATGCATACTGGGCGACACATTTATTAGCTAAGATTAACTTGTCTCCTGAACTCCATATACTATGAGGGCAGTGGTGAGGTGTCCTACAGTGCCATCCATACAGAGACTGTTGCAAGTGGAAATCCAGGCCAGCTACGTGGCTCTGACGGTTCATCCCAGCAAAAGTATTGGCAGGGAATGTGTCCTGATGATCCTCAGACATTTGAAGGTCTGCCATGCAGGAGTCATTTTATTGCTTTAGAGTAATTTCTGAGCAAGGAAGAAGACACTTAGTACTTACAGGAAGATAGCATCCTCGCTGATGTAAAAGCAAAATTACAATCAGAACTTCAGCAGTGAAAAGGAGGGGGCTACTCTTCCTCAGACTCCCTCCTAGTGCAGCATAAATGACAGCTCAGCAGGGTTCCAGTGGCTGCTGGATTCCAGGACGGCAGTGTTTCCCTCTTAGCTCTGTGGGGGTTTGTTCTTGAATGTTCTGCTGTTGGCTTCTACAGCTGTGTGCATGTTGACATCCCCAGACACCTACTTGAAACCTGGGAAGATTGAATCTGGGTTACCTGCTTGGTGTTGGAGGTGACTCGAACCCTCCTTTGCATTGTTTTGGGACCTTGGAGATAATAAAATGCTTCCACATTAGTGTGTTATATATTCTTCCTCTGGCTTTATTTTTTGTACTAATCACCTGATCAAGAGAATTGTCTTCTCTAAGAAGGAAGTAAGAAGTCACTCTTACAACAAATGAAGTGGTGTCATTTGTTCTCAGAGTCAGCAAGTTGTAAAGGTGTGCTTTCCTGCTGAGGACATTACAGATGGTGAAGAGATGACTCTTGTGCTTGCTCTGCGGTTTAGTTTCTGTTTATTTCATTACTCAAATATGACTCGTTTCATAGCATAACAGTCGAGTCATACCTACCTAAAGTGTTGTATTCAGTGTTTTCTAGATGATTTCTAAATATATCCAGAGTAAAACAAAAAAAAGTAGAGCTACTGTGAATCGAAGAGGGTGAAAAGTACTGACTTAGGGTGACTGTTGCTGTGATGAGACACCAGGACCAAGAGCAGCTTTGGGAGGACAGGGTTTATTTCACTCACAGTTCCATATAACAGTTCATCATCCAAAGCAATGAGGGCAGGAACTCGGAGGCAAGAGTTGATGCAGAAGCCATGGAAGAGTGTTGCTTACTGGCTTGCTTCTCCTGGCTTGCTCAGCCTGCTTACTTATAGAACCCAGGACTAACAGCTTGGGTGGCCCTCCAACATCAGTCACTAATTAAGACAGTGTCCTACAGGCTTGCCTACAGCCCAGATTTAATGGAGGCACTTTCTCAATTAAGGCTCCCTCCTCTCTGGCCACGCTTGTGGTCAAGTTGACATAAAACCAGTTTGCATAGGGGGCTTTGTAATTGAAGAAGGTAAAAGATGTGCCCTGTATGTGCTGTGTCAATCTTGATGAACTGATTGACAGTGGGAATAACAATGTCACCATTAGAATAATGACCAAACTCCCAGGTGTGTGTACTGATGGGGTTAGCACTCTCGACTGTGGCCATTGAACAAAGCAGGTTCCTGGAGCGCAAAGATCTGAAGTGCAGCAGGATAATCGCCAGGTCAATGGCGTTAACTCCATTGGATACTCTGGAACTGGAGTTTCAGATGGTTTTGAGCCACCATACGGGCCCTGCCTGAGATCTGTTGTCATGGGAGTCTTTCCTGGTGGAAAGTGGCTGTTGCCTTCTCATTTGTTGTGCAGTTAGTGTTTATGAGCCTGGAAGCCCATTTTCATATTGATGTTGCTTAAGGTATGTCTGCTACTACACATTGCAGTTCCCAGGACTGTTGTGGTCCTTGCCATCTTAAGGTTGCACGTTTTACCCAGAAGTGAAGAATTACACTGAAAAGGGCTACCCTTGATACATATGTGTGTGGGAGCGGGGGGGTGTGTGCATAAAACACTGGCTTCACAAGAGAAATTTTTGCCGTGCTGTGGATGATTACCCTGGGATTGCTAATGGTTTCTAACCTAATTTCTCTAGTGATGGATGAAGTAGGAAGTTATACTTATTCCGTACTCAGATATCAAAGAAGCTTATTTGAACTGTTGTCTCTCTAGCCATCACATACATCACCCTAAGCAAAAGGCACAGGGGTTATCCCTCACTAGTGACATGGTAACAAATCCACATTGGGAGGTATTAGAGCCTTGTACTTTTAATAGGGAGGATAAGGAAAGCTGCAGTTAGTTTTATGTCCTTGTAGACAAGAATACAGTGGAGGTCACCAGTACTACCTGTCCTTTTCAAGAGGTGTCAGTCTTTGTCTTTCATAGTGTGTCATCTGTATTTTTTTGATTGAATGCCTGTGACCAGACCAGAAACCTCCAGAAGCTGAGAGCAGCAATCTCTCAGTCATGAAGGTACTTGTTTGTGGACTGCCTATTACTCTGGGTAAGGAGAGGTGGTCCTTTGGCCAGGGAGGAAGGATGTGTATCCTGCACCTGGCAATAGGTCTTTAAGTAAGCATACTTCCCAGGAAGAAAGTAGTCAAGGGCCAGCGAGGTGACTTTGCAGTACCCCAGCAGTACTTTACAGAAACTGAGCTCAGGCACTTGCCGTCAAGCTTGATGGCTTGATTTGGATCCCTACATCCCATATAAGAGATCCAGCTCCCCCACATCACCCTCTGTCTTCCACATACCTCTCATAGTATGTGTGCATACACACATACCCAAATATATAAATGTAATAAAGTAAGTGGTTGAGGCAGTTTTTGATAGTTTATCTTGGTATCAAAGCTATGGTATTGGGGTCCAGTGAAGAGAACACCAAAGCCAGACAGGTAAGAGTGGCCTTTTGGGATGCTCTTGTGTCTTGCCCTAGAACATCATGATGAACTTTGCCCAACGGCTTTTGGGGCTCCACACATTACACCTGCAGAGCTGTGTACTGAGGACTTGGACTATTGTTTGGCTGCCCCTGGCCAGATGGGCTTCTCACAGGATGTTCATCAATGCCTTCAGCATGGCTTCTGATGACAAACAAGATTATCTCACACATCAGTGCCTGTAACTGAAGGGAGTGGTTAGAACTTTCACAGCTGCCCAGCCATTTAGGTGAAAGTTCTAGATTTTTGTTTGTTTGTTTGTTTTTTGTTTTCTGTCTGCCTCTGCCTTCTGAGTCCTGGGATTAAAGCCATGTGCTACCATACCTGGCAAAAGTTCTAGTTTTTTATTTTATTTATTTATTAGTTTTTTTTTTGAGACAGGGTTTCTCTGTGTAGCTTTGGTGCCTGTCCTGGAACTAGCTCTTGTAGACCAGGCTGGTCTAGAACTCACAGAGATCCACCTGCCACTGCCTCCTTAGTACTGGGATTAGAGGTGTGCGCCACCACTGTCCATCTAGTTCTAGAGTTTTAATTGTTGAGTTCTCATATGCAGTCCCAAGATGGGACATCCAGATGCCCAAATCCTGCCTCCGCAAAATGCTGCCGGGGTATTGCACATATTCCACTTTAAACTATTATCACCCAGTACAGTCTTGGGAGACAGTGAACACAGGGAGGAACACAAAGTTGTATACCTGTCATATTTGTGCTTCTAAGTCAACACACATTATGTTAGATCCAGGAATAAAATATTTTATGTGTTTTTGACAGTCAAATGTCAGCCTTTACAGGCAGCTATCTTCTGGATGAGTGGAATGATTAGACACCATGTGATTTCCACTCTTGTTTGAGTGACCTGATCAGAACATGTTTATAAATGCTCCCCACCATGAGCTACTGCCATTTCCCAGTAGCTTCACACAGGGCCAGCCATATGAGTAGAGTGACTCAGACAGCACGGTTAGTAAGCTGGGCAGCTTGGAGGACCTGCCTCTGTCCAACTCTCCCTGTACTCCTCTTTTTGCATCCAGGCAGGGGATACAGAAAAAAATCCTTTGTCACTTGCAAGGGCCTGTTTGAAATACCAAAGGCTACCTGGCTGCAAAGACTCTCTGGCAGTCTCAGAGGCCCAGTTCCTACATGTACCTTGCTTGGGACAGGTACAACATGGAGAGAGCTGGTCAGCTCAAGACCGCCTTGACAGTGTTATTCCCCAAGCAATAAGGTTCATAAAACAGGCCTGATGGAAGATAGTGTGAGACTCATAAGTGGTTTTAGCAAGGAGCCCCCATCAACATCTCAGTGCTCTACTGTCAGTGTGAGAGAGTGTGGTCTTCTGGACAGAGAATAGCTACCATGAAGAGTGGAGACGCTTCTGTGTTGAGGATGGAGGCATCCCTAAGATCAGTTTACTTTGCTAGGAGCTGCTTAGCTTTTTCTCCTCTATACAGCTTTGGTTGCTTTTCTTTACTGTGTTGTGGTGTTCACAAATAGGTACTCTGTTTTATGCTCTCTGCTTAAGTAGCAATGTATTATGCAGGATTTACATTTATAGTGTTTAAGTGTACCGAATGTATCAGGTGCCCATAATACATTGACTTACCATCATTGTTCTTAAAAAGTAAATGTTAAAGCCGGATGGTGGTGGCACACACCTTTAATCCCAGCACTCGGGAGGCACAGGCAGGTGGATCTCTGTAAGTTTGAGGCCAACCTGGTCTACAGAGCTATTTCCAGGACAGGCTCCAAAGCTACACAGAGAAACCCTGTCTTGAAACACACAAATACACACACAACAAAAAGCAACTGTTCAAAACTGTCCAGCTGTTACCCATAAAGACAGGTGGGTGGCAGGTTTGACAGGTTTGCTTTCCTCATTTGAATTTTAATTTCTTTGTAATTCTTTAAGTAAATACATATTGCTCCCTAATCATTCCAGTATGCACTAGTCTGTAAGGAATTAAGGATTTTAGAAAGCAAAGTTTACATTAAAATCATGTAATTATTGATATTTCAACATTGGCAGAGAAACATGACACCTGAACATATTTTTCAGCCAGTAGAATAGCTTTACAGTTGCCATCCTCTGTGACGTCTAAGATTTTTTAAAGGCTTGTAAAGAGACTGTGTCCCTACTCTGAAAGGATAAGGTAGATATTTAGCCTTTGTGAGAGAATTCTTTCTTGTGACTTACTATGTACTGGGATGTCCAGCCTCCCTTACATGTAGACTCTGAGCTATGCAAAGGTCATATTAATGTTTGATCGTTTGCCTATTTCAAATGGTGACCCTAGTTCCTGGCAGTAAGACTAAAGAAAGATGCTTCACTGGGCTGGCAAGATGACTGAGTTGGTAAAGGTGCTTGCTGCCAAGGCTGGCAACCTGAGTTCCATCCCCAGAATCCAAATGGTGGAAGGAGAGAACAGGTTGTCCTTAGACCTCCATACATATGCTGTGACAATAAGTAAATGTGAAAAAGTTAGAAAAGGTGCCTTATAGAATGAACTGCAGAACTTTATATTGCCACCTCACAAAGGGAAGCGCTCAAGACCATGCAACAAAGAATATTATCTCGTCTCTGGTGTCATCTCCCATGTTACATTGGAATGCCTTCACTCCTGTGCTTCATACAAGAACTTGGGGAGTTGGGATGTTTTGGTGTTTTTTGTTTTGCTGTGCTTGGTCTTGAACACAAGAGCCTCAGCTGTGCTGGGCAAGTGCTGCACTACTGAGCTACATCCTCAGCTCATTTGTTTATTCATTTGTTTGTTATTTTTTGGCGATAGTCTGAATTGTCCAGACCAGCCTAGAACACTCTATAGCCCAGGAAAGCTTCAAATTTCTAATTCTCCTGCCACACCCTCCCAAGATTACAGCCTGTGCCATTGGGCCAGGCATTTTATTGTTTTATTTTGTTACAGGTTTTTTAAACTGTATGGGTATTTTGCCTGAATATATGACTGTACACCATATGCATTCCTCTTACCTATAGTGGCCAGAAGAGGGCATTGGATCCTCTAGACCTTAAGTTATAGATAGTTGTGAGCTACCATGTGGGTGCTGGGAACTGAACTGGGGTCTTCTGGAAGAGCAGCCAGTTCTCTTAACCAGTGAACCATCTCTCCAACCTCTGGATCTTTACATTTAATTTTGAACTAGAATTTTGTACCTGAGTAGTTGTTTTGCATTAGAGCAAGAGCTGTTTTCCAAGTAGGAAACAATTTTGATTGGCTGACTCAGCACTGATTTCCTTAAGTTCTCCATTATATTTGTGCAAATTGCAAAGTTTAAATCATGGCACTGTACTCGGGGTGTCCTGGTGACCACAGAACCTGTTATTTTGTTTCTTCCATCCTGAAGTATTTTTACATGGAGTAGAAGTGTCTGGTCACAATCTCATCAACATCTTGAGACACTTTAGTCTTTTTAAGGTTCATGTAATTAGCAGTCTCCTTAAAAACAGGTTCCCTGTATATGAATTAATGCTAAAGCCTTTCAACAGTATGCTCTGGAGTTGACCTGAGTCAGAGAATGCCCACAGAATTTCTCTAGAAACATATATAATCACTATAGCACGAGTAATAATAACCCAGTGACAGAAATTGGGGTTCAACCTGAAGGTCAGAAAGGCAAAACAGCCAGCCACTGGCTCTTACTTATCTCTATCTCAGTCTGAAATGGCGATCCTGCCTCTAGCAGTCTCAGGATGAGACTATGTGTGAGAGCTGTCTCCTCCCTCTTTATATTCCTCTCTAGGGCTGGGATTAAAGATGTGCACCACTCCCGCCTGGTTTCTATGGCAAACTAGTGTGGCTACTGGATTAAAGGTGTGTGTCACCACTGCCTGGTCTGTAAGGCTAATCAGTGCAACTGTTTTACTCTCTGAACTTCAGGCAAGCTTTCTTTATTAAAATAGAAATGAAATATTACTACAAACCACAATACTGGATTTGCCTTGTTTGCAGGGTTCCATTTCTTGGTTATCTTAGTATTTAGACAAGAACACCAAAATCTTTCTGCCAAGGACTGAGAGGAACACTCACAGTCACAAGCAACATGAAGTTTATATATGGGCCCAGGAGAGCAAGGAGGTGCCTGAGTTGGCCCAGCATGGGAGCAGGTTGAGCGAGCCCTCTGTGCACTTGCCTCACCAGGGGTGTAAAATTCAAATCAAGCTTACATGTGCTTATTCTGATGGCTTGTTGTTGGATGCCTTTTTCTCCAAGGCCAGTAGCTCTCTAAAATGAGAAGAAGGCCTTGCCTGGCCAGGTGTTGTCCCTCCTCTGAGCTCTGTATACCCACACATGCCAGTGAAACCCAAGAAGAGCAGAAGTGTCAAATCACAAGAAAAGAAAGCCTAACCTCAGCGCAGAGCTGCATCATCTGGGATCCTGCAGTTCTTTGCTGTGGGGCTTCCTGGCTGTAGGTGGCTCCCTCTTATTAGCTATAGTGACCCAAATGGCTCCAGATGTGGTCTCTGAGAGCTTCAGCTCTTCCACAGTTCCTGGTCAAGCCCTTTAGTGCACCAGAAATCACGTTCTTCATGTTCTTTAATTCTGATCATTTCCAGCTGCTGTACATCCACAAAGAAACAATGGCTGTGCAAACTGTCTAGGCAGAATAGTAGTAGCTTACTTCAGTAGAGACTGACAGGGATAAGACTACATAAGCAAGTGAGCTGTTAGCAGGCACCTCTGCCTTCTTACCATGTTGTACATTCTTACATGCTGTCCTATCTACTTCCCACTGCCCTAGTACTATACTTCATATAAGTCATGATCTGAATGAGGAAGGAATCAGCAGCCATGGCCTGATATTTATAAAGAGTAAGCCTGAGCCCCTCCTCCAGCAAGCCAGCAAACCACAGCCTGTGTCATCGAGAGAGGTCACCTTGCACTGTACTGGAAGACAGTGTATTGTCATGTAAGACAGCCTGTCAGAAAAGCAAATTATTAGGATTTCTAGGATGCATTGTACAGAATTATGTTGAATCTGAAGCCTGGATGTTTAAAATACTTAGTGGAAAACAACAGCAGCACATTTTCACAGCGTTCTGTAGCAGCTCACAAGCAGGCTCTAGGTTCCTAACCCAGTACAGAGTCTGCTTTTCTGCATCTGTAGGGCAAACAGCTTTTGTTCTAAAGTGCTGTCTTCACATGAGCAGCTGCATCCTCAAAACCAAACTGTTGGACTGTTAACACTAAGCAGAAAGTCTGTACATAAGTCACTCTCGACTTGAGCTGTGCAGTAGGGAAAGGGGGGAGGGTGCTTTGAAAGAAGTACTAATAGTGTGTTATCACTGCAGTGAGTGCTGGCTATGTGTTTTTGCTGGTGACATTTCCATGGGGGCAAAACAGTACAATATGTCAGGAATGTGGACTTGGGAGTCAGTGGTTCAGAGTGAATCCCAGCCCTGCTGCTTAACAACTGCAGCTTTTTACTTGCTGAGATACAGATTGGGTAAGAGTGTTCAGCAAGCATGAAGATAGCACCTGACCTTGTAGGCCTTTGTTATGACTTCCTCCCAGAGCTAAGAGATCTGGACCACTATACCTCTCCTCTCCTGTGCCCTGCTTTATCCTGGTCAGTCTGAATTCTGAACTGGGAACTGTACCTCTATTGTATAGCCCTCTCCTCTTGGTTTCTACCTTGACCTCAACTTATGTGTACAATTTTTAAAATTATGTTGTGTGTACGAGTGTTTTGCCTACATTTTTGTCTGTGAACCATGTGTGTGCCTGGTACCACAGGAGCCAGAAGAAGGTGTCAGATTTCCTAGGACTGGGGTTATATTCTTTAGCTGCCATGGGAATGCTAGGAATTGAATCCCCAGCCCTCTGCAAGAGCAGCCAATGCTCTTACTTGCTAAGCCATCTCTCCAGCCTTTGTGAGCAGTTCTTAATAAGGTAGTGTAAATCTGGCAGTCGTCTGTCTATCCCACCTTGTTTCCACACCTCTCCAAAGTCAAGTAGTTTGTAGTCACGCTATTGTAAAGCTTCATTCATGTTTCCCTCCCCAGAGTTGCTTCCTCCTTCCTAGGTCTGCCCATCCTCCAGGCCTCAGCTCAGCCCCAGCCTTTCCAGAAGGGAAGCTTTGTCCTTCCAGACCCTATGCACGCAGCAGCAGTTAACTGGTGCCACCTGGTATCATACAAAGTGCCAGTAATGCTGTGATAATTGAGGCCCCACCCCCTACCCTCCAGGGATCTCTGCCTGGAGAAGGTGACAGGTGCACTAAAGGGCACCTCCCTGGGCTCCTTCTCTCTGGCTCCTGTGCCTACTACCACCTCAGGAGGTTATAATTACAGATTGTTACCTTCCCTCACCAAGTGATTGTAAGCATAGAATGAAGTTAACATTGGGTGCTTTAGGAGCATACTGGCTTGATTGCTAAGTACACAATCAAAAGGACTGATCCAGCTAATGCTATAGGCTTTGTAAATGTCAAGATAAATTTAAGCAAGGTGTGGTGGCACACACCTGTGATCTCAGCACCCAGAAAGCCAAGGCAGGAGGAAGGTAGGTTTGAGGTCAGCTTGGGTTATGTGCCAAGTTCAAGGATAGTCTAGGCAGGAGAATAGAGCACTGTGAGAATAAATTTTAAACAGATTCAATGATGATGTTAAGCTCCTAGCTATCAGGGTGACTTCAAGAGGTCCCTGGACTGGTATTGATAGACCCTTGTCCATTAAAAGTTTCATAGGTAGAACTGTCTGTACCCAGTCTACAGGGTGATCCTTGATGCCTGGCCAACTTGAGAAGCTCACAGGTGATATTTCTACAAAGCCATGAGTGAGTTAGTTTTCTGCTAGTACTGCTCACCCTGATGGATTACTCCAAAGAGTAGTTACTCTGAGTGCTGCCTGAAGAGAGAAGAGGATACAGAAGTATCAGAAGGGCCTAGGCAGGATCACTGTCCTACATGCCCTTGGCCTCTGCTTTCCCAGCCGCCATTTGTGTCTAGAACGTTCTCTGTGGAATCATAAGTGCTGGGTTGTTTCCTCTGGAGTCTGAGCCTCCTACCTCCTAGTGTAAAATCTGCTTCAGGTACTGGTTCCATAAAGCCCAGACTCCAGCAGGTACCCTGTGATGGAGAGCTTGGTCAATGACCTCCTCTGGCCTACAGAGCCCATTTAGAGATACACCAGCCTCCTGCATTCCAGACCTGTTTTCTTGAGGAGACCTTGCACACAGAGGGACTCAGCCCTTATCTGAGTGTGGGTGCCTGGCGTGGTTTTAAATAGCAACTCTGAAAGTGTGAGCTAATCGGAGTAAGAGGAACATGGGAATAAATCCATCATGCAGGCCTCCAGTGACCACAGGCTTCCCAGACAGGCTGTGTATCATGTTTCCATGCCTAATTGCCAGCTTCTGATCACATCTTTACAGCCCTAACATCAGGCTGTGCACTCTTTCGGAAGGAAATGGATGTCAGTGGCTGGAGAATTGTTAATGGGCTTATGTTTTATGATGGATAATGTCATCAAGATACAGGAAGGTAGTCTGTGTGGATAGAGAATGCACCCAGGGGCTCTTGTCATTCTCTCCCTGTCTTGGGGGCACTAAATTGTTGCTGTTGTAAAACTTGCCTCCAATGTGCTCTGGTGTACTTGGGCAAAGTAATGACAACTCTAGTCATCCAGGATCCCCTGACATGATGTTAAGAAACACACTGCCTCCTCCTTAGTGGTGTTCATTGATTGCCTTTTTCAGGAGAGAGCACGCAATCATTTCTTCTGACTATAAAGTGATCTTTGGGTAGTACTAAAATGGAATTTAAAAAGTTCATTTACTTTGATTTTATGTATATGGGTGTTTTGATTACAGGAATGTCTTTGTACCACAAGTGGGCAGTGTCCATGTAGGCCAGCTGAAGGTGTTGAATCCCCAGTAACTAGAATTACAGTTTTGAGTCACCATGTGAGTATTAGGAATTGAACAAAGGTACTTTGGAAGAGCAGCCAATGCTCTTAACTACTAAGCCATCTCTCCAGCCTAGAATTTTTAAGAAGTGAAAGATCACTCATAACCCACCATCTAGAAAGTAATGCTTTAATAACTCTATGTATATCCTTGGACCTTTTGTCATGCAAAATGTGAAATTGCTGGTAAATGTTATACAAAATGTGAAATTGCTGGTATAGCTTACAACATGAGCTTTTCAGTTAACCCATCACAGGCACATGCTGTTAACTTTTCATCTTCACACAGTGCTGTTTTGTGCTCCCTGAGTCCTCCCTGCCAAGCACTTAGAATCCTTTGTGTGGTAGTCATTGTGCAAAAGTTAAGTATTTGTTTGGTTTCTTCTGTTGGCTTTTAGAAACATCTGTTAAAGAAATGGCTTCTGTGTGGTTAGAGAGTAGAGTACCCATAAGACATTTCTACATAAAGTCTTCAATTTTGGTTGACACCAGAGTCAGTTTGTTTTTTGCTCTGGTATAATGCACCAGCCATTCTGCTTTTTTTTTTTTTAACTTTCTTTTTATTCTTTGTGTCTGTCATATCATGCATCTCATTCCCATTCATTTCTGCCCTTGCAACCTCCCTTCCAAAAATAAAATAAAATTTAAGAAGACAAAAGAAAAAAAGTCTCATTGTGGAGGCAATAGTGTGACATACTGAGTCATGCAGTAAACCTTTTATCCATATATCTTTACGTGTAAGTGTTCATTGCAGAGAGTCATTGGCCTGGTTCGAGGCCTCTGGTTTCTGCTACACTATTGATACTGGGCCCTCTGTGGAACTCCTCTTGGAAACCCTGTTGTTGCCCTGTGTTGTGAAGATCCTGCAGCTTTGGGTCTACAGGACCTGCCCCTTCACAGGCTCCAGCAGACCATAAGTGGAATAGATGGTGGGGTGGGCCAACTCATAACCCTGGTTCTGGGCCTGGGTAGTTGCAGGCTTGGTCAGCCCACCAGCTCCCCACTTCTTCACCACAACCATTATGCTTAATCTTGTAGCTGAAAGTCTTTTGGCCCTACCAGTCAGCATGCCACCCAGGCAGCGCGATGACTCTGGGTAGCAGGGGACTGCAGTTCAGACTCAGGGCTCCTGTGCTGAGCTCTAGCCACACTTGTTTCTGTTTGGTTTAAAAACAAAAGAGCACAGGCTGGAGAGATGCTCAGCAGTTTAGGTAGGAGCCCTGTTGCTTTTGCAGATGACCCAGATTTGATTCCCAGAACTTCAAGATAACACAACCATTCAAAAATCCAGTTCCAGGGCATCCAAAGCTGACTTTTGAGGACACCAGGCACATGCATGGTACACATATATACATGAGGTAAAACATTCATACGTGTGTAAAATTAAAAATACAAAAGCTATCTCAATTCTTTTGTTTAGGTTAATTTCACATGTATGAGTGCTTTGCCTGTATTTATAGCATTGTATCATGTATGTGCCTGGTGCCAGAGGCAGTCATAAGAGGACATGGAACTGGAATTATAGAGAGTTATGAGCCGCCATGTGGGTGTCAGGAACTGATCCCTGGTTGTCTACAAGACCAACATGTGCTGTTAACCCCTGAGCCATCTCTCTAGGCCAAAACACCCTAATTCTTTAAGATTACCTTCTGTCTCTTTAAAAAATTAATTGCACTTCTACTTTTAATATTTAGTGCTATAGTTTTGTTCTTCTTTAACAAGATATTTCTGAAGTCTTGTCAAATGCTTGCCTTTCTGGGAGCTGATGCAACCTAGCTCTTTTTCTTGCAACCCTAGCTCTTTGGGGGGTTTTCAGATGGCTCGCTCACTGAATTTCCTAAATGCCTCTGCAAGCAGGAACAGAATGTTACCACAGCTTATAGCAGTTCATTCATCTAGGTTACTGTGAATTCAGAATTGTGTCTGTGTTGTCTTCATACATGATAAAGGTGCATTTTTAAGATTGTGGTATGTACGTGTGCGTGTGTGCCACAGTTGCACACGTAACCTGGCATATGCATGTGAAGGTCAGCAGACTGCTTGTAGGGTCAGTTCTCTCTTTCCACCGATGGGTCCCAGGCATGAAACTCAGGTTGTCAGACTTGGCAGTAGGCACTTTTAACTGCTGAGCCATTTCAACAGCCTCCCTCCAGGGTGCTTATTAAAGCAGGTTCAGGGAAGGGCCATTACTTAGCCTCAGGCCAATTTTAGCCATTGGTAAGGAACTATAGATTGGTTCAGAGGAAGATGTAAAGTTTTACTGTCTCTGGACTCTATCTGTCCATTTTACTGGCTTCCCTGGATGACCTCTCTCCAGTGGAGATGGAGCGGGAAGGCAACTAAAGAAGTGCTTTGACAGATGACCCAGGCACTTTATGTTGTCTTCTTTGGAAGCAACTAGAATTTGCTAGCTTGGTCTCATACTTAGTGATCAGGAAATATCTAGTATGAACAAATAAACAGCTTAGAAATAAATATGTAGAGCTATGAATCAGCATTTACATAGCAGTAGGTCACTGATATTGAGCACTTACTGTATGCCAGGCACCAGAGCCTGGTGCACTTAGCACTGAGTGGGCTGTCATGAAGATCAGATTCCAGCTAAATGGCTTCACTCCCACCCCACTCCCATCCCTCTCAAGTTTGTCTACCTTGTCCTTTTTGGTCCCACTGTGCTTTGCAGATCTTCTCTGGACCTGAGTTTTTTCATGTGGAGAGACAGGTTGCTGGCCAAGTAGTTGGAGGCTTTTTTCCCTGGTGTCCTCTGAGCCCACACATCCACCTTGAAATGTGTAGCATACCTTCCTCCCTGGCTAATATTTTTCCTGATGGCAGTCACCAGAGCAGTATATAAATTCCTTGTAGGAGCGAGGGTTCCTGGATCCTCGAGGCCAAAGAAAGTCAGAAGGAACAGAAGGCAGGATAGAATCGGGAGGTCTGTCTGGTCATGCCGAAGCAGCCAAACAGCCCCGAGTTTATTTCAGAACTTGCTTATATACAAAAGCAGAACAAAGCACAGCACAGATGGTCAGTCAGTGTCTAACCACAAGACCATTCCTGTCCTTGAGTGAGCAGCCTCCTCTCCAACATGTGCTTGCTACCCAGAAGCAGCCTTACTTTCTATCTTGATGTTCCTGATGTTTGTCGTCAGCAGTATACGCTCTACCAGATAGAGTGTCCTTTTCTCACGGGCTAAATCAGAAGTCTCTCAACAGCCCTCAAGGTTATAGGAAAAAGCAGAGCAGGTAAGCTTGAACTCAAATGACTTAAGTCAGATATGACTCCAGATGGAAACTGAGTCACACATGGGCTCCCACAATTCCCCTCTTTTTATTATATTTTAAGGACCTCTCAGAGTCCCTCAGAAGGCTGTGTCTGCCTTGGGGGTTCCTTACTATACCCCAGTCTTACCCGTCATGGGAAAATGGACCTTAGAGATCCATCTCCTGTCTTAGGTCGAAAAGAGATAAAGAAAACTCACCCATCTCTTAACTGCAAGTCTCTGGTGTAAAGTTGTTTTTTTTTTTTTTAAGATTTATTTATTATGTATACAATATTCTGCCTCCATGTATGCCCGCACGCAAGAAGAGGGCGCCAGATCTCATTACAGATAGTTGTGAGCCACCATGTGGTTACTGGGAATTGAACTCAGGACCTCTGGAAGAGCAGGCAGTGCTCTTAACCACTGAGCCATCTCTCCAGCCCTGGTGTCAAGTTTTTACTCTGTGAAGTTCCGACCCCTCCACAGTGAGTTCATAATCAGCTTGAAAACTATAAGTAAACAAATTATGCTGAAAAGAACACAAGCTCCAACAACTACAATACTGCTAAGAGAAGTAAATGCTGACATGATGGAACAGTCTTTTTAAATTGTTCCAAAATATCTTCAACTGCTTTTGATGCATCAAATCCATTTTAGCATTTTTTTAATTCCAAAATTCTCTTGATGTAATTTAGCCAACTCTAAGGACTCATTAGAATCATGCCAAATTCCCTTAAGATGTGCTTTAACTCTTTCCCAACTGATAACACTTTTATTATACACAAAAGATGTAACACAGATCCATTCATAGTTAGCATGACATTTCGACTGGACTCTGGTTTTTAAGCTTTGGAGCTCATCCCCTAAGGATTGTACCACATCATACAAGGCATTCAATTTCTGTTCCATTTTTACAACTATGTCTTCTTGTGCCTCCATATCATAGAAACATTCTTAGATAATTGATTAACAAATCCAGCATTTTGAATAGACTGGGACAAAGCCACTGAAGCAACTGCAGTAGTAGTCAGCATAACAAGAGCTGAAAATCCTGGTACGACTAATCCAGTAGCACATTTCTGTCTACTTAAAGCTTTCTTAATTTCTTCAATTATTTGTACTGGTTCATTGCAAAAGAAGGTTGTTTTAACACCAGTACACAGGTATGAACATCCACTTGAGAAATTCAATTAGTCAAAATACAATCAGGGCATGATACATTAACAATACCATCCATAAAGATTTTTATCTCTCCCACCAAAAGAGCATAAGGCATTTTGACACAAGCAAAAACAGTTTTAGGGGCAAACAGGTTTTGAAGAACTGGATTGTCCTGCCACTTTCTCCATGGCAGCAGCAAGTTTCTAAAGTCTGTGGAAATTTTGTACTGGAATACCAAATTCCAGCTGGTAGTCCTTGGTCCCAAGATTCTGCTGTAGTCAAATGATCTTGATTTCCATACCAGTCAAGAATGTACTGTGATGTCACTGTGATGTTGTACTTTAATGGAATAATGCCAGTACATCATCTCCACTACAAAGTTCTATTAGGCTCTCTCTATTCCTTTGTGCATGGAGGAAATCTTTGAAGGGGTGAAGTATCATTTACCCAATTACCTTGAGGAAGCAATCACTTTGTAAAATAAGTACATTGTTTATTATGTCCCGTAATTAATTTTGGAAATGCTCCAAGACATCCCTCCAAAGCAATATTCTTTGCAAAACATACAGGAATTCCTTTACCATACCCAACATAAGAAAATTTTCGAGCAATTGGGAACTCTTGTGTGGCAGGTCGATCTAGATGTATATCATTGACTGTGACTACAGTCTCCTTTTACTCCCAAACAGCAGGGTGTAAAATGAGTGGATCAGGAACATAGGAACATGGTCACACTCTGGCCTTTCTGGATTATCATCAGCAACATCAGGATCAGCATCTTTCTGTTCCACACACTGTATCAATTCAGCTTCAATTTCATCCTATGAAAAAACACAAACATGCCTTCTCCCCATATCAAAACAGTGTCGGGACTCCTTTATAAACCAGTAAACAGATCTTTCCATTAGACCTGAGCAAATTATGTGGTGGTGTTTTCATGCCAAAATCTATTCACGGAAGATTGCTCATAGACATCCCATTTAAATTTTTAAAATAAAACACATATATGATGGCTGTGGGTATAACCCCAACTGCCCCCTTTTTATTATATTTTTAATTGAGTCTTAAGACTCCCATGTGCTCTTTCAAAATTCCTTGCTCTTGCATAGTACATCTTCTCAAATCCTTGAGATGAGTTTTTTCCGGAGGCTGATATTAGGATTTTAGCATTGTTAGTTTAATGGCACCTAGATAGAATTATCGTTTATTCAAGGCATCAATGACCAAATTCCCTGTGATGACTGACAGAGATATTCCCTTTTTATCTAACATTCCAGGCAGGGGAACAGGGGCAACATATTCAATTCTGTAATTACTTCCTGCTGACCTTAGGACGTTTTTCTCAGGGGCCCTGGAAGGCTAGAATGTTAGTCAAAGGCAGTAAGGGAACTTAGAAGAATCTGGTTCAATGACAAGCTGAAAAGACAGCATTTACATTGTATGGACTGGTCCACATCAGGTTTCAGCAAGTTCAGGACTCATAGTCATTGGAGCAGGTTGTTTGGATGCATTTGTCAGCCAAGTGGAAACCTGGTGAGGCAGATACAAACTGGGAACAGAAGTTAAATTTATGAACTCATTTGAAACTTGTATACTCATGTTCTCAATAATTAAGGAAGGGGAAGAGTCCCAAGACCAGGACAAAAAGTCCCAGTGGTCCTTAAGTCCCAACATTGAGATGCTGTGTAGTGCCCATAAGGACAGGTTCTTTGAAAAAGTTGGGGAGACAGTGTATCTGTCCATCCTTCATGGAGAGAGAACCCACAGCAGATGAACTCTAACTAATCGATGAGTAGACTCAAGAATAGCTTGCTCTAACCAATCTTCAGTCACATTAGGCACTGTTCTCATATTCTGAAATCGTTACCTCCATGGCTTTGTGAATTACGCTGCTTTGGATAGCCCAGAGCCCATGTTTAAATGAGACCCCCCTCCCCCAGAGATACTCATTTCTCTTCATCTGCTAAATGTAGCTGCTTTAAAATACCTTCTCAGGCTGTCAAGACTTTATGGGATGAGGTCATGTTCAGATCAATGCCGCTGCAGTGCTTTTTGATTAATGTGAGGTAATGGGCACAGGCTTCTCCTTTGCTCTGTGGTGGAGCAGGATAAAATTATCTGACATGCATACGTAATGCATGAGTTCTTAGGGGAAGGGGAAAAGAGGGTAGAAGGTGGGGGTTGCCCAGAGTAGATCAGAGGAGAACAGGGTGTGCAAAGGCCCTGTATTGCAGGATGTTGCAGATAATAGAGGGGCAAAGGATACTGGGATGATGAGCACAAGAGTATACTGGGGACCTGCGAGAACAAGGCTGGGGAGATGCAGCTTGACGTGAAAATGTAGACCAGATGAGTGTGTATACAGAGGGGTACTGTAAAAGGATATATTTTGGAAAGGGGACTATCTGGACCTGGCTGTGTATCTCCCCTCATAGACATACCCAAATGGTGTCTGGCAGCTCATGACTGAGCAGAACATTACTTTTGACCCAGGACACCTTGTGCTGAGTCAGTCCAGAGAGGCTCTGTCAGCCTGGCCCTGGGACAGAGGGGGTAAGTGTGAATCTGGCCCTTGGCCATTCCTGCTGGTATCCAGGGCATGGGGACACACATACTGAGGGTTGGAATTCCTTTTAGTTTTTCTGAAGCAGTCTTGATTTGCAAAGGTGCTGGTGAGGTCTAAAAGCCTGGACCTTTGCCCACCTTCTTGTCTTAAAAACAGAGCTGATTTGTGATTATCTGGTACAAATGGACAAAAAACCCAGAGGGTGGAAAGCTATTTCTGCTTAGAACAGGCATGGTACCTGGCCTCCACCTTGCAGAACTGTCATCCACTCTCCTCTTTAGCTGAGTTGCATCAGGTTTTGTAACATGAGGGGCCTGCTTGTTGGGGTTTTTGTCCTGCCCAGTTCCCGCAGCCATTTAGCTCCAAAGAAAATCATACAGAGGTCTCCATAAGATTATAAACTGATTGGCCCATTAGCTCAGGCTTCTTATTAGCTCTTGTAGCTTATATTAACCCATTATTCTTATCTGTGTTAGCCACATGGCTCAGTGCCTTTTTCAGCGGGGCAGGTTACATCCTGCTTCTTCGGTGGTCTGGGCAAGAGTGCGGAGGAATGGGCTTCTTCCTTCCCAGCATTCTCCTGTTCTCATTGCCCCACCTTTACTTTCTGTCTGGTTGTCCCACCTATACTTCCTGCCTGGCCAATCAGTGTTTATTTAAAACATGATTGACAGAATACAGACAATTCTCCCACACCAAAGTTTGCTTTATTTGTCAGAGGTTGGATGTGTATACTATGGGAAGCATTTGCTTCCCTGTGTAAATCTACATCTGCCCAGCCTTGAATGTTATTGCTGCAGACCCTGAGGCTGAGGGGAACTGCCAGGTCCAGGTACATTTCTTGATTTACCTGTTTGAGTGAGAACATCCCTCTGTTCTGCAGACGATGGAGTGCTGGTGCAGAAGTGCTCCATGAGGAAGATCTGCATGCCCTGGAGCTAGGAGGCAGCCAGCACCTGGGAGTCAGGATGGGAATTGGCTTGGCTATTGACAGGCCATTTGTCTTAATAATGGCAAGAATGGTTGCAGGCAGGGCCCTTAACCACCAAGGCCTTCATTAGTGTTGTTACTCCAGAAATGGTGGCGCAGTTCCCTGGGAGGTATTGCAGCTGGACCTCTATAGCCCTCTCCAGAACAGTGACTTCCCTGATGGGTCTGCTGCATGCAGAGAGAGAGTATGGTGTGAACTGATGATGTTCTCTGGTGCCAGGGAAATAACTCAGCAAGTGTGAGTACCTCACCCTTCCAGTCAGTCAAGCAAATCCTGTTAAAGGACACCTGTTCCCACTACTTGAGCTGTCTGTAGAGAAAGACTACAGGTCTGTGTGTGTTCACTGTGGTTGGGTCACTAGTAATGAGAGTGACTTAGAACCTTACCTGCACCTGGGGGCAGAGTTTCCAACAGAAGGAAATTGGTGTCTAGTTTCTAGCCTGCAAAGAGATGTGAAATTGGTGGTGTCTCTCAGCAAGGCACAGAAACAGCTGAATCACAGTTCAGAGCCATGAACAGGGTGGCGCCCTTACCACACAGAATTGAAGTATTGGCAGGATGCCTGGGACCTGTTAGTCATCTGCAGAAAACCTACAGTTGACTCCATCACACCAACCAATTCCAGACCCGACATTGTACCCTTTTACATGTGTATGGCTCTTCAAGTTGCTTGGGGACCAGCTCCAAGTCCTGTATACCATCTGTAATGATGGTATGATATCAGTAGCTCAGAAGAAAAATAGCATCATTGACTTAGACTGTGCAGCTCTTTCCCCCATGGATTTTGTAGCACCACCATCCTGCCCAAATGGTGAGAAGGTCACTTAGCCATCTCAACACGATTCAGTCCCATGTGCACATGCCTTGTCCTATAAACTTGCATAAGCAGATCTCCTCTTTGGAACCAATTAGGGCATCCCAGAGGGGGGACATAAAGGGACCTAGACAGTCATGACTACCACAGGGCTGAAAGTCCTTGTCCTAATGTCAGAGTATATTCATATGTTCAGGACCCAGCAAACCTCCCCAGGTGGTTTGTTCTAGGATAATAGCTGTAGTAGCAAGATCACAGTGAATTCCTGAGTCCAGAGTTAGGTTCAAGCACTGATTCCCTAAGGCAATACAAATAGGACAGTTCCTTAAAACATACTTAAGTGGATTTCAAATAAACCTTACGTACAACCCAGGGATTAGGGAAAGGTGGTCACTGAGGGGCCCAGTGTAGATTATAAAAACAAGTATCTGAATGCCTGTGTAGCTATGTTGTCTCTCAGAGCTACATGAGATGTCTTAAAGTTTAGCCTATTAAAGTACATAGTTTCTCTGGACATACATGCCAGAGGAGGAAGCCCCTGCCAACATGGGCCTTGGTGCTTGTAGGTGACCATTGGTGTTTACCATGGCCACCTAGGTGCAGGCACTGGACTGGACTTAGGTTGAGGCAGGGACAAGCCTATAGGATGTTCAAGGATAAAGACAAGAGACACATGCCGATAAACCTACTCTGACAGTTCCCTGGGACAGTGGCCAGCGATACGAGGCACATAGCCTCATCTTGGGAAGCAGCAGAGCTTAAGCTGAGACCTGGGGTCCTGGGAAGGCAGACAGAGGAGCGTGCAGAAGGCTGTTCTGCCATTGAAGGGCACTGATAAGCTCTGAAGGGAGCTGCACTGGGTCTCCAGAGAGAGCCAGAGAAAGTGGCAGCAGCAGACTCAGACTGGGCAGAATAGTGGGACCCTAAAACACCCCACCTCCCCAGCTACTGTGTGGAGTGCAGGGGGGGGAACAGAAGCAATTCACCTCTGTAGACCAAATGAGAGGAAGATGGAACAGGTCATTCAGGGCAATAGGGATGTCTGGCTCCAAGTTTTCTGTGGGGCATTACTTCTTCCTAGTTAAGGATTCTTTTGGGGGTACTTTGGACCAGTCACACAAGCCAAGACAGTGGAAAGGTGGGACCTGAATTTGAGTAAACGCTGTTCCATACTTACAGTCTACCTTCTGAACCCTTCCTCTCCAGGAGTGGGAAGCAGCCTGGAGTTGCGCACTGGGTGCCATTCGTGCCCTTGGCTGGCTCTCGTAGAGACCTGGCATGTAGTAGGTGCTCTGAGAGAAGAGGCTTAAGGGCCTGCACCTCAACAATCAGAAGAGGGCCCTGGAACCCAGGACCTCACCTGCTCCCCATATCTTTCCATGACACGTACCTAGAGCCCCACCTTCTCTCAGCTCTCATGCTGGGGACAGTAACCAGAGTTTTGTGTTCCCTACAGGTCACCTGGATGTCAGCATGGCAGCCACAAACCTGGAGAACCAGCTGCATAGTGCACAGAAGAACCTTCTCTTCCTCCAGCGGGAGCACGCCAGCACACTCAAGGGGCTGCATGCTGAGATCCGGCGGCTGCAACAGCACTGCACAGGTGAGGACAGGCTGATGGCTACAGCAGAGCCACACCCCATGCTCATATGTCCTCACATGTAATCCTTTGTTGCCCACACCCCTGCAAGTCTTACCACCACAGAACATCATTGAAGCACTAAGCACTCAGCTACTAGCCTTGTCCTAGAACAGCAGGTGCCTACGGCACTTGGCCACAGCACACGGGGCAGCTGCTCACTCACTTTGTGCTGTTGGGTGTATTCGGGGAAGATGAGGAAGGGAACTCTTGAGAGACAAGTCCTTTTGCAGCCCTGATAGTGTTTCTTACATCAATCCTTGGAGCTGCCAGCCCTGCTTCTACAGGGCAGAACTCACTGGGATCTGATGCTGTTTTCAGAACTGATGTGAAGTACACCATCATAATCAGTGTGTCATGTTTCCTTTCTAGATCTAACATATGAGTTGACCCTCAAAAGTTTTGAACTGACAGGTAAGAGCTCCTCCCACATGTGGGTGCATCTTGTTTTCTTTGTAATGTATTCCCACTAGTCATATGCGTAGGGTCCCTTTGCAGTGAGAGTGATTTCCCTGAGTAGAGACATGTTTAGAGCCCTGTGACACCTGTGGGCTGGAGTGATGAGTGGCTGTTTTTGCTTCCCATAGATACATACGTCTATCATATACTTCCCATAGATACATACATCTATCATATACTTTTCAGAATTTTCTTTTCTTTTTTTTTTAAAACCATGAATGTATATCCTTCTGTAATCCAAAAATAAACTTCAATGTGACTTCCCAGAAAGGAGGAAAAGTGAGAACTAAGCAGGAGGCCCTCCTCCACCAGTCTCCAGAGCTTAACCAAGCCCTGGCTCAAAGCCAGAGTGATCCATAATAGCAGGGTGTGGGCAGTGGGCTTCAGTTCATGGCCCAGAGGTTGGGACCATCTTTCTCTGGACTGCAGTCTAGATCTGCTTCCCTACGAGAATCGTCAGGGCCCCCAAGGGTGTAGCAAACTAGTGGTGGCTAGAAAATTGACAGAGACAGGGTCTTCTAGGAGCTCTAAGCCTGTGAGAGTGACTTGTTCCTTAGCACTTGTTCCTGGGGGAGACCTTTTCCCTAAGCTCTGCAAGGGTAGTTTGCCCTTGAGAGTCCAATCTTTGTTGAGGCCTCAGGTAATATCACTGAGTATTTGTTACTCTGTCCCATCTCCTTCCTAAGCACTCCTCTCATGTCTGAGTGGGTGCAGAAGGCCCTGTCACACTTCGTAGGCCTTGGGCATCAAAATCTCTCCATAAAGCAAAGACGCCCAAGTCCTCTGCCGGGAGCTCAGGCAGCAACTCAGGACAGAGTTGCAATTTGTTGTGGTCGGTCTATCCCTACCCCCACCATGACAGGCTTGAGAAGGAACTGTCCATGCTGTTGGGGCCAGGGTATCTTCACACACACACACACCCCTTTTGCCCAATTAGTCTGCAACAGCTCTCAAGTCTCTGTCTCAAGCCCCCCTCACCCCCCCTTTAGGAAACCCTCAGCAGCATTATGGCTTTTGTCAAAGGTGTATGACTCTACTTCAGCAGAGGGGGCAATTTGAAAAGCCTCTGGGTGGCTGGGTTTTGTGGGGGCATGCCCCATCCTCTGGGGTGAAACTAGTGTTCAGTTCCGTGCACATCAAACACAAGCTCAGAAGGCGGGTCAGAAAGAATCCTGATCCTCTTCCCTGAAGGCCATGATGCCTAGGGTCTACACACCTGAGTGCTCAGTGACACAAGCTGACTCAAGTAGTACAGCTCAGTGGGGAGAGCGGGTGGTGCACACCTGACTGTGGACAAGACAGGGAAAGTCAGATGTCTCTAGAGAGGATGTATAGAGAACCAGGGGTACCAGTGCCTTCCAGAAACACCTGCCAGATCTGGGCAAGACTGTACCTGAGAGCAGATATTTGGGTAGCTAGGTCATTTTTAGGGAAGGACAGTGTTTGCCCAGGCCTCTTAGGGATAAGAGGCCAAAACAAGCACCTTCCTGAGGAGCCCTGGATTTCTTGTTATTCTGGGACTAGGGCTGTGTACCTCTGACAGTGTCTGAAATCACCCTGAACCTGTTGCTGTCAAAGACTGTGTCCTTCACCAGCACCAGAGAGTCTGCTCTAATGTCCCAGGTCTCTCAGGTCTCTTAGCATTCCCTGAGGACACAGATCCCAGAAGTTTTGTCTGGCTGGGATGCACTAGAGGCCTGAGGTTAAGGACTTCCATGCTTGAAGGTGGCCGAGAAGGAGGAGCAGTGGATGTCAAGCCCTGATCGCTGCGCTTGAGAGCCTAGTGCTGTAGGGGTTTGCATTGTTTTCGTGATGTCTAAAAACATAAGACTCATAGATAATACGGCATTATTTCTAGAGCTGCCATTTACTGACTTAGTCTCTCTCTCTACACACACACACGTCTGTATTCACCTGCAGTGAGTTTGCAGTGTACACTCACCCACAGGACTTGTAGTAATTCAGAGTCTACCTGAAACTACTGGCATAGGGAGTACAGTATGCTCCCAGCACCCAAAGGCACCGCAGGGCTATCTGCAAATTTTGGATGCACAGATCCGGAGTTGAATCAACTGTAGTGATCATAACACAGAAGAAACAGGGAGACAGGCAGCTCAGAGTTCATGTGGGTGCAGAAGGCATGGAACAGATGGACTGTCAGACTGGCAGCTTGTTAGGCCATGAGGAGTCATTTTTAGTCAGGGGAGAAAGAGGAGAGCAGAGTGGATTGAATGAGGCCTGGGAGGTGGTAATACCCAGTGGGAAGTAGGGCCAGATGGACCAGAGAAGAGAGCAGGCTGCCGGCTAGCAGAAAGGGAGCAGAGAGCAAGTTCTAGACTGGGGCAACTGGGAGATTAAAGGTGGCTGAAGAGCAGGGTCTAGGCCTGAGGGACATGTCTGACACCCTTCACTTGTAGAGCTGGCACTCCAGAGACGCTGACTCCAGCTGACGCTCAAGCTGTTTTAACTTCAGCACCTTCAGATTCTGGAGACGTTCTTTTACGCAGTAAGCCAGGGAACCAAGAGCTGGGAGGGGCCTCAGAGACCCCCTGATTCGCCTTTAGTGGGAACAGGGCCTGCAGGCCATCCTGCACCCCGCCTACCATAGGGCTCCTTGCCAGGGCCCTCCACACAGGCCATGAGCATCTGCCTCCTCTACTAGGCTCTGACCTGGCACCTGACTTTTTCCTGCAGGAGACGGCTCTTCCAGAACGACGGAGCTGAAGAGGCGCTGTGAAGAGCTGGAGGCCCAGCTGAAGGCCAAGGAGGAAGAAAACCGCAAGCTATTGCAAGAACTGGAGCAGAAGAATGCTGCCATCGCTGTGCTGGAGAACACGGTCCGGGAGAGAGAGAAGAAGTACCTGGAGGAGCTGAAGGTGAAGAGCCACAAGCTGAGCATGCTGTCAGGTGAGTTAGAGCAGCGCGCCAGCACTGTGGCCTACCTCACCTCTCAGCTACATGCAGCCAAGAAAAAACTACTGAGCTCCAGCGGCACCTCTGACGCCAGCCCAGCTGGCAGCCCTGCACTGGCCAGCTACAAGCCCACACCCCCCAAGGACAAGCTGCCTGAGACACCCCGTCGCCGCATGAAGAAGAGCTTGTCAGCCCCACTGCACCCTGAGTTTGAGGAAGTCTACAGGTTTGGAGCTGAGAGCCGCAAACTCCTTCTGCGGGAGCCGGTGGATGCAATGCCAGATCCCACCCCATTCCTGCTGGCCCGGGAGTCTGCTGAGGTCCAGCTCAAAGAGCGGCCTCTTGTCATACCTCCCATCGCCTCAGACCGTGGCGCCAGTGGGCAGCATAGCCCAGCCCGAGACAAGCCACACAAGACCCACGTCGGGGTGGCTCATCGCATCCATCATGCCAGTCCACCACAGCCCCAGCCTGAGGGAGAGACAAGGGCTGTGGACCAAGTGAACACAGGGAAGGTGGTACGGAAGCACTCAGGGACGGACCGAACTGTGTGAAGCCTGCGGCCACCACCGCAGCCATCCATGCACTGTGAGCGCCACAGGGAACCTCGCCCACACCTTCCTCACCCCACTCATGCCAAATGTTTCCTACTGTCGCAGCCTGGCTCCTGGCCCCATAGTGACACAATGCTGTCTCCACTGAAGATATTTACTGGCACTGTGGCCAACGCCTGCATGCCTATAGCTTGCTTCTAGCCCCACGCCATGAGATCTCGGCACACTCCTTAACAAGGACCAGGCCACGGCTGCATCACATGCCACACTTGGAATCAGAACCGCTTGAAGTCAAAGCAAAATAAGGACCCACCCCTCCCAATATCCAGGGCAGCCTATGAGAGCAGAGCAGCAGCTTCTGCTTCCTCCGGGAAACTCCTACCTTCCCACAGTTCCTTTGCCAAGCAGCTGTAAACAAGATGACCTCACCCCTCATGTCACCCCAACCTGAATGTGTGTTCATAATTTTTTTGTTAGTTTCACCCAAGTGTTCAGGATCCAACAAATGTTATTTTCTAAACCCACCCTTCTTCTCCTCTGTCTTTTTGGAACACCGAGGGACTGTGGAGGAGGTGGGAGGGGAGGACTCACAGGTGGGGGTGGGAATACTTGCTGTCCTGAGCTGTTGCTGAGATGTTGGTGCTCCTGCATTTCTGGTAGAAGCTGTGTTCTGTCCTGCCCAGGTTCCACACTGCCTCCCTGTCCCCAGCTGGTCAGGCCAGCCTCACAGTACCATTCTTCCCAAGCCACACAAAGGCCTGGGAGAGGAGGAGTCTGGAGGCTGGGCAAGAACTGAACACTTGACTCAGCAGCCTCAGCCTTCTGTGCTCTTGCCAGCAAAGGGCACACACTGAGCAGGAACGGGTAAAACCCCTCTCCAGTGGCTTAACAGGAAGGAAGAGAGAATGCACTTGCCTTAAAACTTGCACTGGTGTGTGCTGTGTCCAAAGTTCTCGAAAAGAAGATCGAGAAGCAAAACCAAGGCTAAATAGATGCTGCTGCTGCTGCTGCTTACAGCACCCACATGGTGGCTCACAATTGGCTGTAACTCCAGGGACCCTGACACCTCACATGTGGTGCACACATAGTCAGGCAGGCTCACACATACATACACAGAAATAAAAACTTTAAAAAAAAAAAAACTAAGTGTGATGGTGCAGATTTGTGACCCCAGCCCCCGGGAGATGGAGATGGGGATCCTCGGGCTTTGGCGAGTCAGCAAGCTCCAGGATAGTAAGACCTTATCTCAAAAACAAATAAGTCAAGAACCTGAGGAATAAACAAGATTGAACTGCACCTACATACGTGCATCCACACACCAAAACCCATTGCAAAACAAGGTTCATTTAATAGAAAAGTACATTTAGATGGCCACTTTCAAATGCAAGAAAAATCAGCATCAAACACCCTCCTCCAGCATTCCAGCTGCTCCTAGGAAAACTCCCTGAAATGATGTCAGCACCTGTGTGACCCAGCATGTTAGCTCCGTGTAGTCCTCCACATGCTAATGCTGGTGTTAATCCGAGTTCAGGGTGAGACACACCCCCTGGAGCACCCAGTGTGAGATGTGCTTCGTGGTAAAGAGGTCAGCTTCGAACACTAGGCCAACTCCCATGGCATTTCTCCTCATGGAGGTGGTATAGACGGGGGTCCGGAAAGTGTTCTGCAAAGGAGTAGCAGGTGACATCCTCAGGGTTGGTGGCATCAGCTCATTACTAGATGGGATTCAGCCTGAGAACTTCACATGAGCAGTCCCAGGCTTACATCTGATACCATGGGGTGGCTGGGCAAGTGCTGCCTAGTTCCCAGCCAGCCAAAGTAGAAGGCACCTGCTGTCCACACTGGATGGAGCCGCTTTCTGACTCCAATAGTGTGATCAGAATTTCCTAAGAAGGAAGTTTCCCTGGGGTCTCTACCACAGGCTCTAAGCTTGGACTTGAACCCAGGGATGATGCACCCCATGCATGTATATCAGAATGTTTTCTCCTGATCTTTAATATAGCTTTAATCGTGCCCTAGCCTGCCCTGAGAGGAGGGAAGGCACCATGGGGCCAGGGAGGTGACTGTCACCTGTAGCTTCAGACGGTGAGCTTCAATGGGGATGATCTTCAGGATGGGCAGGTCCACAACCAGCACCTTGGGTTTACTCTTGATAAGACACCCCCTCTCTATATCCCAGTCAGCGCCCTCCAGGTAGAGCCCTGAAACAAAGCACCCTGGGGGTGACAAAAAGATGCATCTGTGTTCTATTGTGTGGCAACTCTCCTCTCACAGGTGTACGCAGAGGAAAAGTACAAATGCCACTGGGGCGGGGCGCTCAACTCTGCCCTACTTCCACATGTTAAAGAATAGCTGGCTAGGAAATGCAGGGCTCCAGAGAAGTGGCCCAGGCAGCACTTGTCTCCCTGGACTCTGGCTTCAGGGCACACAGCAATCCCAGCTTCCTCTGAACCAAAGGCGAAGTTCAAGAGAAGTGTGGTCTCTAGCACGCAGAGACCCCAAAAGTGAGAATGTCTACACTTATTGGTGGTCTAATGATTACGATTCAGCACTCTCACCAAAGGCAAAAATCGTCCACCTGCCCCACAGAGTGGCAGCTGGATGCTCACCAGTGAGACCTATCTGAGGGCCCCTGAGACTTGCCCATTAATCCTTAAACAGGCACAAAGGGGCTTCGGCTCTTTGCAGTTCAGTGAACTCTGGCTAGGGAAACGGTTTCCAACTAGCGCCTGCACAGAGTGCTGACATCTAGCAGATGTGTCCCACAGACAGAAGATAGGAATGAATGCAGCCCAGCACAATTGCAGACCTGCTTAAAACACTAGGAGGGGTTTGTTTTCATGATTTTAACATGTTATACAGTTCTCAAGTGGGAACTTTGTAGTTGACAGTGTCAGGTCACAATGTCAAAAGGTTGGGTGTGCCTGACCGAAGCTCTGGGCTAGCCTGTGTGCTTTTTGGCTCCTACACGTCTGCCCTTCAGGGGAAGCCACTCACTTATCTCTGAAAACTCAATCTAGGTGTCCACTTGCCACAAACTAGCATGGTCAGGCCTCCCTGCCATCCACCCTGTGACTCTGCTAGTCTCCATCGAGAAACTCTGCTCTCTGAGATGCCACAACAGCACCATAGGATCCACATAGTGCGCATCCCGTTGAGCTGGGTGATGGTTCTGAGAGGGAAGCCCCAGTTGGAGACCAGGGGATGTGACCCTCATGTACCTTGCCCTGCTCGCTCATTCACTTCATCAGCGTCCTGGAACTTGGTCACTTGTGTGAACAAGGTGGACCGGTCCAGCGGCCAGCCATTTCTCCGGCACGTGGCCTGTACCAGTGCTGTGAGGTAGGACTCTGGGATGTGCAGCCCCGAGAGCCACATCACACTAGGCTCACCCTCGGTAACCTGGTAGGGAAGGTGGGCAGGAATAGGAATCTGGGCTGTGACACCAGCTTCAAAGCTGATTAAGAAAATGAAAGCCTGGTTTTTCATGGTGAGAAATGTTGACATTAGGTCAGTTAGCTGCCCACAGGGGAAAAGGTGACCACCAAACTCCCAGTGGACCAAAACTTTAGGGGAAACACCAAGGTCATTAAAGTGCTTGCTACACAAATGTCCCCACTTGATACTCAGGTATGGTGGCATATGCTTGCAATCCTGTGCTGAAGCAGTAGAGAGAGATCTTTGAGGTTCCCCGCACAGCCAGCCTAGCCGACTCAGTGAATCCTAGGTCTAAACAGTCATGGCCCATTAGGAATGACACTCAAGGTTCATGTCTGGCCTCTCTCCACATGTGCACACACCTGTATACATACAGATGGACACAAAACCACAAAAGGACCACACCTAACCTCGCACTGTTTTCTCAAGTGGAGGATTGCAAAGCCCAGATGCCACCAAAAAAAGAAAAAAAAAAAGAGTTTTGACTGCATTCATACTGAAAACCTTCTTATAGAAACATACACACTATCATCATCCAAGTAAATGGCTCCCAGCAAGGAGGAGTCCATGCATCTCCAGCAGACCAAGAGTTACTTTCTCTCATATACAAAGAACTCTTAGAAACCAATAAAAAGGGCTAAGGAGACAGTTCAGTGGACAAAGCACTTGCCACACTGTCCTGAAGACCTGGGTTTGGATTCCCAGGAAGTACATAAAGCTGGGGTGCCCCCACAGTAAGATGAGAGACAGGCAAGAGGATGGCCAGAGGCTCACAGGCCCGCTAGCTTGTACTGCCTAGCAGTGAACAAGGAACCCTGTCTCAAGATGGAAGGCAAGGACTGAATCCCAAAAATTGTCCTCTGGCTTCCACATATGAACCCAAATGCATGCATTCACACACACACACACAGAGATACAGACATTCTTCATACATACACTTTTTAAAAGTCAATGTAAAAAGATGGAGTCTTCTCTCAAAAGGAAACAGACATGATGGTTCACAGAAAATATAAATATCTTTAAGTATATGAAACACCCTCCACTCCACCTTCATTAAAGAAACAGCAGGGCTGGAGAGATGGCTCAGAGGTTAAGAGCACTCGGTGCTCTTCCAGAGAACCAAGATTCAATTTCCAGCACCCACACGGCAGCTCATAACTGTAACTCCAAGATCTGACACCCTCACACAGACATACATGCAGGCAAAATGCCGATGCACATAAAAATAAATTATTTTAAAAAAGAAAAGAAGCCGGGTGGTGGTGGCGCACGCCTTTAATCCCAGCACTCGGGAGGCAGAGGCAGGCGGATCTTTGTGAGTTCGAGACCAGCTTGGTCTACAGAGCTAGTTCCAGGACAGGCTCCAAAGCTACAGAGAAACCCTGTCTTGGAAAAAAAAAAAAAGAAAAACAAATAAAAGAAAAAAGAAAAGAAGCAGGCAAAAAACAATTAAATGCTCCATCACTGAGCGAAGGCCCCAGACTCAAAGACCACACAGATTTGCAGAAGAAAACAAATGTCACTCCCCAAGTATTATGACTTCAACTTAGTAGAAAACCCACAGATAAGACTTCAGCTCAAACCTATAATCCCAACGCTTGGGAGACTGAGGCAGGAGGATCGCACCAGTTCATGCCAGCATGGGCTGCAGAACTAAAGGTTATCTCACAACAACAAATGAAGTGCATGCATGCTCTAGGGTGTGTTGGTACACACACTGACTGCACTCAAGGACACTGACTACAATGCTCTTTGTGACACAAATGTATACAGTCACCACCTAAATGTCCACCACTAGGAGGAAGGATAAAGACCCTAAAAAGAATGAACTAGAACAGATGCCACGACATTTAGAAGAAATTATCTCATGCGTACATAAATCAGACTCACAAAGGAATACCAACAGAGGCTGGCCCATGACAACTGAGGACATCCCTGGGACATGTGATAAACATTCACAGGGGTCAACACTGGGAAAGCGGGAGTGGGTGTGAGGGCAGAGACAGACCCACAGTGACCCGGCACTCACCCACAGTGTGTACTGGCTGAACCGCCGCAGGAAGTACAGCATCCAGTTTCCAAGGGTCTTCAGGGTGTCAGGGGCAAGCTTCCTCCAGATGTGAGGGATGTGCCCAAGGAAGAGAGACCTGGCTACATCATCTAACTCATTGCTCATCCCAACTTCGCCGGCCAAGGCCTGTTGGCAGAACAGAGTCCTCAGCAGGGCTGTGGAGGGCCTGGGGCTCCCCACCCCCACCCTGCCCACCCATAGGGCCACACTCACTCTCTGGAGCTCAGCCAGAGACCTGGTCATGCGGATGGCAAGTTTGTTGAAACGCTCCAGCTCCTGCAGCAGCACCACCGAGGTAGGTGAGATGTTCAAACCCAGGTGCTTTCGGACCTGGTCCAGGTCAAAGATCTTGGGAATCTTGTTCTCAATGTCCTTGGCTACCTGGCCAATGTAGTCGTCACGGCTGATGCCACTGCTGGATTCCCCTGGAAGGATGCCACTTTAAGAGGTTCCAAGACTAGCTGCATGGAAGATGGGGCTTTGTGAGCCTGCCCCGGCACCCCTGCCCCGGCAGCTGTACCTGTCTGTGGCTGTAGCTCCAGCAGGTGCTCCCACATGTCCCGAGCTGCCTGTGTGTAATAACCGATCTCAGCATTGGAGTGGAGGCCGAACACTTCCGGCGTGTTGGCCAGTGGGAGGGCCTCGATGGCTTCTAGAATCACGGCGAGAGAGAACAGGTTGTATTATGTTCCTGAGGACACCCCCTTCCCAGTTCTCCCTCCCAAATCAAAAGTAACTCCATTGTTGATGTGTTTTAGAATAAAGGCCCCATTGCACCTCGCCCATCTGCATGCACTATGTCTGTGGTGCAGATGGCTCAGCGACCATCCGAGTGTCACCCTTCCAGATGCCATTCCAGGGTTGGTAACCTCAGCTAAGGAGCAGCTCTGAGGTGAGGCAGAGCCCAGGGAACAGCCTCACTTGGCCAGCCCAGAAGTCCCACCAGGAGAGGGTGGCAAAGAACTTGAGTCAACCACAGCAAAAGCAGATGAAATCTGTCATCCTTCAAAGAATTTTCTTCACCCTAGGGACAGCTCACCAACAAATTTATCCTTCACATCACCCGCAGGGATTTTGTAATCCACTTCCTTGTTCCGGAAGAAGTGGAATGGTTGAAAAGTATCAAAAATGAAGTCTCCCAGGTACTCGTCCATGTACGTGGTGAGGATGCGCCGGTCGAAGCTGTCGATGGCCCGGCCTCCGTACATGACCTGAGGTCAGATTGGATGAGAACCAGTCGGGTCCCATCACCCTACCTGCACCTGCAGCTCCAGCCTCCACCACTGCCCGGCTCCAACCTGTCTACTCAAATAACCTTCTGGGCCAGACAGACAAGAAAGGGGGCTTATCTATAAAATCACGCTCTAGTCTGAGGCCTCCTGAAAACAGAGCAAAAGCATGAAGCAGCCCACAGGGAACCTAAAGCAACCGGGAGAATTCCCAAATGGAGCAGACAGACAAGAACCTAGACACCAGCAGTCAGTCCTTCTGCATTGCGGAATCCCTGAATCTAGAAGCTTTCCCATGAGTTCAGCTAGAAACATGGTACCCACAGCCCAAGAATACAACAAGGCTTCTTGGATGTGCTCAGCACATTGGCAAGCTGGGAACTGCCCAGAGAAAGATTAGCAGGGGCCCTGGGCCCTAGAGTCACACAAGAGACCTCCCTGGAAATGGAGTTTGTCGAGGAAAAACAGTGAGGAGGCAAGAGTATTTTTAAGGGACCTTGGGTGGTAAGGAGTGGGTGGGGGCAGGAACAAGGACTATCCCAAGGGCTCAAAGGACAGGTGTCTCAGTCCCAACCCCAGCCCACAGGAAGCACCCAAGCCTCATCACCTCTCCAATCAGGTACTTGAGGCTGCCCCATGGGATGCGCGGGTCACGCTGCTGGAAGGCTTTTGTTAGGTACGTGTTTAGGATTTCCATGCAGACCTTAGAGAGAAGAAACAGCTGTTAACAGCCACTCACACCCCCGCAACTTGCTCTTGGTGAACATGGAAGGCAGGTGCAGAAGCCAGGCAGCTCGGGGTGCACCGGCTGGACCAATGTCACCATGTTCACCTGGAAGTCGGACTCATTGAAATCATAGTACACATTCCAGCCGATCTTGCCAAACTTCCTCCTCTCTTGTACCACAGCATGGAAGAAGGCCAGCACGTAGACCAGGGGCTTGAAGGCGCTGTGTGGACACTGCTCCAGCATTTCATGGGAGATCTTGAAATAGGTTGCCCGCATGTTCAGTTTGAGCCCGTTAGGCGGCTCCGTGACCACCTGCGGAAAAGCAGAAGGCAGACCTGACCCAGGAGCTCTCTGCCATCTCCTGCTCCCACAGCTTGTCTCCAGCTGGAATGGGAGATCTGGGCGGCACACACACAAGTCCCACAGCCATGTAAGAAGAGTGGGATGGGTACGTGGGCTGTCCCCTTCACCCTAAGGTCCCTATGGCAGTGACCTGGACCAGGACTGTAGCATGTCTGTGTTGACCCCAAGGCAGACCTTTAAGGACTTCTGCAGGATTCCAATAGGGAAGCCCTTGGTGGGATCTGTGGTGAGCCACAGGCGGAAGTCGGGGTGTGGCTTGGTGATCCTCTCCAGGGACTTCTCTAGGTCCTTCAGCCACTTGACCAGGAGGTGGCAGTTCTGCAACATGAGCCACTGTCCGCGAGCCACTGCTGTCTCCAGCAGCTGCAGTGCCACCTGCAGGAGGGGTGCAGGGTGCGGGTGGACTAGCATTCCCAAGCTAGGTCAACCCTGGACTCCAGTGACACCTGCAGGAGGGGGTGCGGGGTGTGGGTGGACTAGCATTCCCAAGAGAGTCAGAAGGATGCAGGGGGCTGGAGAGATGGCTCAGTGGTTAAGAGCACTGACTGCTCTTCTGGAGATCCTGAGTTCAATTCCCAGCAACCACATGGTGGCTCACAACCATCTGTAATGAGATCTGGTGTCCCCTTCTGGCCTGCAGGCAAACATGCAGACAGAACACAGTATACATAAAAAAAAAAAAAAAGGATGCAGGGATCCAGGAGCTAAGATGGAAACCCTCCTGAGACAGTCTTCCTGACACCTGTGACATCCATGCCTGTCAGGGCTTAGAAGATGAGCCTTGTGCCTCTTCAGCCTCCGTACCCCCAAGATCCCTTCTGTCACAGTCACACTGCACCCAAGACTGGACTCAAACAGGCCTGCAAAAGTCCTGCCCATCCCTCCAGGAAGCATAACTGACCCACAGAATTCAGACCTAAAGAGCCTGGGGCACAGAGGTGGTCCATGATCCTCCAGAGGACCCCCAAGACCTGGGTGGCACTCACATGGAAATGGCTTCCTCCAGTTGGGAGGTTGGACATGCCTGCCGTGCCCTGTCTACCCAGTGTCACGGTTCCTGTCCTGTGCGTTGGTAGCAGTGTTTCCCAGAGAGTCACTGGTACTTCACAACAAAGCCACAGCTAGGAGTTGGCTCCCTCTGACCTCAAGTTTCCCTGAGTTCTGTGCCCTGTCACCTGTGAGCTAGCGGGTGGCATGGGACAAATGGCCTCCAAATGGCCACCCTAAAATCTCCATGAGCCACACGCCAGTAGCCTAAGACTGCTGACCTGTATGGGACCCATGGTGACAGAGGGCTTTGAAAGGAGTGGAGTTCAGTGTCACAGGTGGTGGAGAGACCACAGCCAAGCAGTCACCAGCGTCGCATTGTTTGACCCTGACTTCTGTTCCACCCCAGGAGCGCTCCCGGACACAGCTTACAAACCCACTAGTTACCTTTTCTTGACCTTGACCCATTGCAAGAAACTTGAGGCGATTGCCCCCAAAGCCGCTCCGCTCAGCCAGCTTCATGAGGTCACTGGCAGGGTCAGAGCCAGGACTCAGGATGAATACAATGGGCGAATTGGGGGTGCTCTGCTCGAAAATGGCCTCAAAGCTGATCATCGGGGGCTGAACATACCTGGCAAAAGGGAGAACACTAAACCACCTGAGGGACAGCTCCACGCCCCTCCCTACCCTACTGCTGCCCCTCCCCCTCAGCATCCGGAACTGGTTATGGTTCTCACATAGTTCTTCACACCTTTGTCCTGGCGTTTTGAGAATCCCGTTACACACACAGATCCAGCACCCGAGATGCTCTCCTATGTAGCAGAGGCATCCCTGGCTCCCTCTACCACATGTGATCCCTGTATACTAGTTTCAGCAAGTTGATACTGAGCTGGGTGCTTTGACCTGTTCTTCATGTGCACAGGCCTCAGACACATACCCGAAAATCACACATCAACGGCTTTATGGGCATGCGCCACACTGCCTCTTTCTTTAGGGTTTTTAATTAGTTATATTCTAATTTAGATAGTGTTTGTCCCCGGAACACACTTGTGCTAGACACATGGACCCCAACACAATGGCATCGGGAGGCGGTGGTTTAAAGAGTGGAGCCTACTGGTCACCAAGGCACCACATACTTTCTACAGGAGTGGGTTCCTTCTCACGTGATCAGGTAGTTACAAAGTGAGGCTCCTTATGTGCCTGACTTCTTTGGCACTTGGCTCTTTCTCTTGTTGCCAGGCTGTGATTCTGGCCACCAGAATTATGAGCCAAATGCATCTCTTTTTGTTCAAAATCACTCAGCATCAGGTATTTGGTTGTGGCAATACAGAACAGACTAAGACAGCCACCGATGCATGAGGAGAGGGGATTTCATATTTTAAAGAAATCAGAATTTCTGTGTTAATCACCATCTATTGCCAAAGGAAGCTTCTGTGCAGGGTTAGAAATGAATCACTAGGGGTTGATTTAATACTGTGTCTGTTTAGTGGAGTAATAGTAGTAGCTTGGCCATGTGAGTTGTCTGTCCCAAGTTCTGGCAGGAAGGTGGGCACAAAGTCCCACCCCTACCCAAGAAGCTATTGCCAATGGAGAGAGAATGAGAGTTACTTTTTTTTCAAAACTGTGGGCCTGGCAGGTCCGCCATGCTCCAGTGGTCACACATCCAAGATATATAGGCAGCAGAAATGGGACTCAATGGTTTTTAAAAAGTGAGAACACAAAGATGGGAGGGGGTATGGGAGGAGCTAGAGGAGGGGTGAATATGGTCAAAACGCACTGTACGAAATTTTCAAAGAACTAATAAAAATTAAGAAAAGATGCCAGGCAGTGGTGGCGCACACCTTTACTCTCAGCTATCAGGAAGCAGACGCAGGCGAATCTTTCTGAGTTTGAGGCCAGCCTGGGTTGCAGGGTAAGTTCCAGGACTACATCCAGGGCTACACAGAGAAATCCTGTCTCAAAAAAACCAACCAACCAAACAAACAAACATAAAACCAAAACCACAAATTGGATGGCTCCTGAGGAATGACACCCAGGATTGAGCTCTGGCCTTGAAGCATACATACACACATGTACCCACACTCCCACATGTGACCCACTCTCCCACACACATGCATGTACCTGTACTCCCACACAATCACAAATTACTTTAATAATTTAAAACATTAAACTACTTTTAAGTTTCCCTTTCCTCCTGAATGTGGCCCCTCATGTTTGTGTGGAGCATTCAGGCCAGGTCCCTTAGAGCAGGCTAGCCCTGCTCCTGTGGGCCGGGCCGGGCACTCACTTCTCTCCCATGGTGAGGGTCACGTAGTCAGTCACTGCACGGTATACCCGGTCTACCCGGAAGCAGCGTAAAATAAGCAGTTTCTGGAAGGCAGTGATGTTGTCATCATAGCCCAGGGGGAACGGGAACTGCTCTAGCGAATCCAGGTCATACCACTGTGAGAAGCAAAAAGTGTTGGCTGTGGCATCAAGTCAGGAATGACACGGGCCACAGTTTGTATGTGAAGGTGGCAAGAGCCACCAGAGAGAGGAAAATCTGAAACTTTTGACTCAGCTGTCATTGTTGACCAAAAACTATGAGCTAAAAAACTGGAAGGGTAGCAATCACTGTGGGGTTCAGAGGGCACAGCGGGGAAATGGCAGCCAGGAAATGCCCAGGAAGTATTTCTTGGAAGGATGGATGGACAGGTAATATGTGATGGAAAGATGGGGAGACAGACAGGTGGACAGTTATATGGATGGATGGATGGATAACAGTTGGATGAATGGGTGGACAGGTTGGTGGGTGATAAAGGGATAGGTAGGACAAATAAACAGTTGGATAGATGGGTGATGGACAGATGAATTAAAGGATGGACTGACTGATATATGGACAGACTGATGAATGGATGATGGATAGACGAACAGATACATGAACAGCAGTTAGATGGATAAATAAACAGATGGGTAATAGGTGGATAAGTGAATAGATGGATAGATGGGTGATAGATGAATTGGTGAAGAATAGGCAGACACATCAGCAATTAGAAAAATGAATTGATAGATGGGGAAAGAGAGATTATGAATGGATGATGGATGGATGGATGGATGGATGGATGGATGGATGGTGGACAGATGGGTGAGCGAAGGAGTGGCTGGTTCTCCCACACAGCTAGCAGGACTGGATGAAGAAAAGTATATCCAAGGATACTCAAGGGCACTCACTGGCCATATGGGGTAACTTCCCCTTGTATTGTCTTCCTGGCGATGGGGAGGCTGTAGGCTCAGTGTGTCAGGAAGGGGAGGAGGTGTGTGCACACTCACCTCCTGCCAGGTGGAGATGTGGCGCTCGATATCATTAGGAAGCTGCCCAAAGATGTCTGAAAACACCTCTGAGAGGAGAATGATGTCTTCCCAACCCTGGTCTGACAGCCAGGAACACGGCTTCTTCCATTTGCTCTTCTCCAGGGAAATGTTCCCTAATCACAGGGAGGAGAAGGTGCCAGCCATGGGCTGTCCATGCCCAGCACACTGACCACACACACTGCACTTCCGTGGCTATTGCTTTAGGGAGAGGTCCCTTTGCCTAGGAGTGGTGAGGCATGGGCTTATCCTTGCCACCCATCAATGAGCCCAGCTGGGCAACTTGGCCAGGCCTCCAGTCTCAACACAGCCCCAGGAAGTGTTTCTGAGGGCTGCTGGGTGACCTGTGGCCTCTGGACGCCAAGCTTGAGAGAGGGTGTGTTTATAGTGAATAGACACGCATGTCCCCTGGATGGCAGGAGAGTGAAAGTCAGCAAGCCTTTTAGAAAGGATAGGTAGTTGTCTGTCCTTTTATCGTTACCTTTTAGGAAGAAGTCCAGCTCCTCCTGGGGGACCCTCCCCTCCGCCTGCTCTATCTTGATGGTCATATTGAAGGAGAAGAGGAGCTTATGCCTCTCAAACAGCCCTGTAGAGAGACAGAGACAGGGACTACACTTCAGAACTGCGGCCCTTGCACAGGGCACGCTCAAGTCGGAGGGAAGTGAAATGACACCCCACATCACTCGGTGACCCTTTTCATATCTGATGGCCATGGCTATTCAGGTGCAAAAGGGCCGTCTGTAGTGACAGACACCTATGTGCCCCTGGCATGATTGTATGAACAGGAGTCAAATATTCCGTAGGTGGAGGGTGTGCAAGCCGGGCAGGAGTCACCTTCTCCACAAGGCAGCAGAGCTGAGTTACTGGGAAAGACACAGCATTTCCAGTGCTGGAAGCAACGGCTGTGCCTTTATTTTAAAACGCACATGACCCACTTAAGAGGTTCAAGCTGCAGTGAGTCCAATACTCACAAAGGGGGCTGACTGTGAAGACGGTGCCAGATCTGGCACTGGCCAGATGGTACTCAGAATGCTCCAGAATGAAATGTTCTTCACAAACAGTGCATTTGGAGAGTAGAAAATAGTATAGCCATTTTGGAAACCAGTTGGGTAGTCACCCCCAAAAGTCAGAGACTTGGCATGAAGCCCAGAAACTCCACTCCAGGGAAAATATGGATCCAAAATCAAAAGCAAATGCTCAGGCTGGGAAGCAGCTCAGGGGAGGAGCACTCACCTGGCATGCATGAGGCCCAGCGCTCCAGCCCCAGGACCAACAACATAGGCAGGCATATGTGAGTTCATGCACATACGAGCATGCACACACACACACACGCACACACACACACACACCTGTGGCAAATGTTGACAGCTGCATTAGCCTAACACCCAAAAAAGCAGAAACAACCAATGTCCAGCAGCTGAGAAATAAGAGAACGTGGAGCGCTACCTGTTCTGCACTGAACTGGGCGAATCCTGATCTACAGCACAGACCTTGATGTTCAGATTGTTAAATGAAGAGGCTAGCTATGAGAACCACATATTCCAGGACTCCCTGACAGGAAGTGTCTGGAACAGGTGTATCCTCAGTCAGGAAGTGCAGCAGAGGCCACCAGGGTGAAGAAGTGAGAGAGGGATCCAGAAACTTCTGATGTACAGGCTCAGCCCAATGGAGATATCCTAGACTGAGTGTCTGTGTGAACCCCACCAAGCCTGGAATGGGTCCTCTTTAGGGTGTGGGGGGATTTGCGTTGGGTGAATCGCATCTCACTGAAGATGTGGTTTAGAAGTCAGTGCTCTGGACATCCCTCTATAAAGCGAGCAGTCGGCACAAGGCAGGCTAAGTTTCCGTGTTCCACACAGAGCTTTCTCCCCTCCCCTCGCTCACCCGTGCAGCCATAGTTGTAGATGTTAAAGGTCAGTGTATCCATAATGTTCTTCAGCCGCTTCATGAGGATGGAATCAGGCAGTGATTTCTTCAGCGACAGCCCAAAGACCTCCAGGAAGGCGATGAGGGAGTACTGGTACATGGAGTTGACAAGTGCCATCTCCGACAGCACAAAGAACAGGATGGCACCCCGCCTTGCGGCCGGCCGGTAACCATCCCGCAGTCTGTCGATGTCCAGGGCTGTCTTCTCTGCCAACTTCAGCTTCTCTGATACCTGCAGAAAGACCTCAGTTACCATGGAAACAGGGAGGTGATGACAGCCTGTGTTGGGGGCTGTGGACCACCAGACCCTGAATTTCTTGTAAACAACTTGTTATGCTTGCAGCTGCTCTGAGCAAAACAACTTGTTTTCCTGTGTTTGCAGCTGTTCTGAGCATGAGACAGGGGAGTGGCTTCTGATGGCTTTCAGCTGAAGGATCCTGAGAGCTAGGGCGTGGCCATATAGGGAAGGCACTATATAAGCTGCTTGGAACACAATAAAGTGGGTATTCTTGGCATACTTGTTTCAAGGATGGCCCGTGTCCCCGTGTCTCTGTGCGTATGTGTTTAAACCTCCAGGCCCTTGCCCAAGACTCGTGGACAGTACCGTAGTACAGGTGGATGGTACAAGCCTGGAAGGCCTGGGTGGTAGAAGGTGGAGTGTAGGGCACAAAAGGGACCACAAAGCGCTCCCTGAAGTTGACAGTCACTAGGCCCTGCAGGGACCTTGAACTTGAACCTAAGGAGACATCAGGCCATGCACTTTAAGGAAGAGACTGGAAGAAGATGCAGTCAACCCAACATAGGCCCAGCACATATATGGAGGGATATAGAATCTGTATGGTATTTTTGAATCCTGCACCCAGCCTCACTTGAAGCCATAACTGTAACTCTGCTTTTGAACTGATAATGTCTTTTGATATTTAGAGTAGGCAAGGCTGGGATTTCCATAACTCTCAGTTTGAGATTACCCAGCTGCATGAGAATACTCCACCCTCCCCAGCACAGCCCCATATAGTTAGCCCTTCTTATTTATTTTTTAAGGTTTATTTTATGTATAAGTATTTTGCCTGCATGCACATACGTGCACCACACACACGCCTGGTGCCTGAGGTGGTCATGAGTGGGCATCGAATCCCCTGGAACTGGAGTTACAGAGGGTTGTGAGCCACCATGCAGGTTCTGGGAACTGAACCCTGGTCCTCTGGAAGAGCAGCCAGGGCTCTTAACTGCTTAGCCATCCCTCCAGCCCCAAGGTGGGCTTTTCTTGTCAGGTGATGCAAGCTCCTGCCTGATGCTTCTCTCCCATCTGCTAGGCTCAAGGCTTTGTCTGAGACCCTGAGACCACTGGGGTGAAACTAGAATGTGACAGGGCCCTCCCACCTGCACAGAGGTCCCCACCTCTGTGGCTTTGGACTTGGTCTCTTCCAGGGTGTGCACCAGCTCCACATTGTCCAGCATGTTCCCTGTGGATGTGGCCAGCTCCCGCAGGAGTGAGTCCTCCAGATCCTTTAGCAGGTTCTTATTCTCGCTCGTCTCCTGGATGAGGTGCTCCCTCTGCTCCTCCAGCTCCCGCCTCTCATAGGCCACTAGCACGCTCAGCAGCTGGTCCTCCAGGCCCTTCAGTGTGACTGAGAGAACAAAGAGCCCTCACTGTCCACCCTGAGCCCAGGCTAGGCATATACCCAGGCATCTGCAGCTCACTGCCTTCCAAAGTCCCCAGCCTTCTGAAGGGGGGGCACCCAAACATTAAGAACAGACCAGCAAATACAACTTCCAGAGAAAGACCAGGGCCACCAGGTGACAAGGTACCCAGGCAGCATCCCTCTCAGTGTGGGGCCCTGGGTGTCTGCAGCAGATCTGTCCCTTCTTACCAGTGTAGTTGATGACCATGGCCTTCCCAAACACCGATGGGGAGTATCTGGGATTGGCCAGCTTGGTGTTGAGGTACAGCCTGAAGTTGGAATCATAGTCAACCTCCTTGTCCCCCAGGATGATGAACTGGCGGCCTTGGGAAGTCTTGATGTTCTTCTCCAGGACACTGTCAATCACAGGGTCGATGTACTCATCCACATCGTGGAACAGGAAAGGGGTCCCATACTTTATGGACATCTCCAGCTGCTTGAGGAAGTCAGGGTCATTGAAGGAGGCAATCTGCAGGAGAGAGGCGGGCACTGGGATGACCCTTCAGCGAACTGAGGGAGAGCCCACGCCAGGAAGGTCAGAGGCTAGAGGTAACTAGCAAAAACTGGAGTCCCAGCAATCCCACTTCTGGGTGTGTGCCCTGGAGGACCATGAATGTGGACACAGACAGGGCTGTGTAGGTGGCCCAGTAGGTAAAAGCATCTGCTGTGCAATCCTGGATTCAGTCCTTAGAACTCAGAGGGTAGATGTGGAGGCTCAGCTCCACAAAGTTGTCCTCTGACTGCAACATGCATGAACATAAACAAAAAAGAAGTGTGTATGTAGATGTTCACAGCAGCACCACAAAGTAGAAATGACAATGATGTGGAATTCCCCTTTGTAAGCTGTGAATATGTTCTTATTATCATTGGTTAGTAAAGAAGCTGCTTTGGTCTATGGCTGGGTAGAATATAGCCAGGCTGGAAGAGACATAGAGAGAGAGAGAGTAGGCAGAGCCAAGAAGATGCCACCATGTAGCTGTCAAAGGAGAAGGACTCTGGAATATTACCAGTTGGCCACAGCCTTGTGGTGATACATAGATTAATAGAAATGGGTTGATTTAAGATGTAAGAGCTAGCTAGGAATATGCCTAAGCTATTGGCCCAAACAGTGTTGTAATTAATACAGTTTCTGTGTGATTATTTGGGTCTGGGCGGCTGGGAAATGAATAAGTAGTCTCCGTTTACAAAACCCAGCTGTTCTTCAATTGATGATGGACCAACAAAATGTGGTATGTTCACACAAAGGAATATTGCACAGCTGTAAAGAGGGACAAAGCACCCACACCTGCTACAATATGGTTGAACCCTTACAACATAAAAGACTAAATACTGTATGGTCCTATCCATAAGAGATATCCAGAATAGGCAAAGCCATGGAGACAGAAAATACATTAGCAACTGTCAGTGACTGGGGAGCAGTCACTAAGGGAAACATCATTTTTCTCGGTGGGGTAGGGATGGGGGTACTAAAAACATTGTAAGCTGACTCTGTTACAGGACTCAGCAAATATGCTAAAAAGCCACAGACCTTTCTGTTTTGAATGACTAAGAGACTGCTAACTGAGTCACAATCAAATCAATCAAATGAAGTTGTCACCTCTACTTTCCTTCCCTACCAACACCTACCCCTTCCCAGGCTCCAACTCCCCTGAGGCCTCCAACCCCCAGCCCAGACACACTGGAACATCTTGGGCCATCAAGTCATGGCCTAGCCTTAAAGAAATAAAAACAGAAGACAGTATCTTCATCAAAAAAGGTTCAACCTGAACCCCTAAGCAGGAGTGGGGGAGGACAAGGAAGGGGCTCTTCAGTCCTCAGGTGGGGCTCAGGGTGGGGCCGCACCCTTAGGTTGTTTTTCTCTTCCTTTCTCTTGATCCAGTTGAGGGCCTGCTGCTGGGGGTCGATGCAGAGCGGGAAGCGGCTGGCCCGGGTGGTGAGGATGCCATTCTGAACTGAGAGCTCATCGGGCGGAAGGCCCTGAGAACCCCACCTGCAAGGGACAACCACAGGGAGATGGACTTTCCCTATCAGGTTGGGAGCCCAAGGCTGGAGGTCACGGGGTCAGCCTTCTAGAATAATCCATGACCTTCCTCAGGGTTGGTTGTGCTTCCTAGCCCTGCAGCCCACCCGCAACCCCAGGTGACACCCGTGCAGACCCCTCTGGGGTCAGTGCGGCACCTGCTAATCTCCACATCATCCGTGAGGAGGCTCTCCAATCGGAAAGGCTGGCTCAGGGGGATGTCTCGATCCAGGATATCGTTCCGCCACACCTGGTTGACCATCTCATCCCGAAACTCCCAGGTGAAGGCACCCTCGTAGCTCAGGAAGGCCGCACAGAGTAGGCAGTCGCCCAGCAGCTTCACCCGCCGGTGCATTAGCTCATCCAGGTCATTGAGCCACCTGCACGGGACCGGGAAGCCATGCTGAGGACTCCGTCAGTCCTTTGGAACGTGAACTAAATTTGTATAGATTATGGATCCCTTCATTAGGTGGGTGACGCCTCTCACCTGACATTTTCTGACCCCAGACCAGAGATGAGCTTGTCGGCTGCGATCAGCCGCCTCTCCATAATCTCCGCCTCCTCCTGCAGCTTCTGCTTCTCCAGGATGGCAGCCTCATATTTGGCTCCCAGAGCCTCCAGCTCCCTCTGGATCGCTGAGAGTTCATTCTGGATCCGTTCTAGCTCCCGTTTGGTTAGGTAGAAATTCCGCTCCAGCCTGGCCACCTGTGTGAAGACAGTTAGCAGAAGGATGGCAGAGGGGTCTGCCATCTCCATCTGTATCAGTGGTCCTCAGCCTTCCTGTGACTCTTCAATACAGCTCCTCATGTTGTGGTGACCCTCGAACATAAAATTATTTTCGCTGCTACGTTATAACTGTAATTTTGCTACCATTATGAATCATTATGTAAATACTGTGTTCTCGGATGGTCTTAGGGGACCCCCGTGACAATGACTGGAGATACTTCTGGGTGAGGCCAACTGGCATCAAGTAGGTAGAGACAGGGCACTGCCAAATATTGTACAATCCGCAGGATTCCTGGCAGGAGGGAGAAGCCATCCCTACAGCCAAGAGAGCCAAGGCTAAAGAGCCACCGCAGCTTGGGGTGTGGCTGTAACCATCTCTACACTGCACACAGGTTCCAACCCCGTCCGTCTGCACTGTGTGAGTGATAGCAGTGGCTGGGCTCCTACGTCTTTATGTAGCTTCAGGTCAGGACCTGCCAGAATTTTCCAGCAGCATTATGGACACTTGAACTCTGATCCCAAACGAGGCCTTGGCCCACCTTGTCTCTTTTGGGCTTGATCTCACGGAACACGTCACAGTAGCCCATGACAGCCTCCACGAACTTCAGCATCCCCAGCCCTGCCTTGCTCACAGCCTCCATTTCTTCAATTGTGGTGTTGAGAGTTTTCAGGAGGCCTGGAGGTCAAACACAGTGGCTGTCAAGCTCTGCTCAGGGCACATAAGACTGGAGACACGTTGCATGGACAGAGGAAGTGTCACGAGTGCCCTCTCCTCAGGGTCCCGCAGCCTGGAGTTTCTCAAGTGTAGAGTTGAAGGTGGGTATGATGGGTAAAACCACTGCCACCTGGGACTCCCTGTGACCTCATATGACCCAGACACCCCACCCCCAGGCATCCTCCAAGCTCTGGGGACCAGGAGCACTCAGAGGTGACTGGGATTCAGAAGCTCTGGGAGGGTCCCTACCATCACCCCAGCTATGTCACAGAGGTGGAACCAGCCCAGTGGTATCCAGATGCAGGGGGACTTGGGGTTTCACATTTCATCAGTGAATATGTTTAACTTAGGGACTGTGAAAGGGCATCGGTAGTGGGAGTCTTTCTGCTTTCTTTAAAAGAATTATTCTCTCTCTCTCTCTCTCTCTCTCTCTCTCTCTCTCTCTCTCTCTCTCTCTCTCTCTCTCTGTGTGTGTGTGTGTGTGTGTGTGTGTGTGTGAGGTCAGATGACAACTTTGGAGTCAGTTTTCTCTACTTTCTGGGGATCTAATTCAGGTCACCAGGCACCTCTATCTGCTGAGCCACCCCAAATGTCCCCAGAATTAAGGCTGTGCACAGCTGTGACAATGTAATCTATGGGGACATTACTCCTTCTGGCAGAGCCCTGGCCAGTGCCTAGAGTCAGCTGGCAGGGAACTTGGGCATTCTCTGACCAAAGACACATCCTGCTGACTGCAGGTGGCACCGCCCTTTCCCTGGTTGGTCCCCAGGTGCGTACAGAGGCACATCATTGGCAAGAGGCACAAAGGGAAAGTGCTAAGCCACAGAGAGGGCCAAGGCAGAACTGGGCTCCCATCAATTCCTGTTTTCCTTCCAGGGAGAGCCAGACCCCTGCAGTGGGCCAGCAGCTGCCTCTGTCCCTGCATCACCAGTGGGAACTGGAAAGCCAGTGTGCTGTTCCATCTCCAGGGCTATGGTGACATCCCAGCCCCCACTCACCTTTGATGTTCTTCACTTGACTCTGGGTGATGGAGTCGAAGTCGATCTCCATCAGGGACCTCAGGAAGTTGGGGTCAGACATCATGCCCTTAGCCGTTTTCCAGTTAAGCTCCTTGTAGCCTTTCATGATAAGGATGCACTCGCAGACTGTCTGCACTTGCTTTGGGGGCTTCGCGAATGACCTGGGGGACAGAAGGGCCCCAGGTAAGAAAGGCCAGGGCCTCATCAGAATTCCTGAGAAGGGTTCCCTGGAGCTGACTACCTGGGACTAGAGTGTGCCAAGTCCCTAAAAGGAAGGAAGGTGGCCCAGGAAGGGTCTCATTTGCTAGCCCCACACCAGGTTCCTGGAAGACAGCAGGGAACAGAAACATGATGGTAGCCACTAAAATTCCAAAGCGGCGGCCCCCAGGCCATCATCAGAGCCAGGCAGTTGGAGCTGCCTGTGCTGGGCAGATGCCTACACCAGGCCCTGAAGCCAGCACAGGCCCCAGAGCAGGAGCAGAGAGAGAGAGAGCAGAGCTCAGAGTGAGGCCAATGCTACCCCAGCCTTGAGGTTCAGTGGGTTCAGAACTGGCCTTGGGGGATGAGGGAAAGTCTTGACTTTGCAGGTCATTGGTTGCTAATGGCAGGCAACAAGACATGGCTGTTAAGAAGGCCAGGGAAGAGAAAGCCCATGGGTCTACATATACAGACAGGGGTGACATGGCCTGGTGGGTCCTAAGCTATGGGCAAGTTAGGGATCAGCCAGAGGTCAAAGTTTTTCTCTCTATAAAGCAGGCGTACAGAGCCAGAAGCTTGCAGCTCCAGCTCCCGTGAGTCCATGAAAGTGATGCATTCCACTTTAAGTCATAATCCAGGACCTAATTTACCCAGAATCCTCTGTTTTCCCAGAATGCCGTACAAATGGAGCATTGGAAACACCCAGCTTATAATAAGAAATAAGTTTTGAGCCAGACAGTGGTGGACACACCTTTAAACCCAGAATTTGGGAGGCAGAGGCAGATGGCTCTCTGAGTTCAAGGACAGCCTGGTCTACAGAACAAGTTCCAGGACAGTCAGGGCTACACAGAAAAACCCTGTCTCAGGAAAGAAAAAAAAAGAAAGATTTGATAGTTGGTTCCAAAAGTGTGTCCAACTAGTTTAGGTTAAAACAGATGAACAGAAAGCACTGGCCCCTGCCACATGAATCTCTGCAGCCATTCCCACCCACACCCAGACTCTAAGCCACCCCCTCGCCCAGGCTAGAATAGAGAATTAACAGCCAAGCTTGCCCAGTGACCTACAGATGTCACAAGGTCATTTAAGTTTTAAAATAAACATAGGGATGAACCCACACCCGGATTCATGGCATAAAAGGCAAATGTGGGCATCCGAGATGACGCGTAAGAGTGAACCTCCAGGTTACTCCTCCAGGGAGGATAGGGCAGGAGGGCCAGGCACCGGGGCTGTGAAGACTGCTCCCGTGCTCAGTCAGTGCGCCTGCTACCCTGCTTTACAAGAGCATGAAGTAAGCTGCTTTCAGTATTTGGAGTTTGCTGCTCTTATTGTGAAGTGGTGATCTTTGTTGCAGAGATTGCAAGTTAGAGAAATGGACATGTAGGGTTTCACGCAGTGACCTCACCTGTGGGAACCATGAAACTGAAGGAAACATATCTGCAGAGACAGCCCCTTGGACCTGATTGTGACCTCTTAGCAAGTTTTGGTAGCCCAGTGTTCCCCCTCTCCCCCACCAGGTTTAGTCCCTCTTCCCTGACTAGCTTTCTTTTTCTTTTTTCCCCTACTGGTATTCTATAAATCTGGGCTGCAGAGCACAGGGTGCAATAGAATTCAACATGGGAGGAGGAGGAAATGCCTTCGGGACTTGCCAGGACCTCTGGCACCTGAGACTTATGGCTTGAGTCAGCCTCCAGAACTGAACTGGCCACTGAAGGCTGAGGGGACTGGTTCCTGCCTCCTCCTTGGCGACCCTGTGTTTCTGCTGCAGGCAGGAATTTGCTCCCTTAGCAGGGTCCAGCCTCCAGATACCAGACATGATGCTCCCCAAGTCTGTGGGAGCAGGCCTGCTCTGCACCCCCAGCCTCTAGACCCTGAGCTGTGACCCTTTGCACAGCCGCAATACACCCCGGAGCTGGATTGGGTCCTGCATCTCAGCTAGCATGCCATCGCTACCGTGGGCTCAAACCCATTTCATTTAAATCCCAAGTGGCAGTTTATTTGTTCTTCCCGTAATGAGGTCATTAACTCTGACTCACTTACAATGACGTATAGTTACTTTGTCCCCTTTCGCTATCAGCCCACTCCATTCTTGGGGGAGGATGGGACAAGTTGTCCAGGAGAGTCTCCAGGGACCACCTCAGCATCACAAGTTAGTTACAAATGGGGGCTGCTGTTCCTTCTCAGGGGACAATCGAACACGTGTACCTTTGTTATCCATAACCTTCTGTTTTATATTTAATGGTTCCTACAGAGGGGACTGAGTATTCTAAAAAGATATTTTAAGGAATTAAAGATTATGAAACTGTCCAGCTATGACAGCTCATTATATTTAACCTTTAAATGACCCATCAAAGGCAGACTGTAGTTATTGCGGGGGCTGAGGGGGGTAGCATCCCGATGCACACTGAACTCAAGGGAAAACACCCTAGACACTAATGAAAGATTTAAATAAAAAGAGAAAAACATTTAAAAATGGAAGCTGCTGCCCTGGGGGTGTTATTTTAGGTCTCACAGTGCCATCTTACCCATGTTATGATCTATACGCCACAAAAGAAAGTGTTCCTAAACAACGCCACATAAAACAGCACCTGTGTGGGAGAACCAAATGCACATACAAGCCTCACACACCAAGTCAAATACCCACTGACAGATTCAGAAAGTATCTACAGTTCCCTTATGGATGTAAAGATACGCTCCATTTTATACAAAGTCTTTGAATGGCTGGCAGTGGTAGAGCACTTGCCTAGTGTGTTTGTGTAAGACCTTGGGGTTTATTCCCTGGCAGAATACACACACAGTGGGGGCGGGGGGGGGAGGTGTTATGCAAAAACACTGTGAGACCTAAAATAGCAACAGTTAGAACAATGCAATACAGAGAGGAAAGCCATGCTCTTGCCTTTTTTTAAACCACATATGCAGAAGGCCACCTCTAATGAGAGAAATACAAATTAAATGAAAATGACACACAGACCTCTTTTCTGCTAGAAGAGGGGCAAAAATGCAGACACCTCTCTAGTGAAGCTATGAGGAGACAGGTACAGATGTGGACTTGGGTGGGGGACCGTCCACTGTGCACCCTGAGACCCAGACATCCCACTCTGGAACTGTATCCTCCATGGGACATGCCAGGGTGCTGTGAAGGTTTGTTTGCTGTGTCCTTCATAAAGACAAAATATAAGTTTCAAGGAAAGACACAGCAGAGTGCCCACTGAATAGGGTTTGGCACCCACACTGTGGGATGCCTCTGGCCAGTTTAAAACCCTAAAGAAGTAATCCTGTATTAGAGCACAAACATGAACTAGAACTTTGAAACAGGGTGGGTGAAATGGCTCAGCCAGTAAAGACACTTGCTGCCGAGGCTGATGACCATGTTCAATCCCCAGGGTCCACATAATAAAGGAGAGAACCCACGTAGGAAAGTTATCCTCTGACCTCCACACGGGGTCACAGCATGCACACATACTTGTAATGAAACAAATAAATTTTAGATTATAAAAACATGTAGAACATAGGGCCAAGCAGAAAAAAATACAGACAGGTACCACAGGCACCACAGGATGAACAGGCAGCCTTTACTCTCCAAACCCTGATTCCACAGTCGGAACCTTATAAAATTCTCTGGCTTGGGGCTAGATGGCTCGGTGATTCGGAACACCGTCTTTCACAGGACCTGGGCCTGGTTCCCAGCACCCACATGGAGGTTCACAACCGCCCTCCTGGTGGAGCCTGAGCTCCCTGGGTGGGTTTCCCTGGCCTGCGGGGAGGGGGGAAGAGCCTCTTTACTATCTGTAAATGGGGAGAGCACAAGGCAGGCCCTGAGTGAGCTCTAGGGTGTAGGTGGGAGCAAACGTGGTAACACGCACCTGATCTCAGTCACATCCGACTTGTCCAGCTTCTGCAGCTCCAGCTTGGCAGCCTCCAGGATGGGCATGACCTCAGCCAGAGCTGTCTCGGCGTCGGCCTTCTCTACAGCGATGATCTTGTTCTGTTCTTCTATCTCCATGGCCTTCTCCTCCGCCAGCTTCTTCTTCTCCTCCGCTGCAGGGGGAGGGGCTGGTGAGATGCTGGAGTGCAGCAGAGGGAACCTAAGTCGTGTGGGAACCTCAAAGCCAGGCATGGTCATCCGGGAGAGTGGCCAGGGCTCTGGTCACTGCGATGGCCACAGGTGCTCACACAGAGGGGATTCTGTGTGGCATTTCCTGCTAGGTACTACCCTCTGGGTCCATGTCAGCTGCACCAGCCTAGACACCGCTGGCCAAGGACCCTGGCGTTGTGACTTCGGATGGCTGAGATGGATCTGTTCCCCTTTTTCCCCCACAGTCCTCACCCTTTCCCTTTCTCTAACATTTGATTTATTTGTGCTCCCCTGCCACAGAGTCAGTTTGCTCCTTCTTCTGTGTGGATCCCAGGATCACTGAGCCACCTCTCTGGTCCTCCATCTCCCACCCCACCCTCTGCTTCTCAACACCGCCCTCCCCACTTTTATTTATGTTCACTCAGGTCCAGCCCTAGAGATGCCCCATCTAGGGAGAACAACCCCTCTGTCTTACTTCCTCTCTGTCTGGTGACACTGGTCACAGCCTGATGTCACCTTGTCACTGGCTCATGTTCTGCCTGGTTGCCTCTAAGTCATGGGGACCTCCCGTAGCTAGAGCTCAGAGGTGATGGTGACACAGGGCTCAGGGAGTACAAGGGGGCAGACAGTGGCCCCCAGACTCACAGCCAGCGGAGCCTCAAAATGAGACCCTATTGGAATGAGACCTCAGCGAAAATGAGGTCACACTGGCTTGGGGACAGACCTGTTCCAGTATCTGGTGTCCTCATGAGAAGCCATGCCTCTCACTGAGCTTATATTGAATTATTACAATGACCCCTATGAATAGGAAAAAACACTAAAAAATAACAAAATGTTTAGAAATTAGACAAACAAACAAACATGGAGACACTCAGGGTGGGTGTCCCGTGATGGTGGTGGGTCTGTGCCTTAAAGCTTGCTAATGGCTGCCTACAGCACAGTGGTCTCTCAGCAGGGACTTGGAGGAGCCCAGGCCCTCAGGTGCAGACTGGCCCCAGGCAGGTGGCCCACACCAGGCACTCGCCTATGGTTGTGTTGGTGGCGATTTCCTCCAGCAGGGTCTCACAGGCAGCCGACTTCTCGGCCAGGACGATCTTCTGCTCTGCCAGCTTCTGGTTGAGCTCATCTAGCTGGATGGTGGCCTCCTTCAGCTTGTCCAGCCCGCCCTCCAGACGCTTGCACTGTGCTGGGGGCAAACAGCACATGGTCAGTGGTCCAGGCTCCAGGGCAGGAGCCTGCATTAGCCTCATTGGGATCCATCCAAGAAGAGGGGGGGAAACCTCACTTCTACAAGATGCCATACCCGCTCTAGCTCCCAGACTAGAAACACTGCTGAAAAACAGTGCATCTTTTTTGTTTTGGTTTGGCTTTGAGACACAGTAATGCCCTGCCCCTTCCCTGTGCCACCCCTACCTAACCTGTCCCACCCTGCTCACCTATGTTGTACTGGGTTTTCTCATCCAGCAGTTTTGAATACATGTTGATAAAGTCTAGATAGTTCTTAGGCGTCACGTAGTTGCTGCGCCTCAGCTTCTGCTGGAACTGCTTGCTAAACTCACCCACCGACTGGTGGACCATAACCATGTGCTCCACAAGGTCTTCGATATTATCTGCGGGAATCATGGGATTGTCCCCTGGACAGGAAGGAGAGGACAAAGTGGGGGTTAACAACGGGGAAAAGGAGGGCTGGGGCAGCTCAGTGGAGAGCACCTGCCTAGCATATGAGGCTGTGGGGACAGGTCCCAGCACCACAGAAAACAGAGAAACAACAACATCATCATCAACGACAACAAAAATTAGGTCCCCAAAAAGTGAAATATTGACCTGAAAGAACCGGACACCCAGCCTCCAACAGGTCCGTGGATGCCAGTGTTCACAGGAGCAGTGGTAAGGAGAAAGGACTGAGTCCATCTGTGCTGAACAGTAACAATGTGGCATGCCCACACTGTGGAGTCCTGTTCAGCCTTGAAAAGGACCAAAGGACTGAGTGGGCTATACCATAAGGGACCCTCCAGAAACACTATACAAAAAGAAAGAGACTGGACACAAAGAAGCAATGTGCATGTGTCCATTTACATGAGATACATAGACAGGGAAGAGTCACTGAGTCAGGAAGCAGATTAGAGGGATCCAGGCCCTGGGGGAGGGAAGTCAGTGCTGTGGAATAATCCTCTGTACACTGTGAATATGTATTACAGTCATTGGTTAATAAAGAACTGACTGGCCGGTAGCCAGGCAGGAAGTGTAGGAGGGACAACCAAAATAAGGATGCTGGGATGAAGAAGGGTAGAGTCAGAGGGTTTGCCAGCAGATATAAAAAGAAGCAAGATGAGTAGTATGCCATACTGAGAAAAGGTTCCAAGCCACTTGGCAGAGTGTGGATAAGAGATATGGGTTAATTTAAGTGTAAGAGTTAGCTAGTAATAAGCCTGAGCTATTGGCCAAGCAGTTATAATTAATATAAGCCTCAGTGTGTTTATTTGAGAGCAGCTGGAGTACAGAAACTTCTGCCTACTAATCAGTATTTAGATGGGTGCAGAGCTTCCGTTTAGGATGATGGGAAGTTCTGGTAATAGATGGCGGTAGTAGTTGCACAGCACCATGAATGTGATTGATGTTTCAGGTGCACTCAAGATGGACAGAACGGGACAGTTTACAATAGACATATTTTCCCCAATTAAAAACTGATTTCATCACAAATTTAATTTAAAAAAAGGAAATGAGCAACTATTACTTGTGGAAACTTCTGGGACCTGTGATCTATCCATGGTGATTTCTCTAACACAGGGGCCAGCCCTCCTGCCCTGGGAGACTGACCCTCTGCCTTTCCCCAGGACTCAGGCACCATCAAAAGAAGCTAGGGCTTCAGGAATGGGGCCCACAATCAACTCGATTGATCCCGAGCCCAGCATGAAACCCCCGCCCATGGTGGCTGGGTGGGTACATGCAGCCATTCTGTGACAGATCCCAGTGTCCAGCACACACTGGCAGAAGGGACCCTTTGTGGGAATTTATTGGAATGATTGGTGCTCTCTCCCGAAGCCAAGATCTTGTCACTTGAATCAGCTGATGACCTGGAATGCAGCAGCCTCAAACAGGATATGAGAGAAGGAAGATAGGAGCAAAAATCATTGGTGTGTCTACATTCTGCAGCTCTGCCTTGACTCAGATTGTACACAGCATGCCTGAAAAAGTCTGCCCACAAGCATCCAGCTTTGCAACATGGTCACCTCAACTTCAGGGAACACATGCTAAAGGAAAAGAACTGTAAACAAATTTGGGGTGACTTTGTGCACAAAACTGAAACACTGCATGCTGGAGAGGTATGGAAATGACTTGTATACCATGGAAGCTAGCATGCACAGCCACAGAATGGCTGGTAGCCATAGCTCCACAGGGCAAGTGTGGCCCACCACTTGTTTCTTGTGAGTAAAGTTTTATTGTAACATAGCCACAAACATTTACATGTGGTCCTGGATGGCTCTCAAAGCACACTGTCAGAATTCAGCAGCTGTGACTGAAGCTGATATTGCTACATGGACCTTCACAGAAGCAGCCTGTCAGATTCTGAGTCACAACACCACAACAAATGTTTTCTTGGCTTCTTTCCCAGAAGAACAGCATTATAAGTTGTGCAAAAGAAGTTATGGTTTTGGCTTGTTTGGAAGTTAAGGGCTGTTTGTTTATTGAGTTTGTTGGGTACATCCTTGTAAAGTTGGTACTATTTGCAAAGCCACCCCATGACATTGGTCATTAATCCTTTCAAGTTAGATTTAAAGAAAAAGAAAAATCGTGCTGGCACCACCATGGCAGTAGCCTTAAGTACAGTTTTTCTCTACAAAGAACTGAACAGTAATGGTACTGTCTATGGGTAAGGATGTGCCAAAGACAAAATGTTCATGAAGTGTAGGCCAATAAAACATTATTCATGAAAACAATCAGGGAGCCACATTTGGCAGCAGGCCATGCTTTGCAGACTCCTGATCACTTTGGACTAGAGCAAAATATAACCCCCAAGACACAGTAACAACACAAAGCTATTCTTTGCCATCGGGAATCTATGGTGAAGGAATCTGCTGGGTCAAAATTCAGAAAAGTGACAAACTTCTTTATGAGACCACCACACTGTTCTTGCAACAGTGGCGACTTACCTAAAAATGACTTTGCAACAGCATGCAGGGCCTGGGACGGCCAGGGCATGAACCAGTCAATTCCAGTGTTGTTCACTAGGCCTTGAAGAGAGAGGAGAAAAAGGATCATTGTGCAGCCCAGAGTTGCTCCAGCGTACACGCACAGTCTTTAGTATCTACCAGCGTGGTGGCTCAGCTGGGCACATTCAAGTATGATTTTGTCTCAGCATCTTGTTCCTGTGACACCGAGAGAGAGAAAAGGGGCACCCTCCCCACACCATTAACCCTGCAGTTGGGGAGAATGTGCACCCACCTGACAGGAAGACACCAGCCTTTCAATAGGGGATTGAAAGGGACCCAGGATGTGTGCCAACGGTACAGGGCCAACTTTCAACTCAAATGCTACATCCCAATGGGAGCTTGGATGTGCCAGGTCCCCAGAGCACACACTATGCCGCAGCAGTGGTGAAGGATACCTGGGAAATTCCTGCACCGGGTCCTCAGGGTGTCTCCCACTGGTGACATGCCCAGGACAATGTGTAGGTTGTTGGCACTTTTATTCACGAAATACTGCCACACAGACTCCTTGGCCGGGCCCATGCCACACTTCAAGGCTTCCTGCCCAATCTGACTGAGGATGCTGTCCTTTTCTTCTTCAGGGAAGAGTGCAGGGACGATCCCTGGAGGACAAGGATGTAAAGGGCTTTCAGATCTCTGAGTTCTGACCTCCCTGGTCAAAAGGAGGTGATGGAACAAGGCATGATGGGAAGAGAAGACGACAAGGGCTAGGGTCCAGGCTCAACACACACCAAGATCAAAGCAGTGGGAAGTGAGTGCCCCCTGCCTGCCCTGAGGACTGAGCTGGGCACTAAAGCCCATGCACGTGTGCCTCTCACAGTAGAGATTCTCATCACAGGGGGATTTATCTCCCAGGAAGCATTTGACAATGTCTAAGGACAGTCTGCATGGTCACAACTTGAGGGGAGTGAGCTGGTGAGTGTTAAATGCCAGCTTGCCACAATGTTGAATTACCTGGGAAGAGAGTCTCAATCGAGTAATTGTCTTTATCTGGTTAGTCTGTTAATTGATGTAGGATGACTCAGCCCATCATGGGCAGCACCATTCCCTAGGCAGAGGGCAGGAGAAAGCTGGAAGCAGGCAGAGTAAGTGTATTTGTTTCTCTCTGCCATTGACTTTGCATGTGTGAGGTGACCAGCTGCTCAAGCTTCTACTGCTGTGACTGTCCCAAAAATAATCCACTTTCACCTGGAATCATGACCCAAATGAACCTGCCCCTTCCTAAGGCACTTTGTGCTCAGGGCATTTGACACCACAACAGAAATAAAACTAGAACAGAGATGGTCTGGTGTCCAGTGGGACCAGCCTGGTATACAATGTCGAATCCTGCAAGGCCCAGGACAGAGCCACAGTCTCCAATGCCAGAAAGGCTTTGGACAAGGACTGTGTAACTGTAGGTGACTGTGAGCATCCATGTCTTCAGGTGGCGAGACATCTGTGTTAAGGGGTTCCTATGCAGAGGAGTTCATATTGTGACCAGAGCTGATCACCCTCAAAAGGCCTTGACTCTTCCCTCGACTCTAGTACAGACCCCACAGGCGGCCAGAAGGACATCCAGAAAGCACACAGACTGTGTCCAGACGGTGAGAATGTAGCCTCAATCTTTAAACGACCCACAAGGCCTTGCATCCCGGTGCCCCTCTACTCCTTTTTGCTTTTGCTTTAAATTGGAGTCTCATGTAGCCTAGGTTAGCCTTGAACTTGTCACGTAGCTGAGGATGAGCTTGGACTTCTGACCCTCCTATGTAGGGAGCAAGAAGGACTGTGAGTGTGTATTGTGTGGCATGGGCATTTACAGGGTTTACCTGTGTGCAATAACCCTGTTTCCATGTTTACCTGTATGCAATAACCCTGCTTCCATGTTTATCTACATGCAATAACCCTAACTCCATCTTTATCTGCATGCAATAACCCTGCCTCCTTGTTCAACAAAACACCCTGAGCTTGCTTCTGGGATGCTATGACTTCTCCATCAGAGAAAGCCCAGAGCACCCGATTCCAGATTCTTTCTGTGTGTCGGCTCTTTCTTCACCTCTAGTCAAGGTTCTGAGACCCACGGTGTGTAAGAATCAGCACTGTTGCTTCAGGCTCCTGGGTGCTGGGAATACATAATGCACTGCTGTGCCCAGCATAGGTGTGTGTGTTTTCCCCTGGTGCTGGGGATTGAACCCAGGACCTCACATGCTAGTCAAGCACTCTACCATTGAGCTACATCCCCAGCTACTCCTGAATCCTGCCTGCTAAATCACCATATTCTTGCCTTGATGTCTCTTTCCTTTGGCACAGGGAACTCCCTACATGTAAGATTTTTCCAGCAGTGGCCTCCTGGCCCCTCTACCCAATATGGGAGCATGAATGATGGCCCCCAAAGACAGCCAACTCCACCCTAGGACCTGCAAACATGTTTGCTTACGCTCCCTGCCAAATGGTACTATGCTTTGCAATTGGAACTAGGCAGGGGATCCAGGCAGCTGGGTGTTGTCACAGGAAAGGGTGAAGAGCAGGGGTCGGGTGAGGGGGACAAATGTGGAGAGTAGGGTGACGTGAGCCAAGGAGCTGGGCTGGGGCAGCCTCTGTAAACCAGAAAGGACAAGTTTGTACATCTTGGACCTGTTCATGCCTCGGTGTCACCTCCAGAAACCCTGCAGACCCACAGGGATGTTGGAATGAACTCATCTTTGGGCGGTTTGATGAAGGGCCACAGGAAGGAGACACACCAGCTTCGGGGAGCGCTGCTCCGCGAGGCTCCTCCCCTCATCTCACTATTGCAGCTGCAGTCCTTATGTGTCTCTGTGTGTGCTTCCATACCCACCCCTCCCCTGCACATCTCAGACTCTGAACCTCACGGACAACAGAGGTCACGGGCACTGTATTTCTTGCAAAACCTGAGGTGTGCAGTGGTCACTGTGGGATAAGTCCTCAGTGTCTCACAGAGCTGAGACACACATGGCTTCAGGCTCAGGGACTCACAGGACGATCCTGGTGGCAAGGAGAACAGTAACCGATACACCCACATCAGGAGCAGAGGAGGGCTCAGTTGCCCGGCTGAGAACTGCAGGGGCTTGTGTGACATCATAGATTGCCAGGCCTGTCTCAGACTGCAGTAGGAGGTAGAGCTGGACATTCCTGCCAGCAGTGGGCAGTACCTGAGGTCAGCATGTTGTTGATGAGTTCGAGGAAGCCCTCCTCAGCCACGTGCGCATCTGTAAACAGGAAGATCATCATCTTGTTCTCCAGCCCTAGCTTCAAGTACAGGCTCTTCAGATCTTCCCGGAAGTTAGTCTCTGAGTAGCCTCTGCTCAACAGGATCTCAAACACCTGGGGAAACAGGTAGGCTTTACCCGCTGAGGCAGGGGAAGGTGCTGAGCACAGCAGGAGAGCACGTAGGTTTGCATGCCCCCAAACATGACGTCGCTTGAGGCACACAAGTATGGAAGTCGGATGATTGACAAGTGTCCTGTCTGTGCTGCACACATGTGTCAAGGTGTGAGTATAAAAGGTGCGTGGTCCTATGTGGAATGTATGTCTGGAGAAAGGGCAGGCAAGGAAGGAACTTGGCCACCTGGGAGTCACAGGGAGGGCAAGCAGGAGACCTGCAACCGCAAAGGCTAGTGATGGTCACACAGATCGGCGGCGACTAGATTAAAGAGCACACTTAAGATTTACATCTTGATTTACAGCTCTATAAATCAATTTTATCTTTTCTAGAAGATTTATATTGATTTTTGTTTATGTGTGTGTGCGTGTATGTCTGTAAGTGAATCACATACATACAGGTACCTCTAGAGACCACAAGAGAGCCCTGGATCCCCTGGAGCTGGAGTTACAGGAAGTTATGGCTGCAGGTGTGGCAGTCAGCAATGCCACCCACAGCTCCTCTCAGGTTTGGCCAAGCCCTCTCTGTGTTCCCACAGTTCCAAATTCACAGGCACAGCCTGTGTCTCACTTTTGAGCTGGAGTTCTCAAGCCACTGCAAGTTAGACGCTTTGCAAATTCAGGCGAACGGGACAAAAGTCGAAGGTCGTTGCCCCAACTCTTTATACAGAATCCCCCTCACCTCGTAGCCTGCGGTGAAGGCTGCCAGCCTGGCCAAGGACTGCTTCCCAGAGCCGCCCACACCCACCAGCAGCGCATGGCCACGGTCCATCCGAATGATGCGGTGCACGCGTGTCAGGTGCTCTAGAGCATCGTCGAACAGCACCAGGTTCATCTTGGTGTTGACTTCGTTGTACTCCTGAAGGATTTCCTGAGGGGAAAGGATCCATAAGTCCACTGCATTTTATGAGGCAGGCTCTCGAACGAAAGATGCAGAGAACTGTCTTTTGCCTCAGCATCCAAGGCTGAGGATGGAATCGGATCATTAGGACATGTGGGGCTGGAGACCTAATTCCCGATATCAGGATTGCAGTCGGCTGGGCGTGGGGCAGGAGAGATGGCTCAGCAGGAGATGCTGCTCTTCTGATCACTCCATCAGGTGGCTCACAAATGCCTGTAATTCCAGTTCTAGGGAATCTGATGCCCTCTTTCGGCCTCTATGGGCACCTATACTCACATGCAAGCATGCATGCATGCGCTTTCATCCACACATGTTCACATACACATGCACACACAGACACACACACACAACCAGATATATAACTAAAACTAAAGGAAATCTTCGGTCTGCTGGGTGTCAACCTGCTACAGTGAACTGCGGCCCAGGACAGAAAAGAGAGCTGCTGGGGTCACCAAACACCCCAGACACTGGGTGTGAAGTATCCTGTATGGACAGAGCTGGAGGTAGGCAGTCCGCACCTCAAACAGTGCTTTGGCGGCCTCATAGTCCTGGATGTCTTCATAAACACGTGGTTCATCCTCATGCAGAGCCGTCCGGAAGTCCCCAAACAGGATGGGGTCCCTCATCACGGCCTCGTAGTCATCGTTAAAATGCTCCTTCACCAGGCTCCCTATGTGCTCTTGCACCTTGAAACAAAAGCAGGTTAAGGCCCCAGGCATGTCCACAGTTGCATACATTTGTTAGGAGAAGAGAATTCACCATTATCAGTGGGATAATTTGCCTAGACATTTCCTAGCCTATCCTTCTGCTGTGAACATCCTGTGTGAGTTGGTTTTGTGAGAAACCTGTGTTGGTTTCTTTTGGTTTTATTTTTTCTAAACCCTCTTTTTTGTTTGTTTGTTTGTTTGTTTTTCAATTACATTTTCTTATTTATTTATGCTTAGGGGCACACGTAGAGGGCAGAAGATAACTTCTGGGCGTCAGTTCTCTCCTTCCACCATCTGGGCTCCAGGGACGGACTCAGCCCATCTTGCTGGCACCGCTGGCATATGTCTTACTCAGACTTTATGTGGGGTTTCCGTACGCTAAAGCGTTGCGCATGCTCACCAGCTGCTTGTCCACTTCGTTGATGAGCCGGTCATGGAAAACCCGCAGGCACTCATTTCTCCACACCCTGACCATTTGAGTCACCGTCTGAAACCTACACGAAGGAAGGGCAATGTTGTCGGTCACCAGGTCCCCTGGGGGAGGGGGCTCGGGTGGATGGAGGAGCACAAGCTGGAAGCTAGCAAATTAAATATGGAGGTGACAAAGTCATCACCCACGGTTCATCCTACTGTAAGGAAGAAATGGAGCCTTCCTGTCAGTCAGATGAACAGTCCAAAGCCTGTGTGACTTAGCATCAGTGTCAGGGCTGCTCCTTTTCCTGGCCCAACTTCTAGAACTTTCTCTAATTCTAGCAAAGAGCCATCACCCCGTCCAAAAGACTGGGAACAGGAAGACTGCCACTGTAAACATTCCACAGCCCTCCAAGGCAGGTCAAAGACCACGAAGAGCCCTCTGCCATCCCTCAGTGTCGCTGGCTGCTGGTGTGAATCCACATAGTTCAGTCCCTCCCTGCAGATCCACAGAGCCTGAAGCTGCCAGGGAAAGATGGGAGTCCAGCGTTCCTGAGACTCTTCCAGTAAAGTCTTAACCCTCTCTGTGCTGTGTCTGGCGACTCCCAGAGATGCACCATCCTCCACCCAGCTGGAAATGCTGTAGCCAGACTAGCTGAAGGCTCCATGTAGATCCAGCCACAGGGCTGAGCAGGTAAGGCAGCAAAATCATCCTACTAGAGGGATCAAGACACCTGTACACACTCAACTTTGGGGGCCAAGGAGCATTAGCTGTCACCCTAAGGGTTTATCTGTTTTCTCCATCAGTACACTCACAGATGCTGTGTGATTCACTGACACATTTTTGTGACCTGTTTGATTCATTGAGAAGTTCTAACCAAAGCCGTCATTCAACCTTCCTAACGTTGCAACCCTTTAATACAGTTGTGTTGTGGTGACCTCCAACCATGAAATTATTTTCACTGCTAAAACTTTGCTACTGTTATGAGTCATGATGTAAATATCTGTGTTTTCCAGTGGTCTTAGGTGACTCTGTGAAAGTTTGGGAACGGCCACTTTAGGGTATATTTTAGTAAAACAAACAAGCCCCAAACTCACCGATCTGGATTAGTGAGGACAAGACCATTGAAAACTCGGGACAGGTCTCGAAGGTTGAAGATGTAATGGAACTTCGAAGGGGTGGGAGGGAGATCTTGAACAATATTTTTGTAAAGTATTAACGTGCAGAATGTCAGTTTCCTGCTCACGGCCCCGATGCTCTCATTAAAGTTCTTTAAAAAAAAAAATGAAAAGAGCGTCATGTCTATCAGTAGAAGAATGGATGAGCAAAATGTGGTGGTTTCATGATAGACTAGTGTTTGATCAGGGAAAGGAACAAAACACTGACTCATGGATGAATCTTGAGAACCTGGTACTAAGTGAGAGAAGCCAGGCTTCAGAGGCTGTGTGGCTTCCAGGGATTTGGTGAAAGGGGAATCTGTAATGGGTACAGGTTTCCTTTGGTTAAAAAAAAAAGTGTTCTATTTACACAGTGAGACTAGTTAGCAAGAGTAGTGGACCAAATGTCTCTAAATTACATGTGTTAAAGTGGCTAAAATAATGAATTTTAAATTATGTGAATTTTACATTTTTTTGCGTTTGTGCGTGTATGTGTATGTGTGAGTGTGTGCGTGCATGTGTGTGTGCATGCGTGTGTGTGCGTGTGTGTGCATGCGTGTGTGCGTGTGTGTGTGTGTGTGTGTGTGTATAGCTCACTATTTGACCTGCTCTGACTGCCTTGCAGGGTATTTGACAGTGGTATATGACCTCATCTGTAGTCAAAAGCTTCCGACAGGCTCACAGGCTCACAGTTCTTCCTGCTCCTCACACCACACTCTCCCCTCCTGGCCAAAGCCTTGGAGTGCACAGACCCCACGCTAGGGTAAATAACTCAGCCCTGCACATGCTCCCACCCAACACGTTGTCCTCCAGTTCAGACTTGTGAGGAGAGCCCAGTTACCGAGGTGTGGCCCTTCAAGATGGAGTAGTAGATCAAGCGCAGAGACTCTTCTGATGGGAAAGGGACGTTGAAGACGCTGAACAGTGAGAGGAACCTGGGGTCCACCTCATTGCGGCCCCCTCCTGCCTTCCCCATGGCGGCGATGAAGCCCAGGTCCCGGATGCTCTTGCAGTTGAGCTCTTTCCCGCGGTCGTATAAGTAGCCCTTTTCCAGCAGCAGCTTCAGCAAGGCAATGGGCTGCTGGGTGCCATACTCATCCACCTGGGAGGAAAGAGAAGAGCAGTATCGAAAAGCAGAGCTGGGCAAGACAGTGCCAACCTCAAATGCTCACCTCTCCGGTTTCCCCCTAAGCATTCCGGGTTGGCCTCGCAGGGCTTCCCAAGCCTATAACTGCCTATTCACCCCTGAGGCTTAAAATCTCTCTCCTTCATCACACGGCATTCCACAAAGGCAGTGACTGCTGAGGCTTACATGCCTCACAGTGCCAGATTCCCAGGAGGAGTTCAGCAAATGGAATGGATGGATGGGTAGAAAATGGATGGATGGGAAAATGGATGAATGGATGAGTGGGTGGGTGGATGGGTGGATAAGTGGATGGATAGATAGATGAGTAGGTGGCTAGGTACGTGGGTAGATGGGTGGGTGGTGTATGGGTGGGTGGGTAGATTAATGGGTAAGTCGATGGATAGATATAAAGATGAGTGGGTGGACGGGTGGATGGATGGATAAGTAAGTGGATGGATAGACAAATGAATAGGTGGATGGATGGGTGGGTGGGTGGGGGATGTGAGGATTCCCCTCTGTATGCTATAAATAAGTTTTATTACCATTGGTTAAAAAAGAAACTGCTTTGACCTATGGCAGGGCAGAAGATAGGTAGGCAGGAAAACTAAACTGAATGCAGGAAGAAAGAAGGCAGAGTCAGGAAGATGCCATGTAGCTACTGAAGGATAAAGATGACAGAACCTTACTGGTAAACCACGAGCCTTATGGTAAAATATAGAATAATAGAAATGGGAGAAATGGGTAATTTAAGATGTAAGAACTAACTAAAAATACACCTGAGCCATCGGCCAGTGTTGTAATTAATATAGTTTCTGTATGATTATTTGGGTCTGGGCAACCAGGAAACAAAAGTGAAGACACTGTTTATAAAATGGCACCCAATGTGGGTAAGTGGGTAGATGGATTGTAAGTCGGTAAATTGATGGATGAGTAAGTGGATGGATGGATGGATGGATGGATGGATGGATGGATGGATGGATGGATGGATAGGTGGATGGATGGATAGGTGGGTAGATGGACAGATGGATAGGTGGGTGGATGGGTGGATGGATGATAGATGGATAGAGGATAGGTGGATGGATAGATGGATAGGTGGATGGATAGATGGATAGGTGGGTGGATGAAGGGATGGATGGATGGATGGATGGATAGATAGACGGATAGGTGGATAGCTGGGTGGATGGATGGATGGATGAAATGATAAGTAGATGAGTGGATGAAGGGATGGATGGATAGATGGATGGATGGATGGATGGATAGGTAGATGGATAGGTGGATAGTTGGGTGGATGGATGGATGAATTGATAGGTGGATAGGTGGATGGATGGATGTTTGGATGGGTAAGTGGATGGATAGTGGATGGATGGGTTTTTACAGATTCCTTAACATACGGATAAAGAATAAAAGATGCAGGTCTGTGGATAAATGAAACAGGAGGTAAATAGGTGACTGAATCCATGAGTGGACAATGTATAGATGGTCAGACATGTTGCAGATGTACAGAGTTAAAAACACTTGATGCTCTTCCATAGGATCAGAGTTCTGTTCCCAGCTTCCATGTCAGGCAGCTCACAACCACATGTAACTCCAGCTCCAGGGGATGACACCTTCCTCTGGTCTTTTGGGTTCATGTGGCATATATACACACAGGTACACACCCATAAAAAATAAAATTTAAAATTAGTCTTAAATAATAAAAATCTTAAAAGACACAAACTTACATTACTTTCTCTCTCTCTCTCTCTCTCTCTCTCTCTCTCTCTCTCTCACACACACACACACACACACACACACACACACACCCCTATCCCACCTCTATAAGCTCCGCCCACCTTTGGCATATTCATGTCATCCATGAACACCAGTAGGCGCTTCCCCATGGGTGGCCCGTATGTGTCCTTCGTCCGCTTCTCCACATTTGCTTCTAGATTTCTCTGGATGTCCAAGGATGTGGTACGTGAGGAGAAACTGACCATCAGCACAATCTGCAACAGAGCAGAGGGAAACAGCTGTTTTCCAACTGACGGCCTAGGACCAATGCGGGCATGAGTCATCATTTTTAAGAGCTAAAGCCAGAGGTGGGCATAATGTCATGCTCGAGAGGCAGAGGCAGGAGGATCTCTGTGAGTGCAAGGCCAGGCCAGCCAGGGTTACAGGTGAGACCCTGTCAGAGGCAGGAGGGTCTCCGTGACTGCAAGGCCAGGTCGGCCAGGGTTACAGGTGAGACCCTGTCAGAGGCAGGAGGATCTCTGTGAGAGCAAGGCCAGGCCGGCCAGGGTTACAGGTGAGACCCTGTCAGAGGCAGGAGAATCTCTGTGAGTGCAAGGCCAGGCCGGCCAGGGTTACAGGTGAGACCCTGTCAGAGGCAGGAGGATCTCTGTGAGAGCAAGGCCAGGCCGGCCAGGGTTACAGGTGAAACCTGTCCTAACAACACCCTCTTTCCTCCTGTTAGATTGCATGCTGCCACTCATGAGCCTTGGGACAATGCAGGCTGTGGAATGCTATCCCCAAGGCCACACTGTCTTGAAATCAGAGAGGCTATGATTTCCCACAGGAGACCCTCCCAAGGTTGTACCCACTAACACCCCCTCATCAAAGGGTGGAGACTGAAAATGTTTCAAACCCTCTCTGAGATATACAGCCTTAACTATTACCCGGCTTCTGAAAGGAACTCCAATCACACTCATTTGGTTCACCGAGCTTGACTTGGGTAGAATTGTTCCTTGGTCCTTTCTATCCGGGTGATTAGAAAGCCACATGATGATATGTAGTAGGGGAAAGTGTCATTCTACCTTGGTGGCCTCTAAAAAGGCAACTGTCTGACCTTTAAGAGCCTGAAAAGATGACTTCAGTGACATCTGCTGTACCGCTCTCTATGGCAGAGGAGTTTTAAACATAAATTGCTTTCAAGGCAACTGCAGGTTAATAAGGAGGCTAAAGAAAGCATGAACAACCAGAGGCGTCCTGACGGACCTCCTAGCTGGAGGGAAAATGTTCTCTTTGTCCAGAGACAAAGGTCTCTCTCTCTCTTCTCTCTCTTTCTTGTGCCCTTAGACGAACTGTACTCATATTATACTCATAGAGTGCACATATACACACACACACATACATACACACACACTCACACATACAGATGCTCATATTCAGCCATATACCAGCCCCAACTGGACTGCTGAGGCACACAGCCCGGTAGCCCCTGGGGTTCAATCAGTGAGGTATTTAAACAACTTCCCAGCTGGTGCCAGAGTTGTCTGTGGACCACACTTTGGGAACAACTGACTTTTCAAATGTCCTTCAACCCAGCTGGCCATGAGTACACATGCATATGTTCCAACAGTCAGTAGCTAACTGGTCATCTGTGTGTCTGTCTGCTTGCAGCCAGTGAGGTCTAGAGGCAGGGTCCTAGGAAAGTGAAGATGCACACAGAGGGCTCGGAACACAGATTCCTCTTGAAGCCTCTACGGACCTGTAAGTCACAGCTTCTAACAGCAAGACACCTTTAAAACTAAATACGCCACATTGCAAGTGACTAGTGCATCAGAGAAGAGAGGCAGGCAGGCCTGACCCATCCAACATTCCTCGCAGAGTAAAGCCCAGCTGGGCACGACCTGTCCCTGAGGCCCATGTGGCTTCCAGAAGCCACAGGAGTAGAGAAGGCATAGAATTAAAAGCATCAGAGAAGGAAGCACGGGACATCTCTGCCTTCTTTGTTGAGAAAGGGTCTCTCCATGTAGCTCTGGGTATCCTGTGACTCACTATGTAGACCAGGCTAGCCTAGAAATCACAGAGACCTACCTGTCTCTGCTTCGGAGTGCTGGGATTAAACCATGGGCCACCACATCCGACTGTCTCTGTCTTCTGAGGTTCCAGAGCTGAAATAAGCATCTCTTACTGTAGGGGTTTGAATAATATGCTCGGGCATTTGAATGATTGGTCCCAGGTTGTTGGCAATGTCTGGGGAAGCTTAGGAGGTGTGGCCTTGCTGGAGGAAGGGGCAGGCTTTGAGATTTCAAAAGCCACAGGCCATTCCCAGTTAGTACTCTGTTTCCTGCTTATGGTTGAGATGCGAGCTCTCAACTGTTCCTTCCACCATGCCTGGTGCTTCTGATACACTTCCCCATGACGGTGATGGACTCTTATCCCTCTAGACCTTAAGCCCCGAAATCAATCCTTCCTTCTCTAAGCTGCTGTGGTCATGGTGTTTTATCACAGAAAAGAGTGCAGCCAGTATAGTGACAACCAAAACCAAAAAGCGCACAGTGGACAGGATTAACAAGAGCCGACTGTGAGAACAGAAAAGGGTTTGAGCCAGCAGAGGGGCAGAGAGGGTATGAGCAAGGCCCTCAGGTGACAGCGTGTGAAGAATGCATCCAAAATCCTTCTTGCCACCTTGGTACACCCTCATGTTCCCGGTATCCTCCTACATACCCCACTGTGAGTCCCCAGAGAGTGTCTATGTGAGCTGCAACATCTCCTGTGCTGGCGGCTGGCCTGGGGCCCTGTTCATAGCAGACCTTCCCACATATGACCAAGTTCTAGAACACGCAAAAGGATCACAGAGAATGTGACAGCTAAGCTCCACAATGGCCCTCCATCACCTGTAACCCAAGTCCAATTGAGGGGCTCAGAGGACTCTCTGTGTGACCCATGTAGCATGGCAGAATATGAGTAGGTGGTGCACGCAAGGCTATGTCTATGTCCTCTCTCAGTAGCTCCTTATTGTATTAAACAGTGGTCTTTTAGGCTGTACATGGTCCTAGGAGACTCCATTTGACAAGCTGCTTTTGACTCCGTTTTGAGGGAGAAGGATTCCTATAACCCCTGGGGGGGGGCAGAAATGGCACCATCGGTCATGTACCACCCATCCAGCGCAGACTGAATAATGACTTATTCTTGGGAGTAGAAAACAAACCATGTTTGCTGGGGAGAACCAAAACTGTGGGGGCACATGAGTGTATTAAAATAATGTCAGGGAAACCAGGCCCAAGGACTTATCAGACCAGACCAAAGAAACTGTGGAACGCCCTTGTCTGGACCCCATAAAGCAATAGACACCCAATACTGTGATGGCCCAGCTTCACACCAACCTACTGTGACACCCAATAATGCGATGGCCCGGCTGCACACCAGCCTATAGTGACACCCGATACTGTGATAGCCCAGCTGCACACCAGCCTATAGTGACACCCGATACTGTGATGGCCCAGCTGCACACCAGCCTATAGTGACACCCGATACTATGATGGCCCGGCTGCACACCAGCCTATAGTGACACCCGATACTGCGATGGCCCGGCTGCACACCAGCCTATAGTGACACCCGATACTGCGATGGCCCGGCTGCACACCAGCCTATAGTGACACCCGATACTGCGATGGCCCGGCTGCACACCAGCCTATAGTGACACCCGATACTGTGATGGCCCAGCTGCACACCAGCCTATAGTGACACCCGATACTGCGATGGCCCGGCTGCACACCAGCCTATAGTGACACCCAATACTGCGATGGCCCGGCTGCACACCAGCCTATAGTGACACCCAATACTGCGATGGCCCGGCTGCACACCAGCCTATAGTGACACCCGATACTGCGATGGCCCGGCTGCACACCAGCCTATAGTGACACCCAATACTGCCATGGCCCGGCTGCACACCAGCCTATAGTGACACCCAATACTGTGATGGCCCGGCTGCACACCAGCCTATAGTGACACCCAATACTGTGATGGCCCGGCTGCACACCAGCCTATCGTGACACCTAGTGCGCATCGAGGACCAAGGACTTGCTGACTTGGCTCTGTGCCCTGCTGCTGACACAGAGTACTCAGCTGCCTCCCAGTCCATCTGTTCACCTGTCTGGACCTGGTCCTGGCCCTGCTGTTTGCTGACCCAGTTCAGCTTTCACCTGAGGGCTAAAGATTCCACAGCTGTGCTTTCGAACCTGACTCCAGCAGTCCCCTTTTGGCTCTGATTGGGTTCATTACCATAGATACAGACTCTCAACACACTTCGGAGACCCCTGGAGCTCTGCTGTGCCCTCTCTGATTTGTGTCCCCTCTGTAATCCATATAGAAACAAACAGATAAATGGTATATCTAAGGTGCGCTGTGGGAGTTGGTGTCAGTCATGAAAATAGGGATAAAGAATGGGCATTCACCTTGCCCAGGCTACCAAGGTAAGTGGACCTTGTGATAACTAGCTGTCATTGAAACTGCTAAACCTAGGCAAGGTGGTGGTGGCGACACCTTTAAACCCAGCACTCTGGAGGCAGAGGCAGGCAGATCTCTCTGAATTTGAGGTCAGCCTGGTCTACAGAGCAAGTTCCGGGAAAACCAGGGCTACATGGAGAAACCCTGTCTCGAAAAAATAAGCAAAACTTCTAAACCTTGTGAATTTCTTCTTATTTAGTAGACTCTGACATTGTGAAAAGAAACACATTTGTCTGCGTTTCTGGTATAGTGAGTTTCTGACACTATGTCACAAGGAACTCGGTGGCTTCTGCCGTGTGACTTTCTACCATGAAGGAAGCCAGCTGCCCTTGCATGTCACTGCTGTGGATGGAATACACCCCAGATCCCATGCGTTGGAGCTTCGGAGGCTCCCAAGACCTCCGGGGGCGATCGGATGGAGAGTAAGACTCAAGCGGCTTGTCTTTTATGAAAGTGGCTTCCTCTGGCAGGCTTGCTCCTTCTCACCATGGGTGCTTCCCCACCCTCCATGTCCCCACGCACCACAAAGGCCGTCGCCCGTCCGACGGTAGCAACCGTGCTCTTGGACTTCCTGGCTCCCAAGAGCTGAGTTAAGTAAACGCTACTCTTTGTAACTTCCGGTCTCAGGTCTAAGACAAGCACAGTCAAGCATTCCTCGTAGAGGCCCACGCTGAGGATCTAAGGCCTCCAGCCACAGGAAATGCTGTCTTAGAAGATGGTCATCCAGCCCTAGTCAGGCCTTCAAACGAATACAGCCTTCACCAACCTTAACTACAATTCCGTGAGAGAACCTGAACTTGAGTCTCCCAGCTAAGCCACATCAGAGTTCTGACCCCTGAAACTGAGAGGTAATAAGGGCTTGTGGCACTAAGCCACCGGGTGCTGGGGTAGCTTGTCACACAGCAACGGGTAACTGATACAAACACTTACATTTGTTTCCTCGCTCAGATTTTTAAGGAAGTTCTGGGTAGTGGCTGTCTTAGAAGTGCCCGGTTCACCCACGAAAAGAACTGGGTGCTTGATTTTAACCATCTGCTCCAGTATCCAGGTGGTGCGGGTCGTATCTACTGTGTGAACTGAAAGATAGAAGAATAGGGGTGTCACAGGAACTCTGAGCAGTTGGCCGCCTGGCACTCACACGGAGTTCCATACATTCAGTAAGAGGCAGCAAACTCTGAGCTCTGGGATTGGAGAGGTGGCTCAGTGGGTAACAGCCTTGCTCTAGAAGCATGAGTGTTCAAATCCCAAGCATGTACATTAAAAGTTGTGTGTGACTGTGTGTGCCTTTAACATCCGTATCAGGGAATAGAGTCAGGCAGAACCTGATAGCTTGCTGGCCAGGTAGTATAACCAGGACAAGCTGCAGGCTCAATGAGGGGACCTGTCTCGAGGCGGGAAGGCACACAGCATATGGAAAGACACCAGACAGCCCGTTCATTTCACAAATGCAGCCAGGTACATACACTTGCACCACAGACACATGGATGCATACAGGCATGTGTGCACACACACACACAAAACACATGCACACATGCACAGTTATGTGTTGGTTCTGGTTTGGTTTTTTGAGACAGGATTTCTCTGTGTAGCCCTGACTGTCCTACTTGCTCTGTAGACCAAACTGGTTTCAAACTCAAAGATCTTCCTGCCCCTGCATCCTGAGTGCTGGGATTAAAGGCATGTGCCACCACCGCCTGGCATTTTGTTTCGCTTTGTTTTTAAGTCATGCTCTTGCTGCAGAGGTGAATATGAGTTAAGTCTAGCCTCGGTTCCCCAGCTGTTCCATGACTTTTGAAGGCATGACAACTGCCCAATCAAAGTGTATAATTGAGTATAACGCATTTCCTTGGCAAAGTGATTGTGGCAGCTATGCCGACTTCAACCACCCTGCTCCCTGAGCTCCATCTGATTTGCACTCAGAATGAAATCCCCACTTCTCCCCAACTCAGACGTCAGGCACCTGCGGGACTGGTTTCCTGAAAACCTCTGCTGAAGGCAGCATCATCACACAGTCAGGCCCAGGCCACACACACTCCCGTGAAAGACTTCAGTGGGCAGGGCAGGGGAGCTGAGAAAATGCAGGTGTCTCTCTCCGGAAACACCATGCCCCAGACCGGACATGCTTACTACATTATCTTACAGGGTAGATCAGGGCACTCAAGCCTTATGCCCATTGTGAACCTCTGCTGTGGCTTCCCTCCTGCCCTCCCTGTGCCCAGCCAGCTCTGTGGCTGGAGTGTCCTAGGAGGTGTAAAGGAAAGTGGAGAACAGGCTATCACGGGCATCAGCTTGCAGGGATAACCCCAGGTCACAGACACACAGAGGTGCCCAGAGGCATAGGACAAAGTGGGACCTCAAGGGGCCCATGGTGCCACCCTCTAGTCACTCCCAGGCAGTTCCACGGATAGCACTCAGTTGCCAATGAGGCCATGGTCTTCTCATGCCCACTTACACCCTTTCACACCCACTCACACCAAGAAACTGAGACCAGGGCTGCTGCTTACACACCCAGGATGTCGACAAATTTCTTCTCATGGTTGTGAATATACTCAGGAACTAACTTGCTCCATGGGATCCAATGGTTCCTCTTGGGATCGAAATGGAAGTCGTACAGGGTGGGAAGATGCCCTGAGGGGAACAAGGGTCTGTGTTGTTTTGGTCATAGACTTGGGAGCAGGCTAGGGTCTAATGCATCTGGAATGAGCTGCCTGTTCACCTCAGAGCACACTCAGTCTTGCATGCTACTCCTTCACGGGATAGGCCCTCAGAGTGTACTCAGAGTCGATGCTGGCCTCTCGTGGGTCAGATCTGGGACTTTTGAACCAGTGCTACCTTTTGGAGTTAGAGACACAAGCATGGGTGCAAAGCCATGACCCCGCCATTATAGATGTTGGTAGTCCAGACAAGGGTGGGGCAAATAAACAGAAAATTTTGATGCAGATGCTGAATTCTGACACTGGAGAAGTACAGGTATGACCCATGACCCATGACCCATAACCCATAACCCATGACCCGTGACCCATGACCCATAAGGATATCTGGCAAAGACAGGGCGGGAAAGAAAAGAAGAAGCATGGTGTCAAAGATAGCTCCAGTGGGGCTGGAGACATGGCTCAGTGGTTAAGAGCATTGACTGCTCTTCCAGAGGATCTGGGTTCAATTCCCAGCACCCACATGGCAGCTCACAACTGTCTGTAACTCCAAGATCTAACACAGACACACATGCAGGCAAAACACCAATGCACACAAAATAAAAACAAATAAATTTTTAAAAAAAGATAGCTCCAGAGCTGGAGCTGCACCCACCATTTGGACCCCTTCCCCAGACCATTTCCTCACCAGGAGCCCCATTCAGATGTGTGCCCATCACTCAGATCACATCTCCAAGCAGAAGGCTACCTGTGGGCTCCACCTGGTTCTATTTAAGGGCGCATATACTCAACGCAAAATTTAAAACCCTTTATAAGGTACTCTCCTATGACTTATCTGCTGGTCTATGAGATATTTGGGGGAGCCCAGAGGAAAATGGGGAACCCTGGAGTGTGTCAGGTATGGAGAGCTCAGCCAGAGCTGGAGCAGAAGGAGCCAAGATGGAGTCAGAGGCACAGCCTCCTCCTGCAGTGGTGACTGAGGGGTTGGCCTGCTGGAGTGGGCCACACTTGAAGCACTTGAAGCCCTGAGCATAGCACTGGCCACATGACACAAGCAGGAACAAGGAAAAGCAAGTCCACCTCCTCTGTAAGCCTGCACCAGAGAAGGGGTCAGGATTCCTACCTGGGAGTTCTCCAGGACGGGCCCAGCTCCCTTCAGTGTCTGCAGTTGGCATCGACGAGAGGCGTTTAATTCCCTCGTCAAATTTGATCCTCCCGTCCTCGAGCAGGGAGGAGCCGAGTGAGCAGTAGAGAGCCTCCAGGAAGAAGCACTCCAGCAGGTCAGGGTCCTCAATTTCCCCTTCTAGTAGCGAATCCATCATCTTGGTTAACTGGGTTACCTGGTCACGGAAAGCCTGTCTCAGCCCCTCTTTCTAAACTCCACAATGTAATCTGTCCTGAGTCCTGGGGTTCCCTATCCCATGGTGATGGCATCTATACCCGCCATATTGGTTTGGACACATGGAGCCTGGCCCCTTAGCTTACATGGGGGGGGGGGGATCACAAGAATTTACCTTGACATTCATCCGTCAGCCATCTCTGCTCCCTTTAAGCCCTTCCCCCACCTCATGGGTCCATCTCTCAGAAGTCTTCCTTTCACGCCCTCAGCAGTGGAGTGTTCTTACCATGTTCAGGTCCGTCTGAGGAACCACCATCTTGAGCCTCTCTCCTTGTCTCCCATCCACTATCCCCTCTATGATCATGTCGATGAGCGAGGGCACGTACTTCTCAAAGAGGTCATTTAAATACTTTTGCTCTACCTGCGGAGGAGAGACCCAAATCCTTTTCAAGAATCCTTTTGTTTTTTGTTTCTGTTTTTTGTTTTCTCAAGACAGGTTTCTCTGTGTAGCCCCAGCTGTCTTGGAACTCACTTTGTAGACCAGGCTGGCCTTGAACTCACAGAGATTCACCTGACTCCTCCTCCCGAGTGCTGGGATTAAAGGTGTGCACCACCAGGCCCGGTTCAAGGATCCTTTTAACTGGAAGTTAATCAGGGGGTTTTTCTTGTCCCAACAAGGGCAAGAAATAGCCGTGGCGATGACTTCAGCAGGTGGCAAACCCCAGATTTGTTTTTCTCGCTACCCTCATTTCCCTTTGCTGCCACAATGAACCCACTCCCGCGAGTGACGGGAGATAACAGGTCCCATTCGACAGAAAAGCAGCTGATGGTCCTAGAGTTCAGGCATCACAATCGAACATTCAGGAAAGAGTTTAATGTAATGTTGGGTGTGCAGCTGGAGAGCAGGCTCGGCGCTTAAGATGGCGGCATTAAGGCTGGAGCCGTGGCTCAGCCTTGAGAACACTGGCTGCTCTTACAGAGGAACTGGGTTCAACTCTCTACACCCACACGGTGGCTCACAACAGGTTCTGACTCCAGCCCCAGGGGATCTGACACCCTCTTCTGACCTCCCCGGGCATGAGCATGCACACAGTGCACATATATACACAACAGGCAAGCACTAATACACATAAAATCATAAAATACATACTTTTAAAAACTTTAAGATGATGATGTACTATTGCCAGGTGGTGGTGGCACACATCTTTAATCCCAGCACTTGGGAGGCAGAGACAGGCGGATCTCTCTCTAAATTCAAGGCCATCCTGGTCTACAGAGAGTGTTCCAGGACAGCCAGGGCTACGTGGAGAAACCCTGTCTCAAAAAAACAAAACAAAGCAAAACAACAACAAAAAGATAGTGTAGTGCTCTTGTAGAGGGTCACAGTGGACAGCCCACAACTGCCTGTAACTCTAGCTTCGGGCATCTGATGACCTTTTCTGGCCTTTATGGACACTGCACTCATAGGCATGAAAGTGTGTGTGTGTGTGTGTGTGTGTGTGTGTGTGTGTGTGTGTGTGTGTGTGTGCCTGAGTGTGTACTTAATTAAAAGTAAAGTAAGCTGCGAGGTGGTGGCACATGCCTTTAATCCCATCACTCAGGAGGCAGAGGCAGGCGGATCTCTGTGAGTTCGAGGCCAACCTGGTCTATAGAGCTAGTTCCAGGACAGGTCAAAGCTACACAGAGAAACCCTGGCTAGAAGTGTCCTTTCAGCATGGTGCCAGTGCCCACCAAGGGACTTATGGGTCTTTAAGAGTCCCTTGAAGAAAATCCTCCCCTGTGACATTGCTTCTGATGGCCCTGGCCTCCTCTTCTCTGGGAAAATTATATTCTGCTTTCCAATCCACGCAGTCTCGTGGCCCTTCTAAAGAGACCTCAGACCACCTGTGAAAACAAGGTCCCAGCATCTGGATGTGACTGAAGCCACCATGCATACATGACTGTCACATCCATCACTTTCAATGAATCCTGCTGTGAAACTGGAACACTGTGGGCAGGCCAGTGGTCAGCTGAAGCCATCAGATCTCAACGACAGGGCAAACTGGTTCATCTGCACACGGCACTCAGCCAGCTGAGCAAAGGCACAGAACGCAGCATCTCCTCTCTCCATAACTGGACCCATCTGAACCAGGTGTGCAAACTGAAACCCAGAATCTACCTGGGTTAAGATCTGCTAGCTACAGCCATGTCCTCTTGTGTGTATTGTCTCTGGCTGTGTCCCCCAACCCAGGGGCAAACTTAAGTAGGTTCAGCTGAAAGTGTTTCCTATCTGCCTTTTTGCATAAATCAGTAGATCCCTGACCTAATCTGTCAACATCATCACCCATCTCACCAGTACACATGACGCAAAGGCTTATCAGGCTGTGTGCTCAAGGACACACCCGGCAGGTCAAGGTGCTCTCTCCTAAAGCATCCTTTATTCAACATTGCTGGCTGTGCTCAAGCTGTCTAAGGATGATGCTCACCTTGCTTTGTATTTGTTGTTGCAGCCATTTTTTCCAGTATGGTTGGTACTTCAAGTTTTTAGGGTCCACATAGACCATCCCACATCGAGACACAGTCGCAGGAGAGGCGTACAGCAAGTCTCCCACCTGCAAAGAGTGGACCCTTCTGGTCATGGCTGCTAGCACCTGGGGCACCCATGCCAGGGCCTTCCCTGTGCAAAGAGTCACTAGCGCATGAAGCCCATGCCAGACAGTCAGTATAGCTGTTGAGGTTTTAAACTGAAGATAGAGTTCACGGTGAGATTACCCATGCCTGATGTGACGTCTTCTCATTAAATAAATGTTGTAAGCTGCCTGATCAAAAGTAGGAAAGGTATAAACATGTATAACAGAAAATGAGGCAGAGAGACTCGGGGAGAGGTCTCTGGGACAAACAGGAGGGCTCGATACTTGACATGGTAGAAAGACTTTCTTAATCAAGATAAAGGCAGACAGCATGAAAGGAAGGGAAGGGGACTACAAACTTCAAACAAAACAAATGGCTTGAAAAGACAAAGAAGGAATTATAGTACGCTAGTTGGCTCTGCAGTAAATATTCACATATTCTTAACAATGTCAATAGTGTGTGCTGATAGACAATTCAGAAATGCGGCGTTCTGAGGGAAGGTAAACGACCGAGAGAGCAGACTCAGAGGACTCAGTCAGTAGATAATATGTCGAGTTTTTAACTTTGGCTTTGTTTCTGTGAGATCAGGTCTTGCTATAGAGTTATAGATGGCCAAGAACTCCTTATGTGGCCCACACTGGGGACAAATTCATGGGAATCCTCCTGCCTCCTGTGAGCCCTCCTAATCACTGGGATTACAAGCATGTTCAGCAATAACAGATAAATTAAAAACTCATGTTTTTATTTTTTATTTGTGTGTGTGTGTGTGTGTGTGTGTGTGTGTGTGTGTGTGTGTGTGTGTAGGTATGTACATTGTGTGTGTAGTGCCTGGGAAGCCAGAAAAGGGGGTTTAGATCCCATAGAGTTCAGGTGATGGGTGTTTGTGAGCTGCCCAGTGTGGATACTGGGAACCAAATTCAAGTCCTCTGGAACAGCAGCAAGCACACTTAGCCACTGATGGCTTAGTTAGCCATCTTTCCAACCCTACTAATGGACAAATTTAGGAAAAGAACAAGTAACAAGTTAAGCATGTAGTTTATAGATAAACAGACGTGGTGGCACGTGCCTTTAACCCCAGTACTGGGGAAGCAGAGGCAGGTGGCTCTCTGTGAGTTCGAGACCAGCGTGGCCTACAGTGAGTTCCAGGACAGCTGGAGCTACCTAGTGAGAGCCTGTCTCAAAAGACAAATAAACAAATAAACATAAAAGTAGTCAACTCTGAGAGTAAAGAGGAGATAATGGAAGAAGATGGAAAACAAGGGGTTAGGGCCAATAAGATGGCTCAGTGAGTAAAGCATTTGCTACCAAACCTTACAAGTCGAATTCAATCCCTGGTACCCACACACTAGACAAAAGAACCAACTCCCACAAGTTGCCTCTGACCACACACAAACCTGAGTCCACAAATGTAGATAAACGTCCATGTTAAAAATCAAAGTGTGGCACTCATCAGCTTCTGTGACTTCATAATCATCTACCCTAATAAAGACTTAAGGCACTAGCAGCAAGGCTCCTGTTCAATATGGTTCTCAGCACTGCTTGCCTCAAAGAGCAGGGCACAGTGTGCCTGGAGACGGATGCGCTCCCCGTTGGCCAAGGTCAACAGCTTGTTGTCGTCCATCACTGAGTTCATGTTTTCCACCCACAAGGCATCCACATCTCCATCAAACAAAATGTACCTGCAGTGACCAAAGAGGGGTAAGTTACAGGGCCCAGAGCTCGCCCAGTGCCTCCACTGTCCCAGGGCTTTCCAGCCAGGACTTCACAGGGCATTCCCTTTGTCCTCATGTCTGACCCCGTGGTACATAAATAATGTAACTCACTAATGTTGGAGGACTGGAGAACATCACACACAATCCAGCTAGCTTCCTTTGGCAAACTGACCTTCCATCCTTGGATTAATACACTGCTGAACTCGTCAATAGTACACATTACTGACATTATTTTAATATGCAAACATTAACTGCAGAGCCAACTAGTATTCTACAGTTCATTTTAGAGCCATTTGTTTTGCCTGAAGTTTGCAATCAACTTCTTTTTCATCTCATACTATTTGCTTTTATCTTCATTTGTTCCTATAAGTTACAACATCCCTGCATGGGGATCATTCACTGAGCCTGAGCGAGCAGTATCATGGGTACAGAAATTGTAATGGTCCACTACCCTGTACCCCATTTTTGTCTGAGATCAAAGCTATAGTCAAGAATAAATTGTAGGGCTGGAGAGATGGCTCAGTGGTTAAGAGCACTGGCTGCTCTTCCAGAGGTCCTGAGTTCAATTCCCAGCAACCACATGGTGGCTCACAACCATCTATAATGAGATCTGGTGCCCTCTTCTGGCGTGCGGGCACTTTAAAAAAAAAAGAAAGAAAGAATAAATTGTAATTTACCACTATTTTCTTTAAAAAAAAAACTTGGTTATTTCTTTTTGTTTCCTTTATTTTTTAAAGATTTTTAAATTTTTATTTCATATGTATGAGTGTCTGCATGAACATCTGTGCCACATGTGCCTGCAGTGCCCGAGTTGGCCAGAAGAGGGCAACTGGAACTGGAGATGCAGATGGTTGAGAGTTGCTATGTAGGTGCTGGGAACTGAACCCTGGTCCTCTGGAAGAGCACACAGTGACCTTAACCACTAAGCCATTTTACCAGCCCAATTTATTTATTTTCAGATAGGGTCTCATGAGGTAGTTCAGGCTGACTGAAAACTCTTATGCCTCAGCACCCCAAATGCTAGGTTTACAGATGTGTGCTGCCATATACACTTAGCTGGGAGAGAGGGAGATCTTAGCTAAAGATCTCAAGACAAGGGGACTGAAGAGATGGCTCAGGGGTTAAGAGCACTGATTGCTCTTCCTGAGGTCCTGAGTTCAATTCCCAGCAACCACATGGTGGCTCACAACCATCTATAGTGGGATCTGATGTCCTCTTCTGGCAAGCAGGCATACATGCAGATAGAGCACTCATGCATAAAATAAATAAATAAGATTATTCTAGATTATCGGGATGGTTCCTAATTCCATGCCAATTCTCTTCATAAGGAAATAGTAGAGGGGGCCAGGCAGATTCTCAAACTGTTATATTCACAGTCTCTCTCTCTCTTTCTCCCTCTGTTCTCCCTCCCCTTCATCCTACTCTTCTCTCTCTTTGATCTGTTACTTTTCCCCCTAATCTTTTCCCCCTAATAATTCAGCATGTAGTTCCTAAGGATAAGTGTATTCTCTCCACAACCCCTGGACTATGATCAAATTGAGGCTAAGCATCATGTGTCCAATTCCACTGTGTGGCTACCACCCACACTCTATAATTATGTCACCTCACAACAGGGACTTGCCATCTGTATCCATGGTAGAAAGATTTGACTCAAGCAAGTAACAATAGCTATTCAAACCACTGGGTGTAGGGTTGATGAGAAACAGGGTGCTAGCGCCCCCTTGAGGTGTCTCCCTACAGATGGCCAGTCCACTCCAAAGGGAGGAAGTGATGCCTTGTCAAGAAGAGAAGGCCCTGTGCTGTGGGATGGTCTTTCTGTACACCGTGAAAATGTGTTGTTCTCATTGGTTGATAAATAAAGCTACTTCGGCCTATGGGAAGGCAGGATAGAACCAGGTGAGAAATCCAAGAAGACATTCAGGAGAAGAAAGGCAAAGTCTGGGGGATACCAGTCAGCTGCCAAGGAAGCAAGATGTAAAAAATGAGGTAACAAGCCATGAACCATGTGGCAAAGCATAGATAAAAATATGGGTTAATTTAAATATAAGAGCTAGCTAATAATAAGTCTGAGCCATTGGCCAAGCATTTATAAGTAATATTAGGCCTCTGAGTGGTTAATTGGGAACTGGCTGGTGGGAGAGAGACCTTTGATTACAGCACTATAAATAGCTGGACATGCAGACATCCCACATTTCCCATGCTGAGACAGATACCTCATCCCTGTGACATTTCCGTTGACCTTTCTAAAACATATCCGGTCTGGAATATTCTAGAACATCAAAGTCATGCAGGGAAAAAAATTGAAAGAAACTGCTCAAAGTTAAAGGATGCCGAAGAAATGACCTCTAACCCCGGCTTCTGGCTAGTGAGGTAGACACTCACTTCCGTTCCTTTTTGTCGGTCGGCCTGTTGATCTCCCTGAAGATGTTTGACAGCACCCCATCTGTCCAGTCTCGAGTGGTGGGGTCCAGGATGCCGTATAACTCAATGACACTCACAGCTTTGGGGTTCAAGATGTATAACTTCGTCATTAGCCCGAGCCTAAACCAAAGAGGCAGCTTCAGCTATGGCTCAGAGCAACAAAGCTCCAAAGGGGTCACACGAGACCCATGAGAGGAAGGGCAGATGGGAGTCCACTCTAAAACTGATCTGTGTTTCTATTTTGTAAGAAAGGTCAGAGGCAGGGTCTCATTATGTTGCCCTGGCTAGCCTAGAACTTACTAAGTAGAACAGCCTGCCCTCAGACTAATAGTGATCCTCCTGCCTCTGCCTGCCAGATTGTGGGTCTGCACCACCACACCTGGCTCTGTGTGTTGCACACTTTATAAATCGAGTGGCCAGCACATATCCCTCTGTAATGATAGATCCCTACTATACTGCCAATCGAAGGAAACCCAGTGCTAATACAACCCCTTGGTGCTCTTTAATTCTAAGGCAGTCTCCCAGACTCAGTCCTGAGATTTTCTGTGCTATCTAGAAATGCTAGACCCACATAGGTCAATTGGCTCTATTTAGAGTTTGCCTGGAATATTGGCGTTCATCCAAGTCTGTCTAGAACCCAGCTATTAACAAGGGGAGGAACATGAAGCTAGAAAACCCACTCTGTATTTAAGATTGTCACACCACAGTGAGCCTTTAGGATGGTCCAGGGGCTTTGTTTAATTCTAGTGATTTATGTGATTATTATTATAGTTTATTTTTTATTTGGAGGGGTCAGAGTACAGTTCAGGGAGTCAGTTTTCTCCTTACACCATGTGGGTTCTGGAGTTCAGATTCAGGTTGTCAGGTTTGGCTGCCAGCACCTTTACAGGCTCTGAACCATTTCCGTGGCCCTTCCACGTGATTTAGGGTACATTAAAAGTTGGAGTCTCCTCCTCCTTCACACAGGCCTGGTGACAAGTTGTCTACGGAGGTGACACTCCAGCATTGCCCAGTGCAGGTACTGGGATGATGGAACTGAACTTGTGCACTGTCTTCCTAAGAGGCACAAGTCCAGCTGACTGTCACAATCTGCAGGAGCACCTACTGTGTGTTCTGGAGTCTGGTAACCGAGCTGGCAATGAAGCAAGGGAGAGACCCTGAGTTTTGGGGTTGCTATGAGGGCCGATCCTCATTGTTACTGAGTTTTGAGGTTGCTATGAGGGCCGGTCCTCATTGTTAATGCAGCAGCATTTGGGGTCACCTAGGAGACAGCTTCAGGTGTGTCTGTGGAGGAGTTTTGAGAAAAGATTTTTTAAATAGTTTTAAATATGTATTGTTTTCTGTGTATGAGTGTTTTGTCAACATGTGTGTCTGTGCACTACATGCATGAAATACCCATGGAGGCCAGAAGAGGGCATCCAGTCCCCTGAAACTGGAGTTATAGGAGTCACAGCACTCACGTGGGTGCTGGGAACCAAACTCAGGTCCTCTGCAAGAGCAGCAGGTGCTCTTAACTGCTGAGCCACCTCCCTGGCCTCATTTTCAGAGTTTTAACCAAGGGTGAATGATCTTCCCTGAATGTGAATGGGACCATCTCATGGGCTGGGGTGCCAGGCAAAATAAAATTGGGAAGAGGAGAAAGTTCATTGAGTGTCCCTTATGAGATATTTGATCACACAGTGTGCTATTGTGTTGCTATCCTTCCTCGCCTGCCTAAGGCATCTTCTAATTGGTTTGATAAAGAGCTGAATGGCCAATAGCTAGGCAGAATCTGGGAAGAATCTGAGATGGTAAATTTGCCAGCCAGATGCGGAGGAAGTCGGACAATATGGTACTGAGGAGAGGTAATGAGCCACGTGGCACAATGTAGATTAATATAAACAGGTTAACTTAAGTTTTAAGAGCTAGTTTGGAACAAGCCTAAGCTAAGGCCAAGCTTTCATAATTAATAAAAGGTCTCTGCATCATTTTTCAGGAGCTGACAGTCCAAAGAAAGGCCTATTACCAGTGCCAGTATTATCGGCTCTTTCTTTTTGGTCCTCCCAGGTGTGGGAAGTCTCAGTGCTATGCTCTTGCCCACCTGCCTCCAGGGACTCCACAATGCCTGCCTTCCCTGCCATGATGGATTTCATCCTCTTAAACCCTGAGCCAGAATAAGTCCTTCATCCCATAATCTTCTTTTTGTAGGTATTTGGTCTCATCACTCAGAAAACAACTCATGATTGGGACAAACACACATCCCATGAGATGGATAGCCAAAGCTCTCACCAAACACTTCCCAAGACACTGTCCTGACAAACGCCCTCACCCCAGCAAGACACTCACTTTGTCTGGGCCTGACACAGAGCATTGATGACCACAGACTTGCCGCCTCCTGTGGGCCCCACCACCATTGTCGTGTGGCGGGTCAGCATGGTCTCGAACATCTGGACCACTTTATCCACCTGCGGAAAAGATGTGGGCAGTCATGCTAAGCATAGCCTTTGAAAATAATCATCATCATCATTAGTAATAATAACAACAGTTTATTCAGATGGAATTCAGGGCTGGGGAGCTGACTGAGCAGTCAAGGTGCTTCAGGAAGCTTTATGACCTGAGCATGTGAAAGGAGAGAACCAACCCTGTATAGCGTAGCTCAGGCTGGCCCCGGGCTCCTGGCCTTCCTGCCACTGTCCCCTGAGTGCTGGAGGCATGTGCCGCTGTGCCTTCCTTTTATGGCAAAATACTATTTTATTTCATGATTAGACCACACGCATCTGTCCGTCAGCTGACAGACACTGGTTTCCACGTTTGAGCCACTGGGAATATCTGACGTCGGGAGCTCACGTGCGTGTTTCTGTTCAGACATGGTCTCACTGCTCTTGGGCCTGAGCAGTGGGATCACCGGGTCCTAGGACGCCTCTGGGTGTAACTTGCTGAAGAGCTGGCAGATTGTTTGCCAGTGCAGTGTGTTATTTTACACTCCTGACAGGAATATGTGTGTTTTCATGGGGGAGGGGGAGAGCGGCTATTTTCCTCAATTGCTCTCCATTTTACTTTTTGAGATGGTGTCTCTCACTAAACTTGGGGCTCACTGGTGTGGCTAGACTTTTTTGGTAAGCAAGTTTCAGGGATCCACCAGGCTATGCCCTACTAGAGATGGTTTTTAAATGTGTGCCATTGAGACCAGCTTTTTACATGGGTCCTGGGCAATTAAACTCAAATCTGCCTGCTTGTGTGACAAGCACTTCACTGACTGAGCTGGGAGTCTGATGCCAGCCTGGGTTCTGCAGTGACACTGCACCCTGCTCACCTGGACCGGCAGAAGCACGTAGCCATTCTCCTCCAGCACCTGCTCTACGGCATCGTTGAAATCCGGGTAGCGCACACGGGGGCAGTCCAACCCAGGAAACAGGTCAGAGATGAGGCCCAGGAAGAGGGGGACGTCCTCAAACACAAACTTGGGCAGGTTCATGTCTCGCAGCGCCCGCATCAGGACCACATCCTGGAGGGACCAGAGGATGAGGGATTGCCAAAGAACCCAGCAAGCACTGGGACACCTGCCCAACATAGTGTGGAACATTCTTCTGAAATTTAATGTGCTTAGTCACGGATTTTATATCTCTAACATAAATACGTAATGAGGGACAGAAAGATGGCTCAAAGATGAGAAGCACCAAGCTTGATGACTTGTGCTTAATCCCCGGAGCCTACAAGGTGGAAAGATAACTGACTGGCAAATTCTTCTCTGACCTCCACAATCACAGGGTGAGGAACGAGCACACACACTAAATAAACAAATATAAAAGACATACTATATGCCGGGCACTGTGATGCGTGCCTTTAGTCCCCGTATTTGGGAGACAGAGGCAATGTGTCTACAAAGCAAGTCAAGGCTACACAGAGAAACCCTATCTCAATACCCCTCAAAAAACACATATAACAAAACATATTTTGTGTTATGGATTTGTACATATTATATGTTATAGATTTATACATTATATGTTATAGGTTTATATATTTTAAAGAAAATTGGGGGCTATAATAGGGATTGAACCTAGGCAAACGCCTACTACTGAGTTGTATCCCCAGTTAAAATTTTTAAAAATTTAAAATTCTGACCAGGCACAGTGGTACACACCTTTAATCCTAGCACTCAGGAGCAGAGGCAGTGGATTTCTGTGAAATGGAGGCCAGACTGGTCTATGCAGCAAGTTCAAGGTTAGCCAGGACTGCATAATGAGAACTTTCCTCAAAACATTTTTTAATTATGATTTAATATAAAGTAGAAAATATTATAAGGTATAAGCCACTTTCATAAAATATTTTTATGAAAATGAAATATGAAAGTTTATATAAACATCAAAAATATTTCTGGAATTTGTCTTTCATTTTTTCCAAGGTTTTATAGAAGATAAAAATCCACAATAAAACCTATAAAAATGGAATGTAAAGCGTGGCGGTGATAGCGCCCACCTTTAATCCCAGCACTCGGGGGCAGAGATAAACCCTGAGTCTGAGACGAGGCCAGCCTGGTCTACAGAGTGAGTTCCCAGACAACCAGGGATACTCACAGAAACCCTGTCTTGAAAAAATAATTAAAAATGGAATGTAAGATGTCGAGTTTTACATCTAAACAAAAATTAAATGTTCAACATTTCACTGGTGGGAAATTGTGCAAGAATGTCACCCTCAGAACACCAGCAACAGATCTGACGGTGGAGTAAGTATAACATGTGACAATTTCTCTCAGTTTCACCGCAAATGGAAAGTCGGTGGGGAGGTGTTGGCTCTGATCAGAGCCCGTGTGTACCTGTGAGACATCTTGCTGAGTCCCATTAGGATGTATGCCCAGTGGGTGGAGCGATGGCTCAGTAAATAAGAGCACTGGCTGAGGATCCAGGTTCAACTCCCAGCACCCACATGGCAGCTCACCACCATCTATAGCCCCAGGGCCTCCAAGAGTGCCAGGCATGCATGTGGTAAATACATGCAGACATAACACCCACACATATAAGATAAAGAAATAAATAAAAATTAAAACAATATGCAATCAATCCTCACTAATTGAAGAGGAACTCACATTCCCACTTCAACAGAAAGCTACCCGTGCCCCTGTCTCCCTGTCCCCCTAAGATGACGGACTGAAAGTCGCTACAGAAGCACCCTGAATACTGGTACTGCCACGGGGGACTCTGAACTTGATCTTAAGGTAACAAGTCTCCGAAGACAACATCACTGTGAGAAGAGCAAAGCCAAGCCATGCAGCCAACAGAGGGATAGCCAAGACCTAAAGCTTCTGGATGTCCAATGTCCTCCACCTCGCCTTCCGCACATGCGTGGAAACTGCACGGAACCACACACAGCCACAGACACTGCGCAGCCTACCTCCTGCAGGTCTGCAGAGCCTCGCTTCAGCTCACCAGCCATGACCAGTACCGACTTCAGGGCCCGGAGCCCAAAGTCGTAATGGTGCTGCTTGGACAGCTGCTCCCGGGCCAGCTTATACAGAGCTGTCATCTTCTTGGCCAGCGTCTTTTTGACAGAATATAGTGCGAAAACAAAATATGAGAGAATAAAGTGTCACTGCAAATACAAAGGAACATGGGTATCTCAGGGACACCGAACTACAGAGCTGCAAAGCTGGTCTTCAGGGTTCAGAAAACACCAGGGTGTGGCTTCTTTTCTGATTAAGGCTCCATGGGGGACTTATTCAAAGGACACCAATGCTAGCCAGGAGGTGACACGTGGAAGGTGTGTTCAGGCAGGAGGGTCAGGAAGTTCAAGGTCATCCTCAGCTATGTAGAGAGTTAGAGGCTAGCCTGGACTACGTGAGACCTTGTCTGAAACACACAAACACGCTTGCCAAAATCTGACAACTGTTGTACAAAGCTGGGATCATAACTGCCTTTGGTGATGGCAGATCCCAGCAAGCGGTCACAGCCTGCTCACACGGATGCCCTCTTCTGTCCCTCTGTGAGAATTGCACCCATATGCACGTACACAGACTCATAACTGAAAAATAAAATCTTTTTTTTTTTTAAAGAAAATGGTTGGGGTGTGGCTCAGTGAAGAACAGGCCTCTGTTGCATGAGGTGCTGGGTTCCAGCTTCAGTGTCACAAAAAAAAAAAAGAAAAAGGTGTGTGTGTGTGTGTGTGTGTGTGTGTGTGTGCGCGTGTGTGTGTGTGTGTGTGTGTGTGTGTGTGTGTGTGTATGTATACATGTACATGTGTGTGTGTGTTGCATTCAAGTATGTAGGTAAATGTGCCCATGGGTGCAAGTGCATACAGAAGCCAGAGGAAGGATTAGGTGTCTCCCTCTCCCACCCTTTGCTGTATTGGCTTGATGCAGGCTTTCTCACTGAACCAGAAGCTCACTTATTTTGCCTAGGCCGGCTGACCAGGGAGCTCTTGGGATCCATTTGTCTTCTCTTTCCAACACTGGGGTTACAGGCATGTGCAGCCATGCCCAGCTGTTTACATGGGTGTTGGGGATTCAAACTCAGGTCTTCATGATTGCAGAGCAAGCCCTTTCACCCAGTGAGTCATCTCCTTAGTCCGTACCTTGTATTTCGAGAGGTCTCTCACTGACCCTGGAGTTGATGGTGAAGCTGGCTGGCCAGCGAGCTCCAGGGATCCGTCTCCCCAGAACAACAATGGCAGGTGTGCACAGTCACACTTGGCTTTTATGTGGGTCTGAGGACTCAAACTCAGGTCCTCATGCTCAAGGTAGGCACCTTACTGACTCAGCATCTCTTTCAACCCCTGGTATGGTGACATAAGAGAGTACCTTGGTGGCAAAAAGTTTGGTTTGTGCTCTGACTATGGTGACAGTCCCTCCATTGCTACACATAATGAGAGAAAGAACATGAACCCTGGTGATGTCTGAACATGGCGTGTGCCTGGGCAACTCACAGGCTGTCAAAGACTTGCATCTGTATGCATAAGATGCCACTCCTGGGGAGGGACACATGGGAGAAATGTGGCTGTTGTCCCAACCTCTCGAGCATTAGCACACGACCAAATTAAATCACAGCTTCAGAGAGGGTGGGGAAGGAGCAGAGACAAGGCAGAGTTACCCCAAAGCACACCCCGCAGCTAGCCACCGGTGAGCTCACCTTGGCCCCCAGGAAGCCCTCAGAGAAGAGCATGATCTCACAGATCTGCTGCAGGTCAGGCACGATGACGACCACAGGCCTGAACAGCGCTTTCACGGACTCGGGCAGCTCTGTGCGGCCCGCATAGCCGGGGTTCATGGTGATAAAGATGCCCATCCGAGAGTCGAGGGAGATCTCCTGCCCTTCGAACTGGGTGACAGGAGAGGAAGGAGTGGGTGGTGTAGTCACCAGTCCACCCAGGGAGAGGAAGCTGGGGCCACAGGGGCTTCCCCAAAGGAGATGGAGATGTGGGCAATATATGCTCTCGGGATTGACACAGAATCCAAGACATCTCTGGGAAGCCTGGTGTGGTGTCCAGTTAGGTATGGTGCCTATCAAGGTGTGGTCAGGTGTGGTCAGATGTGGTCAGGTGTGGTTGGGGTGTGGTCAAGTGTGGTCAGATGTGGTCAGGTGTGGTCAGGTGTGGTTAGGTATGGTCGAGTGTGGTCAGATGTAATCAGGTGTGGTTGGGTGTGGTCAGGTATGGTCAGGTATAGTCAGGTGTGGTCAGATGTGGTCAGGTGTGGTCGGGTGTGGTCAGATGGTGTGGTCAGGTGTAGTCAGGTATAGTCAGGTGTGGTCAGATGTGGTCAGGTGTGGTCAGGTATGGTCGGGTGTGGTCAGGTATGGTCAGGGGTAGTCAGGTATAGTCAGGTGTGGTCAGATGTGGTCGGGTGTTGTAGTCAAATGTGGCCAAGTATAGTCAGGTGTGGTCAGGTGTAGTTAGATGTGGTCAGGTGTGGTCAGATGTGGTCAGGTGTAGTCAGGTGTGGTCAGGTGTGGTGCTTGGTGAGGTATGGTCAAATATGATATTTGGCCTGGCTTAATGTCTGTCTGGGTATAATATCTGGTAAGGTGTGTAGTCCAGTGAAATATCATGTCTGGCCAGGTTTGATCAGGTTTGGTGTCTGGCCAGTTGTGGTAGGTAATTCTCATTGTCAAGCTCAGTAGCTTTAGGATCACTTAGGGATACCTCTGGCTGTTTTAGGATCACTTAGGGATACCTCTGGCTGTTTTAGGATCACTTAGGGATACCTCTGGCTGCTTTAGGATCACTTAGGGATACCTCTGGCTGCTTTTGTGAGAATTAACAGATGGAGGGAAACCTACCCTGAATGTGAGGGGTATCATCCTTGAGATAAGGTGTCTGGATAAATTTAAGTGGGGGGAGGGAAAGCTAGAAACACAGGGATGTCCCTCTTTCTGCTTTGGCGCCACAGGGGTGGGAGCAATCCCACCCTGCTCTCCCCTCCATGATGGACCAAGCCTTCCAAAACCGTGAGCCAAAACCGTTGCTTCCCTCATGCTACCAAGTGTCTGGTCGCAGTAGCACAAGAGTAACTAACGTCTGACAATGGCCCCCACCCAAGATGCCATCCTGGGGAGGGATGCAGGTGCCTCCCCCCCCACCTGGAATGTGGTCAGCTGGTGGATCAGCGCGTTGCGGATCGTCTGGATTTGAGATGAGATGACGGACAGCACCGAGGCGTCGATCCGGTTGAACTCATCAAAGCAGCCCCATGCACCGCACTGGGCGAGGCCAGAGAAGATCTTCCCGACAGCCTGGGGATTCCGTTAGAACCGTCAGGACCCGTTCCTCCTGGCCTTCCATATTAAACAACTTGCTGAGCGGCTGGATGGAGCGCTGGCACAGCACGCACAGAATTTTCTGGCAATATTCCAAGGCCCGTGGTAGCCCGGGTCCCACTCGGGGCTAGACAACCAAGACTGTGTATTTGTACGAACTCCAGATTGCCAGCTGCTAAAATGCTGGGAGATCCAGCTGCAGTGGGGCCACAGTCCCAAGGCTGACCAGTTCCTCTAGAACTCGGAGTGCAGTACTGGAGTTGGCTGCTGCCCTTGCCCCTCTCTGTAGCCCCTTACTCATTCATGCTGTCTCCCTGACCCTAGCAGCCTATGAGCTCAGGACTCTTGCCCTGTGGCTGAGCGTGTGTGTGTGTGTGTGTGTGTGTGTGTGTGTGTGTGTGTGTGGTTTTCTGAGACAGGGTTTCTCTGTAGCTTTGGAGCCTGTCCTGGAACTAGTTCTTGTAGACCAGGCTGGCCTCGAACTCACAGAGATCCACCTGCCTCTGCCTCCCGAGTGCTGGGATTAAAGGCGTGAGCCACCACCGCCCAGCAGAGCAGAAGGTTTTACTCTAACATCCTCCCAGTTATCACTTGTCATTTCAGAAGACAGGAGCCACACTTCCCACCACGCCCACACTAGGAACTCCCTGCAGAGGAATTAGGTACCAAAAGGGACAGCAGGGCCTTACTTTGTAATCCATGCCTTCACCACAGTTGGTCACAACACACAGCAGGCCCAGCGCTTTGGCAAGGTCCTTGGTGGTCTCTGTCTTGCCGGTTCCTGCTGGGCCAGCAGGGGCACCTCCCAGATACATGGACAGCGCCTGTGAGCAGCCAAATGCAAAACATACGTGTTCTGGTTCAGAGAAAGAGTACTGCTACCAGGTTCATCTCTGGAACACAGGCATGGACATTGCAATGCTCAATTCCATGTGTCGGCCTGGCTGTGCCCGGAGTTCTCCGTATTGCTGGCTAAATATTGTTTCTGGGTGTGTCTGTGAGAGTATCTCAGAGACTGACACTTTGTAGTGAGCCAGGTTAGGTAGATGGTCATCCCCAGGGTGGACAGTGACATTTGGCCCTGTCCCACGAGAACTGGATGGGACCAAAGGAAGGGAAGATATTGTCTCCACTTTGACTGTGATAATAGCCTTATACTCTGACATTCCCCAGGGCCTTCAGGCCCAAATGAGAGTGGGTAGCTCAGGTCCTCAGCCCCATCTGTCCTGTCAGGCAACAGTTGGCTAGCACACTAATTTGCCTCTGTGATCAATGTCAAAAGATTCTGTCCCTTTGGACTTCTAACTCACAGATAAGCTTATACATTCATGTTTTGAAATAGGGTTTCACATAGCCCCGGTTAGCATACAACTTGCTATGTAGGTGGGAATGGCCTCGAACGCCCGATCCTCCTGCCCCCACCTCTAAGCACTGGGATCATAAGCGTTGCCCGCTATGCACGGCTTAAGTCCACGCTTCTTTCTAGGAAAACAAAGGGCTTCTTGGCTCACAGTCCAGGGTTCCCATGGGCTTCACACTTCCATTCTCCTGTGCACCCCCAGGTGCAGCAGGGTGATGGAGAGACCAGAGCAGGAGTGAGCTGCACGTGGCATGGATTTGAGGCTCAGCTCTGAGCTGAGCGGTGACGTAAGGGACCCGGCACACATGGGTGCTTCATGCAGACTTTGGTACAACTCCATGGCTGAGCACTTGCTTAGCATGTACAATGTCCTAGGTTCTATTCTCAGTGCCACAAACAAAAGAATCTGCCAGATGCTAACACACTGGCCCCATCCTGAGGGGAGGCATGGCCTCCTCCACTTGCCTTCTTACAATAGAATACAGTTTATCTTCTACATCCTATACATTTCTGCAACTTTCCATTATCCCCTGCCTCCACCCCCACTGCATGGGGACTGCTGTGAAGGGGTCTAAGCTATAGGGTGGAACCAGCATCACATGGAAGATGCTCTCAGGCTTTACAATCCCGTTAGTGACAATCATATTCCAAATGGAAGATGCTTCCTAGAGCTCAGAGTCCAGACTCCATCGAGGTCAACCGATAAGCTATGTCTGGGGAAAGCATCACCTGTGTGAGCGTCAGGTAGATGCGGTCTGTGAGGGGTGTGATGACCAGCCTTCCGTTCAGGCCCATGTACTCATAGCCGTAGCCAAAGGTCCCTGTACACTGACGGATGTTGAGCTCATCTGGCTCGCGGTCCCAGTAAAAGCGCAGCTGGCTTTCCCACTCAAACTCCCGGGCCTCAAGGATGCTGGATGGGGAAGGGAAGAGAAGGAAGGGACCATAGCTGGGCAGACCACAGAAGGACAGAACAGTGAAACACCCCCGAATCCCAGGGAGGTAACCACCTGCCCCGGATGAAGGAATCCACGATGTCCCGGGCATGGACATCGATGATAAGGACTGTGTTGTATTTCTTCCTGTCGTTTTTGCTCAGCTCCATGGTGATCCGTGTGACCAGATCGTCAATCTGTTGGTGCATCTTCTTGCCATAGTTCTTCATAGCCTGCTTGTCCCCTTGCTTGACTTTATTGAAGACGTCCTCCACTTCCCAAGTCCACCACACCTGACTGGCGGCCAGCACCACCATGCCTTGGTACAGCAGCATCCAGTCCACCCTACAGGGCGAGCCCACTGTCAAAGGCTTGACAGAGCCTGGGCCCCGCAAGAGGCTGGATGGGAAGTCAGGTGCACTTCCAGGAGCTTAGATGCCTGACCTGGAGCAGGAGGCGTGAAAGCCGGGAAAGTTCCAGGGCTAGACCATGAAATACCAGCACAGTGATTCCCCTCCCTCAACCTCATAGGCTCCGAACTACATAGCAACACGTCTATCATAGGGCCAGGGGCGTGGCTCAGCAGTAGAGTCCTGGCTAAGAAGCTACCACCAAGGGGCTGGAGGTGTAGCTACACAGTAAGGTACCTGCCTGTTGGGATCCTGTTTGTCTCCCAGTGACAGAGTCTACAAAGGATCCTGGCAATGCCTCTCCTGACTACTAAACACCATTCTCACAGTGAGGTCTGCTCGGAAGCCCAAAGGGCTAGGGATGGCACAGCATCTGGCGCAGGCCCCAAGTGGCCGGTGCCCAGGTATGGGGTGGTCACTGGGAATTTGTATTCAGTTATTCATTCCCTACAGTGCCGGGAATGGAGCCCTCAGCCTCATGTATGCAAAGCAACATTCTGCCACTGGGAGGTTCTAAGCAGGTGCTCTACCTGAGCCACGCCCACAGCCCCTCACTGGGGGATTCTAGACAGGAGCTCTACCACTGAGCCACACCCCAGCCCCTCACTGGGGGATTCTAGACAGGAGCTCTACTGTAGAGCCACACTCCCAGCCCAAGTTAAATTTGTAACAAACTCCCACAAGCTCCCAAACTGGTGCCTTGCTCACCTAGGAAGTACTATCCAGAACCATCATTTGAAACAGCTTTCATCAGCTGGGTTGCCATGGCAAGGAAAGCCTCATTGTAATGTCGGCCTGCCTGCCTTACACTCTTAAATCACCCCTGCGCTCAGCGGCAGGATGAAGCCATTCACCCTCACACATCCACATCACCTGCTTCTGTCCTCACAGTATCTGAAGATGGCTTCCTTGGTGATGAGTCTGTTTGTCCTTCTCATTTCGTTCAGCACGGCAGTCATCCAGTCTTCCACACGGCCCTCGGCCCGGATGATCCTGCGAAAGTTCATGACCTCTCCCTCTGCCGAGATCATGGCCGACACTAGCTTCTCCCCACTGTCTCCGTCATGGAAGCGCAGCATGGCTATGTTGTCATACATCTGCAGGCAGCAGGAGATGCAGGGTGGGATGCCAGTGGGATGCCCACCCTCCATGGTGGCCATGACACTCTCAGGGTTGCCCTAGACAGATGTCCATGCGCACAGTGTTGTGTTTATCAGGATGACAGGTTACTTCCTCAGCATTGTGCAAACCAAAGGTGGGTTTTCAGAAAGAAGGGAAACCTCTGAGGAATCATGGGGTCTAGTGTAAACACGGGGACAAAGTGGTCCAGACACACACAGCAGAGTGAGGCGTTGAACTGAGGGCTTAGAGACATGAGATGTGACCAGGTAACACTCAGGGCCACTTGTCCTGCTTCCCGAAGCCTGAGGGAAACACCTTAAAGGTGAAGCTGGGGGCGTCCCACAGTTGACAGGAACCACATGTCACGGTCACAAACACTTGAGCAAAAGAAAATTCCAGAACCTGAGTCCTTAGGGCCCCTATGGAATAGCAAAGATGATATGGATCAGGAAGGGAAGAGGTGAGGAGTAGCCAAGTACAAAGAGTAAAATGGGGAGAACTCCCAGGAGAAACAGGAAGCAGGGGCGGGGGCAGCTCCGGCATCCTTTCTCTACAGCCACAATGGCTTGTTTAGAAATAGGGAATTTGCCCAGTGGCAGCGCACACCTTTATCCCAGCACTTGGGAGGCAAAGGCAGACAGACCTCTGTGAGTCTAAGGCCAGCCTGGTCTACAGAGCTAGTTTCAGGATAGCTAGGGCTACACAGAGAAACCTTGTCTCGAGAAACAGAAAGAACAAATGGAAGGAAGGAAGGAAGGAAGGAAGGAAGGAAGGAAGGAAGGAAGGAAGGAAGGAAGGAAGGAAGGGGGAGGGAAGGAAGGAAGGAAGGAAAGAAGGAAGGAAGGAAGGAAGGAAGGAAGGAAGGAAGGAAGGAAGAGAGGGAGGAAGGGGGAGGAAGGGAGGGAGGGAAGGAAGGAAGGAAAGAAGGAAGGGAGGGAGGGAGGGAGGGAGGAAGGGAGGGAGGGAGGAGGGACGGAAAGGGGAGTTAGCCAGGCGTGGGTGCGACTGGGAGGCTGCAGCATGAAGATGGCCAGCATAGGCCAGCCTGGGCTGCATACCTCTGAAAAGAAGAAAAGGAGGAATGAAGGGAGGGAGGGGAAAGAGAAGGAAAGAGCCTACCTCTTGAGAAGAAAAACATTTCATTTTCTAAAAAAGGAATGATTTAACTGAGCTTGACTGCTGGCCCTGATGCTAAACCCTGACCCTTGATTATGAGCCCTGACTTCAGTCATATGACCTGACCTGCCCCAGGGGCCCCGACGTACACCATGGGCCCTGACCCGTCCCAGGGGCCCCCATGCTCACTGCTCACCGTGGGCCCCGGCCCTGAAGGAGCCCTAACCTTGATCATATGCTCCTGCACACACAGGGGGTCACTGTTGCCCAGGATGCTGAGCAGCTCATCGTCTGAGATGAAGAAGAACCTGGGGAAGGCATTCCTCTTGGAGTCCAGGTAGTCGTTCAGGCTCTTCTGGCATTTCTCCAGGCCCTCGCTGATGCTCTGCAGGTCACTAAGGCGGTTTGGGGCCTCACAGCATCGCTTGATCACTGGGTCTTTCAGAGTCTCTCCCATAATCTGGAGAAGGTCAGGGAGACAGCTGAGTGCCACACAAGCTGGCACTACAGTCCCCAGAAGGCACAGATAAGGACACAAAAGGACCAGCAGGCAGGCAGAGGGAGACCCACACGGAGCTGTAAAGCTCTGGGCAAGTGCCTCCTGCCAGCATCTCAAACTCGTTTCTAGTGTGTCTTCCTGTTAGGAGGCCAGCTGCACACAGTAGGGATTGTGTGTGTGTGTGGTCATACAGTAACCCACCCCCTGCAACAGTGCTGCACACAGTAGGGATTGTGTGTGTCTGGTCATACAGTACCCCACCCCCTGCAACAGTGCTGCACACAGTAGGGATTGTGTGTGTGGTCATGCAGTAACCCACCCCCTGCAACAGTGCTGCACACAGTAGGGATCGTGTGTGTCTGGTCATACAGTAACCCATCCCCTGCAACAGTGCTGCACACAGAAGGGATTGTGTGTGTGTGTGGTCATACAGTACCCCACCCCTGCAACAGTGCTGCACACAGTAGGTGTTCAACCAGTGCTTAAGAAATGAGTGAAGATGAGCATAGTGCCATACGCCTTTAATAACAGCACTTGGGAGGCAGAGGCAGGTGGATCTCTGTGAGTTCAAGGCCAGTGCAGTCTACAAAGGGAGTTTCAGGACAGTCAGGGCTACACAGAGAAAAATCAAACAACAACAACAAAAAAGAAGAAGAAGAAGAAGAAGAAGAAGAAGAAGAAGAAGAAGAAGAAGAAGAAGAAGAAGAAGAAGAAGAAGAAGAAGAAGAAGAAGAAGAAGAAGAAGAAGAAGAAGAACAAGGGGAGAGGAAGAGAGAGAGATAGAAAAAGAAATGAGTGGAGGCAGAGACAGTTAGGAGCCATGTGCACACAGGATACTCACTAATGGTTCTTCCGTGCCAAAAGGAAGGGTCAGGGTAGCGGGGAGAACAGAAAGAAATTGTCTAAAAGTCCAACAGTAAAGGAACAGGCAAAAACTTAGCTGCTTATTGACTGATATGCATGAAAGATGGCAAGAAGGCTCAGCTTGCAGAGGTTCACCACCAAGCCTGAGGCCCTGAGTTCAATCCCCAGGCCCCACATGGTAGAAGGGGAGAACGGACTCCCACAGGTTGTCTTCTCACTTCACACGTGGCCTGTGGCATGTATGGTGTGTGGGGTAGGTGCATGTGTACATACACAAACACTAAATTTAACTTCTAAAATGTAAAGAAATACGTCAAAGATATGAACTGAAAAGAGACAGTTATATTGGTGGACGTGGTTCTATTGTAGCCTGCTTGTGGATTTATCTATATCTGTATGTTTATGTAGAATAAAATTCTGGAGAGATACATGGTCAACTGTTGTGTAGGTCAATAAGCAGAGAATTTTCTAAGTAAATTAGTCATATAATGAATAACCAAGAGTTTCAGAAGCTGTCCCTTCAGGGACAAGTCCACATAGACACAACAGCGTGTGGTGACACTGTCCTCTCTCACACTGATGGGGACGCCGTCCTCTGTCACACTGATGGGGACACTGTCCACTCTCATGCTGGTCACTTTACCCTTTTAAATATTCTATCGATGTTGTCAAACTTCTTGGCCTCCTCTGGCAGCTGGGACCGTATGTCCCCACCAATGAAGATGCTCTCCAGGTACATCCACTTCCTCTGAACCAGCATCCAGATCTGAAAATATACCATATCAATGTCACAGGGTGATGAGGCACCCTAGGGACACGGGCAAAATCCCCTCCAACCCACAACTCATCCAAGTAAGTTCAGTCAATGCAAGGATTGGCAGGCCAAGTGGCACCATGTGACATGGCCACCACCGCCTCTATCCCAACTGCCCAGTTCTCTGGATCTTCACTTTTGCTCTCTGGAGTTTTGGTTAATTGTGGCCAACAGGAGTCCAAAAATACAGTAGTTCAAGCAGGTGTGCAGAGAGAGAGCACACTCACGCAGCTCTTAGACATGCTGTCACAAGCGCTCTGTGCACGAACAGTCACTGTGGCTCGCCTCCAGGCAGCTGGATTTGTAAATTAGACTTTGCTATAGGTATATGTGTACTGGGAAGCAGTCGTACAAAGTTCGGAACTATCTGGGTTCTGGGCATTGTCAGGACATCTCAGAACAGATCCCTGGAGAGTTGGGGGTTACCATGCAGGAATGCAGCATTTTAGAGGACACAGCTCTACTCAAAAGCAAAATAATGCCCCCCCATGCTAGTCCTAGGCAGGGAGGACGCATCTTGTTACATGTGGAATTTGGAGACCTGTGATCCACAATGACCAGTGCAGTAGTCTGTGTTTACAAGAAGCTGCATGCCACCTACTCAGCCACTCTGTTTCCAGATACAGACACCAGCAGGGACAACAGAGATCCAGACAGTGCATTCAGGAACTCTCCCAGTGGGCGTTTCTATAACACCCAGGAGACAGGAGCAAGACAGACGGCCATCAGGTGATGACCAGGTGAACCAAAAGTGGTACAGCCATGGACAGATTAGTGTTTAGCCATGAAAAGGATAGGAGCAAGGACAGACGCTACCATGTGGATGAGCCTTGTGTGTGATTTCACACATGTGAAACATACAGATTAGATATGGAGATAGAAAACAAATGTGTGGTTACTGGGACCTGGGGAAGCGGGAACTGGGAAGTGATTGGGACTTTTCTTTTATGGCGCTGAGAAAATTTGGGGACTAAATATACTTGCCTATGAAAAATTCAGGCACCCAGAAATAGTGGACTGAGCTTGGTTTGTTTGATCAATCAACCTGATTGATCTGGTTTGTTTACAGAGGCCTGGTCCAGCGCTTCCCACACAGGCCTGACCCACCACCCAATATGACAGGCCAGGCTTGGAGAGTACAAAGGCAGATGACACAGGGAGCAAAAACAGGGAGGAGCTGGACAGTGGTGGCGCACACCTTTAATCCCAGCACTCGGGAGACAGAGGCAGGTGGATTTCTGTGAGTTCGAGGCCAGCCTGGTCTACAAAAGCTCGTTCCAGGATAGACACCAAAGCTACAGAGAAACCCTGTCTTGATAAAACAAACAAACAAATAAACAAACAAAAAAATGGGGAGAAAAACTTTAGGTGGTATGACCTAAAGGAAAATTGAATCACGTGGAGAGGGCTACCTAGCCCACAATAGTCAAATCTGAAAAGGACTTTAATATAGATATGTATATAGTTTTCAATGTTTAACACATTGATAGCGAAAGCATTCATACAACAAGAACAGGAGGTTTGGGAAAAGAACAGGAACAGGTTAAAAGGCCAAGCAAGAATCTTGGAAATTAAAAGTGCATTTCCTGAAATCAGAACTCATCAATGTCTCCATTGATGCACTTCCCCCACCAGCTAAATCAAGAGCCAGGAAATAGCCACTCACTTCTAAGCACAGGTATTCCCGTATAAAATGCCCCCACTTCCCTCTGCTTGGCTCTCACCTCGATGACCTCCCCTATCAGAGACAGTGTCTTCTCCCACTTGTGGACCGTCTGCAGAAAAGGCCCCACGAATCTGCTCCCGGAGATGCTCTGCAAGTTGACCGTGTTGTCGTCCAAGCACTGGATGATGTCGTCCACGGACCCTAAGATGTAGCCTCGCTCCTGCGTGCCTTTGTAGTACTTGACCACAGTGAACTTCATGTTCTCCCAGGTGTCTAGGATTTCCTTCACGGCCTGGTTGGGACAGAAACAGTGGCTGGGCCCACAGACGGAAAGAGCATGACCCTGAGCCAGGAGCTTCCTTCTCTAATGTGTCATTGGTCTCAACTCAACCCAGAGTCCCAGCTCCACCATCTGAGAGGTCTAGATTCTCCTCAGCAACAGTGTTCCCTGACAATCGGTCATGTACTCTGCCAGGCAAGCGTGTTCCATGTGGGATCTCATCTAACCCCCCCGCCCCCAAAATCAGATTGTTATACAGAGATAGGTTTAGAAGGGCCACACAGTGGGCCACACATGTTGCCGAGTGCCAGAACCAGGGTCTCAACTGTGCAGCTCCCTATGTAACAGGGGGTCCTACCACAGTCACCCACTGCTGAGCAAGGAAGTGCCGGTACAAAATTCTAGACTTACCATGATTCCAGGCTCTGAGGAAATCCGCAATGATATGTGCTCTGTGTGTGTCTATATGTAGATGTTTATAAGTATGTGTGATTTGATCTCTAGTGAGACAGGATGGGCATGCCTTTGAGGTATTATCTTAATTAGGTTAAGTTTAAAAACAAAAAAGATCTGCCCACTGCGGGCAGCACCATTCCCTAGGCTGGGAAATGGACAGAATAAAAAGGAGAAACTGAACTGGGCACCGGCATCCATCTCTCTGCTTCCTAACTGTGGCTGCAGTGTGACCAGCTGCCTCACGCTCCTGCCGCCATGCCTTCCCTGCTATGATGGACGGTTCCCTCAAACTATGAGCCACAGTAAACCCTTCCTTCCTTAAGCTGCTATTGTAGGGGTATTTTTCCACAGCTGTGATAAATGTACTTAAGACAGCATCTATATATATTATGTGTATGTATTTGTTTCTGGTGTATGAGTATGAACATATGTATTGATTGTATGTATAACTGCATGTGTTTTGTGCATATATATGTGAATGTATCCACATGTATCATGTGTCTACACATCTTTTAGCTTTCTGTTAGAATCAGTTGTGCAAAATGGGCTCACATGGCATCTTCCTGCGCTCACTTTGACCCTTGTGCATGCAGCTTCAGCAGGACGATAGCAATGACTGCCCTCGGTGTCCAGGCTGTAAGTGACTTGCTATTTTTAATTGTTTTCCAAGGGGTGCCCAATTGTTCACCAGTGAATAGAATGTGAAACTGTAATCAAGGATGTCAAAAAAAGTAAACTGAGGCAGAGGTCCTGCTAAGAGAAAAGACAGCCTTCCTGTGATCCCACCACTCGGGAAGCTGAGGCAGGAGGATCATGAGTTCAAAGCCAGCCTCAGCTACATGGTAAAACCCCATCTCAATGAACCAAAGGCTGATGAGGGCCTCGGAGGCAGAGCCGCAGCACCGAGACCCAAGGTCCCCCCTCCCTACCCTCTCAATGGCGACCTCCTTGACAGCCGCTGTGACAATCTCATTGAGCACTTCTGTGTGGCTGTGCAGCTCCATGGCGAACATGTTCTCCAGAGTGAAGGTCTCTGTCATCTCGAAGAACACGCCTGTTTTCTCCATGAGTTCTTTCCAATGTCTGGAAGGATGTAGAACCATTAACAAACACCACCCCAGCAAACACAGAGCTGGCTTAATTGCCCACCCTGACGGCAGAGGAGGAGGCCCCACGGGAGAACCTACAGGGACACGGAACAGCCTGGGATTATACCGCCGAGTTCTTCCAAATCCCCCTCCCTGCTACCAGAGTCAAAACCAGGAAACACGGCTGCTGAGAAAATGAGTGGCCTCTAGTTTTTCGAAACTGGTTTCTGCCTGAGGGAGAACCCTTTCCAGTCATGGAGCCCAAGTGTGTTGGGAAGTATTACTTCAGCACTGACTCTGCCGAGTACTGGGGTCACGAGATGACCCCAGGTCCAGCTCCTGGTCCCAGGAAACTCATCCCCAGCCTGGATAGATGGTCAAGAGACAATGAATGGAATCTACAATTTAAACACAAACCCACATGACCAGGCCTATGATACATCTGGCCACATGGTATGGCATACCATCTACTACCGACCAGAACACTGGTACCCACCACTATGTGACTTAGTTACAAACCAGCTGTTTTGTTTGCTTGTTTTATACAAAGCTGGGGATGGGACTCTCGGCCTCAGACAATCTAGGCAATCACTCTACCACTGAGCCACACACCCCAGCTTGTACGTACTAACTGTTCTGAATGCTGGGTGGGCAGGGGTTAACTCTGCAGGCCTATGGGAGATTGAAAGAGGAGAATAGGGAGTTTGAGGTCAGCCTGGGCTATATCCTGAGACCCCGGCTCAAAAAAGAAAAAAAAGAAAGTGGAAGGGATCCCTGATATCAGAGGCGACGCTCAGATGTGGCTTACAGGGAGGGACATGGCCTAGCCTGGGAACTGTGGGCTACAAGGTCATAGAACGGGGCCTTGGTTTGTCGCAGAGAACAGCCTTGAGAGCCAAGGGCAAGAGCATGTCAGGCCTGGGAGAAGCTATGTTGGCTGCCACTCTGGGCTCAACAGGACAGACAGGAAATAAGCACTAAGACCGCGTGAGTGTTCAGGAGAGACCTTGCTTGTGTGAAGAGGTCTGTGTCCTCCTCGGTTCCCTGGAACTGTGATAAAATACCTGAGAAAAGTGACTCAATGGAGAGAAGGGTTTAGAGGGGTCAGTGCACAGTCATTTGGGTCACGGTGAGGGAGAGAATCATAGCCAGGGACATGAGATGCAGCAACATGAAGATGGGGAAGGGAAGATGAGACTAAGGGGCCCCCTCCTAAAGTCACCTAACAACAGTTACTACTGGGGACCAGACCTTCAACACATGAGCCCCTTGGGAACATTCCAGATCCAGACGATAGCAGATTGGGAGGAAATTGGGATGGAACCAATTTCTAGCTAAGTAAACTAAAGGTGCATGACATGGTTCTATGAGCAGACTCTGGGAAATGCGGCCAGGGAGGACAGGAGCCACAGAACACTGGCTAACTCCCATAGGCATGGAGTGGGGTTGGGCAAGCCACCAGACCCACAGGACCCATGACTCCATCAAACACCAGAGGGATCCAAGCATCCAACATGGCAACCACATGCCGTCTGTCACTGCTGGGCGAACCCAAGCTCTAATGGAGCATACAAAGTGCATCAGAGTCCAAGGTATGATCTTCAAGAAAGTCAAATATCTCAGGAATAAATGCTTTTACTGGTTACATGTGGAAATGGTATCTCAAACATCAAGTCAATTAAATATATCACTAAGGGGTTGGAGAGATGGAGAGAGCAGTTAAGAGCACTGGCTGCTCTTGCAGAGGACCTGGGTTCAGTTCCCAGCACCCACATGGCAGATCATAGCCATCTGTAGTTCCAGCTCTAAGGGATCTAATGCCCTCTGGCCTCCACATGCACACACACACACACACACACACACACACACACACACGTACACTGACAAAACACGCTAAACATAATTTAGAATAAAAATATATCTTTAAAGTGTGTGTGTGTGTGTGTGTGTGTGTGTGTGTAGGATTCATTTCAAGACAGGCATGATGGTTCTTGCCTATAATCCCAGCACATGGAAGGCTGAGAAAGAAAGACTACCATGAGTTTGAGGCTATCCTGGGCTACGTAGCAATTTTGAGGCAATGTGCCAATAGACATATGGTCCAGGCTGTCATGGAACTTTCTATCCTCCTGCCTCAGTCTCCCAAGCACTGGGGTGACAGGCAGATTTCTTTTTATTCTTCTAATGTTGCACCTAAAAACTGCAAATGACATTGGTGGCTCCGTTCCATTTCTCCTGGATTCCTCTGATCAAATCCTCCTGCTGTCTTCCTTTACGAACAAATCCTGTCCCCTCTCGCCTCGCTGCTTAGCTGGCCCCTCTCATCTGTGTGCCCCCCATCTAACCTAAGCTGTACATGCCTGAGATCTAAAGTCGTTCCATGAGCTCATGAGGCTAATGGAGGATGGAACCAACCTCTCTCGCAGGGCCTCATGCTTCAAGTCCAGAAGGAGGGGGATGGAGTCCTTGAACGCTTTCATCTTTGCTTCCAAATGGAAGGCCACGGATAAGCTGCGCACGTGGCGCGGCAGCTTGCGGAGGCCTTTGAGGAAGCCGTCGATACCTTCCTGCAGATACTGGACATTCAGGTTGATCCAGAGGGTCTGGGACCACTCCTCTTTGGCTACCTAGAAACATTAGACAAGTCAGCACCCATTGGGCCTGACACAAATGCCAAGGAAGGGACCGGTGCGTGCTTAGCTCTGGCCTCCCTCAGCTCTCTCTTCAAAGGAGCCTCTAAAATAAAAGGGTGAGTGTTGAGACCAAAAAAAGGGGGCTGTGGCTTTTCTGAGCCCTCCCCAACAAAACACTGCGCCTGAGTGTATGTGCCCCTGTGCCCAGCTTGGGGCGTCCAGGGGAGGAACGGCACCTTTAGAGAGTCATACAGGTCGTAGATCAGCTGGAGCCCTGCCATCTCCTTCTGAACTTTGATGAGCTCAGGGTACATGGTGATGGGGAGGTCAAAGAGCTTCTCCGCATTGGCCAGTTCCTGCCGGTTCTTCTCATGCCTGGCCAGCTCCTTTTCAAAACTGCCTAAGAGGTCAACACCTGGAAAAGAAGTGCAGACAAACATGAGAAGTACTCACTCACAGGTGGCTTTTAAACATAAAGCAAAGAAAGCCAGCCTACAAACCACAATCCCAGAGAACTCAGACAGCAATGCGGACACTAAGAGAGACTTACATAGATCTAATCTACATGGGAAGTAGAAAGTAGAAAAAGACAAGATCTCCTGAGTAAATTGGGAGCATGGGGGACCTTGGGGGAGGGTAGAAGGGGAGGGGAGAGGAAGAGAGGGGAGTGGAGAAAAATGTAGAGCTCAACAAAATCAATTTTAAAAGTTTTTAAAAATAAAAGAAGAAGTGCAGAGATAAAGCAGAAAGGACAGCGTGACTGTGAGAACTTGGCAGTCAGGGGTGGGGAGGGGGAGGGGTCACTGCAAGTTCAAGGCCAGCCTATTTACGTAGTAAGTTCCCAGTCAATCAGGGCTATAAAGTGAGCAGTGTGTCTAAAAATGTGTGCGTATATGATGGAGGGCCAAAAAAAAAATGGCTCAGCGGGTAAAGATGCTTGCTGCTAAGGACAGCCGAAGTTCAATCCACAGGAACCACACGGTAGAAGGAAAGAACTGACCCATGGTTGTTCTCTGACCTCTACACATGCATGAGAGAATCTCTCTCTCTCTCTCTCTCTCTCTCTCTCTCTCTCTCTCTCTCTCTCTCACACACACACACACACACACACACACACACACACACACACACGCATGCACACGTACACACTAAATAAATGGGTAAATATAATTTAAATTGTTCAATATGAATAAAACAAATTTGATTAATAAATCAGCTATTGGGGGCTGGAAGGAGGCTTAGTGGTTAAGAGCACTGGGAGTGCTGGGTGGTGGTGGCGCACACCTTTAATCCCAGCACTAGGGAGGCAGAGGCAGGTGGATCTTTGAGTTTGAGGCCAGTCTGGTCTACAGAGCAAGTTCCAGGACAACCAGGGCCACACAGAGAAACCCTGCCTCAGAAAAACAAAAAACACACTAACAAAAAAGTGGTTCTCAATCTGTGGGGTTGCAACCCTTTTGGGGTAGTCAAAGATCATTGGAAAACACAGATATTTATATAGTTATTCATAACAGTAGCAAAATTACAGTTATGAAGTAGCAACAAAAATAATTTTATGGTTGGAGGTCATTATGACATCAGGAACTGTATTAAAAGGTAGCAGCGTTAGGAAGGCGAGAACCACTGGTCTAGACTAAGAATGGTGTTTCCTCCCTGCCACCCTTTTGACTGGTGACATCTGAAGGACATGTGCTGTGTTTTGCAGATGAAGCATCTCCCAAAAGGCTCTGTGTTGGTGGATCCAGACACTGAGAGGTGACCAGATCATGATTAGTTCTGAGGTAATCAATGATCCATCAAGGGACTCCGATTTGATGCCATCATTGGGAAGTGGTGCAAACTAACAGGTGAGACCTGGTCAGAGGGGGTGATGGCATAGGGACATGCTTCTGAAGACCCTGTTTGCCCCCTTCCTCAACTGCTGAACCGTCTCCACTGTTGTGGGGTGTTTCACGCTGTTGAGAAGGTGTTTTGCTGTGATTGGTGTAACAAAAAGCTGAATGGCTAATGGCTAGGCAGGAGGTATAGGTGGGACTTCTGGGCAGAGAGAGAAAGGAGGAGGAGAATCTAGGTGCTCAAGGAACGCCAGGAGACATGGAGAGGAAACAGGATGTGCAAGATGGAAGAGAGGTAACGCCACGTGATAGAACACGGATTAGCATAAATGGGTTAATTTAAGTTATAAGAGCCAGTTAGGAACAAGCCTAAGCTACAGGCCTGAGCTTTCATAATTAATAAGTCTCCATGTCATTGTTTGGGAGCTCGCTATGGGACAGAAAAGAGGCCTCTGAACTCGTGAGCCAGAACAATTGTTCTTCTTTTTAACTCATTTCTTTCAGATATGCGTCATAATGACAGAAGTCTGGCAGGCACAGAGAGAAGCAGGGTCTAAGTGCAAAGAATGAATGAATTCAGGGGAAGAAAGCAGCAAAGGTGTGTGTGTGTGTGCGTGTGTGTGATTCACACAGCTGCACTGGCAAAGGCAGATGCCAGTGGTCACCATGTTTGGCTGCAGTGGGGACCGGCTGGATTCCATCTCTCACCAGGTCCTGCACAAACTCCTTGGCCGTATGCATTGTATCCACCCTGCTGTCAGAGGCCACCACTAGAGCATGAGAGAAGCGGCTGAGGAAGGAGTCGATACTTCAGTGACAATACTTATCACTTCCTGCGAATCTCTCAGGAGCCTCTGAGCCCCCAACACCCCCACACCACAGCCTCACCTTTATCCAGGTCTTCGCCCACAGCACCAGGGCCTTGTCTGTAGAAGCGCTGTGCAAACTCGTCCAGCTGGCTTCTGTAGTTCATTATCTCACTACGGGTGATCTGAGTGAAGGAGGCCACCCGTAAGCTTGATTGGAACCCAGGATCTCACACGCCGTGCACACCCAAGCTCTGAGCCTTGCCCCAGTCCCCCATCTGCACTCAGAGTGGAGGGGACACCGCACCTCAGTGAATGTTCTCTTGATGCCTCCAAGCGCGTGCTCCACGTTCACAGAGTCACTGAAGAGAGTTTGCCACATGCTCTCAATCTTGTCAACCAGTTCCCGTTCAGCATCAGTAGGCTAGAGGGAGAGACACAGGGACAGACAGACAGACAGACAATGAGAGGCAGAATGGATTACCAATAATGTTGGAATTGCAATATCAGGTGAAAACTGCTCCCCACGTGGTGCAGGAGATTTGTCCGAAATCTGTCAATCATGATTTAAATAAACACTGATTGGCCATTAGCCAGGATGTATAGGTGGGTCAACCAGACAGGAAGTAGAGGCAGAGCAAGGAGAATAGGAGAATTCTGGGAAGCAGGAAGCTCTCTCAGCATTCATTCCAGGCCACTGAAGAAGCAAGATGTGACCTGCCCCACTGAGAAAGGTACTGAGCCATGTGGCTGACATAGATAAGAATAATGGGTTATATAAGCTATAAGAGCTAGTACAAAACCTGAGCTAATGGGCCAATCAGTTTATAACCTAATGTTGACTCTCTGTGTGATTTTTCATGGGACCCAATGACTGTGGGACCTGGTGGGAGGACAGAAACCAACCAGGCCCTCATGTTACACCCACGGACTTTGGCTTCTAGCTGCACCCAAGGGGGCTATTGGAACAAACTAGAAAGCCAGCTGAGACAGTAACATTGTGCAGTAACATTGTGTTCTTGGGGTTGTTTATTTGGTTTGGGTATTTTAATTTTTCCTCTTTAATTATGTGTGTGTTTGCACGTATGGACAGTGCCTGCAGAGGCCAGAAGAAAATATCAAATTCCCTGGAGCTGGAGTTACAGCAGCTGTGAGCTTCTTGACGTGGGAACCCAACTTGGGTCCTCTGGAAGGGCAGCCAGCACTCTTAACCACTAAGCCGCCTCTCCAGACCCCTGTTGGCTCATTTTGGAGTTGAAGTTTTACATATCACAGGCTGGCCTCTAACCCACTATGTAGCCAAAGGTGATCCTCCTGCCTCCTGCCTCCACCTCCCAAGTTCTGGGAGTAGAGCTGTATGCCACTGTGTCTAGGCCAATCTGTAATTTTGTAAAAAAAAAAAAAAAAAAAAAAAAATGGTATCTGGGCCAGGCATAGTGGCATATGCCTTTTATTCTGGAGACAGAATCAGGGGATCTCTATGAGTTGGCGGCTGGCTCTACATAATGGTTTCAGGCCAGCCAAGGCTTTATGGTGAGACCCTGGAGAGAGAGAGAGGGAGATCTGGAGGAGCTAGGCAGATGGTTCTGCAGTTAAAAACTCTGGCTACTCTTCTGGAGAACCAGAGATCTGGATCTATGCCCTCTTCTGGCCTCTGTGGGTATTGCACTGATGTTGACATACATATATACATATGCACATATATGTATATATGTGTATGTTTGTGTGTGTGTATATACATATACAGAGACACATAATTAAAAAAGAAAAGGGGAAACTAAGCTTCTTCATATTATAGCTTCTGAAAACAAAGCACAAAAAGAGTCCTTGAAAGTAGGTGGAGTGATGGCTCAGTGACTAAGAGCACTGGCTTCTCTTCTAGAGGACCTGAGTTCAGTTCTCAGCAACCACAAAACTCCTTACAACCATTTGTAACTCCAGTGCCAAGGGATCTGGTGCCCTCTTCTGGCCTCTGCAGGTACTGCACTCACATAGTGCACATACGTGTAGGCATACTTAAACACATAAAATAAAAATAAATCTTTGAAAAATTTAAAACACAGAGAGACCCTGTATCAAAAAAAGACTAATAAAACCATTTACCACAAGTTTCTTTTATCTTCTCACATTCCCCTTTCTCTCTTATTCTTTTTTTCTTTCTTTCTTTCTTTCTTTTTTTTTTTTGGTTTTTCTTTTTTTTCGAGACAGGGTTTCTCTGTAGCTTTGGAGCCTACCCTGGAACTACCTCTTGTAGACCAGGCTGGCCTCAGACTCACAGAGAACCACCTGCCTCTGCCTCCCAAGTACTGGGATTAAAGGCGTGTGCCACCACTGCCCAGCTTTTTGGTTCTTCAAGACAGGGTTTCTCTGTGCAGCCATGAATGTCCTGGAACTCACTCTGTAGACCAGGCTGTCCTTCTTGTTCTTATTTATTATTATTAGTGTGTATGATACATAGGTGTGTACACACATGCCACAGTGCACATATGGAGATCAGAGGACAGCTCTGTTTTCTCCTTCTGTCTTTACGTGGGTTTTGGGGATTGAACTCAGGTCTCCATGCTTGTGTAGTAAACTCCTTTACCCACTGAGCCACCTTGTCAGCCCTCTTATTATTTTACAAACACTCTTTACTTTTTACAGAAAGTGACCCCCGTCCTCCCCCCCAGGAAAGGGAAAGAGAAGAAGGGAATGAGATGAGACAGTGAGCTAATATGGACAGGCTGTAGAACATCACAGAAGCCTTGTGAGATCAAGCCATGGTCTCCACATTTAAAGTTCAATAAAATACCCGTGCAGTGGGGACACCCACGAGGTGGCTTCCTATTGGGGACACCCATGTGGAAGCTTCCTACTGGGGATTCTTAGTCACCTACTGGGGATTCTTAGTCACTTGCTTGGGAACACATGACTGGCAGGGCCACTGAGAGGCCCTTCTGAGGACATCCCCCACAGGCTCACTGCTGGAACTCTTGGCCCCCAGTTGGTGACGCTGTTTGGGAGGTGGTGGAATCTGTAGAAAGTGGGGGCCTTTCTGGGGGTGGGCTCTGAGGGTCTAAAGCCTTGCTCACTTCCTGTTGTCTCTCTCTGCTTCATGTGTGTGGACGAAATATGACCAACCAGCTTCCCACTCCTGATGTCCTAACTCCCCTGACAGTTGCCATGCCATCTGGCCATGCTTCCTCCCGAGGTTGCTTTCATCGGGTGTTTTGAGGCGGGAAGAGGAAAAGTAACTTATAGAGTAGATAACCCAACCAAGAGCAGCGTCGGGGCAGCACGGCTAACTCACAAAGATGCTGTATATTGCCATGGTGCGATACCGCTCCTGGATGTCCTTGTACCTCAGCTCCATGACTAAAGATTTTGTCCTGATCTCTGCAATTGTCGCCAGGACGAACTTGAGATCTTCGAGCGTGGTGGGGCTCTTCTTAAGGTTTTTGCTCAGGTGCTAAGAAAGAATTCAGTCGACACAGAAAACAGCAACAGATGAGGCCGCCTTCCTCAAGAGCAGGGCTCCCTGGTACAGCTTGCGGCTAGGGATGTGTGCTGGTTAGTTTTGCCAACTTGAGGCAACCTAGAAACCGCTCAGGAAGAGCATCTTAATGAACAATTGTATAGCTGAGGCTGGCCTGTGGGCATCTTTGTGGGGAGGAGAGGTTATCTTAATTGTTAAGTGAGGTTCCTGGGAAGACCCAGCCCACTATGGGCAGCACCGTTCCCTAGGCAGAGGGTCCCGAACAGTACAAGAAGAGAAAGCTGACTGAGAGCAAGTGAGCAAGGGCGCATTTATCCTCTCTCTGCTCTTGACTGTGTATATGACCAGCTGGGTGTGACTAGCTCTCTGAGTTCCTGCCTTTGAATCTCCTCAGTGATGGACTGTAACCTGAGATTATGAGTGAAATACACCCTATCTCCCTTAAGTCACTTTTTCTTTTGGATATTTAATCACAGCAACAGAAATGAAACAAGGACAGGATGGAACCCAGGGCCTTTGGATGTGCTCGGCAAGGCTCTACCACAGAGCTACACCACCACTCTTGAAGATCTGTTTGAAATAAAGGTGGCGTTGGCATACCTCGATCTCATCCCGGAGGCTAAAAAGCTCCTCCTTGGCGGACTCGTTGAGGAGCTTCCCCAGCGAAATCACCCAGGACTTGGCATTTTCTTGCACAGTGGTGGCCAGTGGCCCAAGCTGCAGCCGGATGCAGTGCTCATCCTTGACCAGCGGGTGGCGCATGACGTCAGCCGCGATCTTGGAGTAGAACTGCAGCTTCCCGTCGTAGGCCACACAGGCTGGCTTCTTGGCTGCAAACTTCTCCATCACGATGGACTTGTCCAGCTTCCAGAGGGGCCGGTAGCGTTTCCACCTCTGCAGGTATTTCATGAGGTTCACGAGGAGCTTGTGGATATTTTGGGGGATCATAACAGCTTGATCCATGATCTGGGGGTTCAAGGAGATGTCATTGTAGAAGCTCATGATGATGACTTCTTCCTCCTCGCCCTTCTGAGGGGGGCATTCGATGCAGCTGCCGTTCATCCAGCGCACAAAATACTGGCAGGAGAGCAGGTGGGAGGTGAGCGCTGAGCACTGTGTGCCTCCCGGGCATATAGTAGTACCTGTTGACGAGCCCTGTGTGCCTCCCGGGCATATACTAGTACCTGCTGACGAGCCCTGCTACAATGGACAGTCTCACCACATAGACCTTCAAGGCTAGCCTTGAAGTCACCATCCCTTGCCTCAGCCTCAATGTGTGCCACCACACCCTGCTATGCTCCCCTCCCTCCTTCCCTGTAACCCCAGCACTAGGGAGGCGGAAGCAGAAAGATCAGAAACTCAAGGTCCTCCTTGGTTACATAGGGAGTTTGAAGCTAGCCTGGCAATATGATTTAAAAAAAAAAAAAGTTAAATTTTTAAAAAGAGAAAAAAGTTAGGTTGGGGTGAATGGAACCAGGATTGGGCTATGGGACTGTTCCTAAATTTGATGGCTTCAAAGAGGCCAGAGGCAGCCGAGCCAGTGTCTGCTGGGCCCTCTCCGACTGTATCAACCAATGAGCAGCTGGCAAGCAGAAGAGCTACTGTTTCCTGGTGACCTCCGCGTTACCTTGGTGATCTCCACGCAGTTGCGGATGCAGTGAACACACATCTTATCAATCTCGGCGGCGTTAGGGTGGAGGATGATCTCCGGAGCTGACAGAATGGTTTCCGCTTGGAACAGAGGAGCATTTCCAAGGATGAGAGAGTTGAAAGCCTGCAGATTCCTAAGTGGGGGAACGCAAAGGACATAGGACTCAGGGTATGAAACATACCAAGCACTCATGGAAGGAACAGAGTCTGAGGTCAAGGGGGAGGTCTGCTACACACTGTAAGCTACCATGTGTCGGGGAGGACCATTGTCCCCTTTGTCTACATTTATGCACCTTGGTCATTTCTGCTTGGGGAATCAAATGCCTACTGGTGAGAAATAATAACAAACACCGACCACTCTGCCTCCTGGGCATGCTGTCTGATCTTTCATAGTGACCATTCAACAGGTGTCTATCCTCTCGCTTTGCCCTCTCTCCTCGGTCTTCAGAGGACAGGGCCCTTGTCTGTGACCAAGATCTAGACCAGGCACTAGCATATGGCTACTTCCGATAAAGCTTGGTTGGCTGGATGCACAGATACATGGGTGAGTGGATGAAGGCATGGGTGTGTGACAGCCAAACGAATGGATGGATAGATGTTGATAGGAGAGTAGATAGATAGGTGATGGATAGACAGATGGAATGCAGAAATGGATGTGTCCATGCATGAGTGGCGGATGGGTGGACGGACGGATGGATAATAGGAAGATATATTAGGTAAACATTATGGAAAGTACCTACTGATAGGGTGCTCCACAGAACCTAAGTTTGGTTTCCAGCATCCAAGCCAGGTGGTTCACACCTGT